>JAODKM010000025.1:616792-643906 GCA_026780845.1 Petrocephalus sullivani
AAATGTGGGGGTGTATGGGGTGGGGGGTGCTCCTCTGTGCAAATGTGGGGGTGTATGGGGGGGCGTGCGCAGCTTTATAGGCGTCTTCTGGTCCCATAAGCGCACCGGCTCAGTAGGCAGTGCGGAGCCCCGAAAACAGCGCCGTCCGGCCGGCGTGCAGCGCTGCGCCTTCTCCGGGCGGGCGGCGCGAGGCTTTCCCCCTCTTCCCCCATTCTTTTCGCTCACCACCCCCACTCTCACCCCCTTATTGTGTCGGGCTTCTCGCGAGAATCCGGCGGGGCGGGGGGGGCACGGCGCTGACGTCACCCCCCCAGCAGCTGCCTCCGCGAGGCGGAGCCGCAACTTTGTAACAAACTTGTAACTCCCGGTAGCGAAGAGGCGCCGCCGGGGAGGCAGCGTGAGCCCAGCAGCCAGCGTCCCTCTGCGCTCCGTCCGCACGCCGGGACCCCGACGTGGACGTGGGAAGACCGAGAAGACCGGGAAAGCGGGGGGCTCCGTCCGGGATTCTTCCTCCTTTCTTTTTGCTCACAGCGGCTCCGTTCGGGAAGCGAAGGTGAGTCGGAGGCGCCGTCCGGTCCCGGCTGCATTATTAGCGGGAATAGCCGCGGCAGACTGGCGCTTCGGGCGGAGGGGAGTCACAGCACCCGGCCGGAGCGCCGCTTCGCCCGCCGAGGCGGGTCCCGGGGCAGGAGGCGAGGCGCGGCGGCCAGCGCCAGGCGAACTGCGGGCAAAGTTTAATGTGTAAAATTACGCGGGTCTTAAACGGCTGTCCGAGCGGGGGGGCGCTGCTGGGGGGCGGCTGTCCGAGCGGGGGGGGGCGCTGCTGGGGGGCGGCTGTCCGAGCCGGGAGACGGGGAAGGGGCGCGCCGCCAGGCTGTCACGCCGGGACTGCGCTGCGATACCTGCGGGATTTGCTGGGGATTCCGCCGCGTTCGGCCAGATGTGTGCCTGCTGTTATCTATGGGATTAAATGGGGGGGTCGCTGATCCGTACGCGGGGGTGTCGCCGTGACTAGGGCTGTGATCGCCGGCCGACTATTACTCGTTAGCGCTGACAGCTTGTGGGCATCTGTGACTGTGAGGACGGCGCGGAGGAGCACAGCTTCCCCACGGAGACCCCAGCGGCTTCCACACGGAGACCCCACGGAGACCCCGGCGGCTCCCCCACGGAGACCCCGGCGGCTCCCCCACGGAGACCCCGGCGGCTTTCCCACGGAGACCCCAGCGGCTTCCGCACGGAGACCCCAGCGGCTTCCACACGGAGACCCCACGGAGACCCCAGCGGCTTCCACACGGAGACCCCACGGAGACCCCAGCGGCTTCCCCACGGAGACCCCAGCGGCTTCCCCACGGAGACCCCAGTGGCAAACACCCGCCGAAGTGCGGATAAACAAAGACACGTGGCGCCCGTAGCCCGCTGCAGTAAGGGATCCTTTGTATCCGTGGACGTCGCTAGTGTCTTTAAAGCCGCCGTATATTCGGCCTGTTGGCTTCTCCCGTGTGACCCGGACCTCATGGATCTGCTGGGAATGTAACTCGGGATATAAATGCGCCCCTAACGGGTGATATCCGGGAGCCCTTTCGCTACACACGTCAGGTTGTCTGTCTTTTGTCTCTCCGTCATTGGTGCGTCTCGCTTCAGTTTCTGCTGATTGCTGTTACCCAATCCGAGGGTGACGGCTTCGGGCGTTCTGTAACCCAGGAAAGTCTGACATCCTTTGGCCTGACTGCCAAATTCCAGGCTGCACTTTTGTTTGTAAATCGAAATTCCATACGATGGAAATTATATGAAAGAATCGCATATGTGGTTTCTTGTGTTTTTTTTTTGTCTTGAGTGAGGCTGTAAAATGACTTCTGTCGTGTTAAAGAAGTCTCTTTTTTGGGGGGGCACATTGGATTGGGGGCCACAGCCTGTTGCATGGCGACGGGGGGGTCGTGTCGCCATACACTTCCCAGGGTCGGTTTGTGGCTGTTTCATTGACTCTCTGCTACCAGCGCTGTGATCTCTCCGCCAATCTCTGCTGACTCCCTAGTCTCCATTCAGACTTCCGCAGAACTGTATCTCGAGAGCAGATTGTCCGCCATGGCCCAGCGGGTCATGCCGTGTGTAGGACCTAGAGCAGATGCACAGTGACAGGTCCCACTGGCTACAAAATGTATTAGGAGAACCTTTGCTGTGGGATGTGGTTCTTCACCGGGTTTTGCCGACAATGCATGCTTCGTCCTTTCTTGGTTTGACGCGGGGGCGTTGGGCGATGAGTCAGTGACCCTTGGTCCACATATTTGGGACATGGTAAACGAATGTACGAGAGGCTGGACAGATGGAGAATTGGAAGGTGTGATGGTGCAAGATGTGCAAGAGATTAACTAGTCCTGGGCTGGGCTGGGCTGGGCTGGGCTGGGCTGGGCTGGGGGGGTCCAAACTCCCATTGGCAGCTATCTGGCATGGCTTTCAGTAGTTTGTGGTTAAGTATCACTGAGGAGTCACCTAGGACATAATACTGTTTTTCTGTCCTAGTCCAAAAGATTTTGGACCTCAAGGTAGTTTGCCTACTTGTAGACCAAGATGCTTCCAGCAGAAGACTGAGCTCACAGTGAGGTGAGTATGTGCGGTTCATAAGGACGGTCAGAAGGGCACCTAGGTCTATTGCAAACTCCGTTACACTGAAAAGTAGCACCAAACCTTTAATGCTATGGAAGCTACTCAAGATTACTGAAGGCCGACGGTGATGTGCTGGTAAGGGCAGGGGTAGTTATTATTAGTATTTGACTGAAATAGGACAAGTTGGGGGCTGTGGTGATGCTAGGAGGTGTTTTTAGAATGGATATGTGCATATATGTATATTTTAGGGGGGTTTCATTGGCTATCCTTCAACAGAAACGCGGAATGATGCCTTGTGGGTCTTTGTGAGCGGGTGGAAATGATGTGGAAATAGGGACGGTAAGGGGTTCGAGAGACAACAGAGGATCCCTCCCCTCCTGTTTTTGCTGAGAATGTTCCGGGGCTGCTGCGGTCGCCGGGGGCAATGCCCCTGAAGAAGGCACTGCGGTCCGAGTAGCAAGGGTGCACCCTAGGAGTCTGATGCCTGTTATCTTGGGTACCTCGATGGGAAGTGAACTCTATAAAGGAGCCGAACTGTAAGTAGGACAGGCTGGATATGTCAGCTCAGCAAAGCTCTGACGGCCGTGGTGCTCGGAAAATGGGATATCTCGCTGTCTGCTGCTGCCGAGCTGCACTTTCCAGGGGGGAGCCGGCGTGCGTGCGCCTCCAGCCCCGACGCACTCTTGTCCGTCTGCTGTTGCCAGTGCGTATCTCCTGGGTGCGTTCCTCTGTGGGAACTGCACCCGCTCGTGTGACCCCTGCAGTTTGGGAAAGCTGGAAAACTTTCCCTGTCTGTTTTTCTGCCTTTTTCAGGGAATGGCTCTTGCTTTTAGGTAAATTGTAGCTGTTGAGGACAGATAGGAGTGAGATTCAGCCACGAGGCATGAAATGGGAGGAAATAAAAAAAAATAAATTAATCTCTTTATTGCACCATGTTTCTCAGGTTAGTTTTTAAAACTGTTATCACCCACATGGTGCCCCTCCCCCCCCCCCCCCGAATTCAGGGGTTTGGCTTCTGAAACACGCCCAATACTTAACAACGTCGTCAAATAAATAATCACTGTATCGTGCATTTTTGTAATATTTTTGCTTTTCGTTTTTGAGTGGCCTCATGTTTATAGTGAACGTGCAGTTGCTTTCAGCCTCAGTTTGGTAAATATTTTTAATAGCAGGCAATAGCAATAAGACTATCGCTGTTGACTTCGACTGTAGTTTACTAATGCTGCTTTAATTGCTGATTTGCGCTCGAGATTTAAGACATTCCAGCTCTTGTCACGTGGGCGCTCTCCAGAGGGTGAGTCGACATTAATGACTTTAAGGACCCTCTTGAGTTCACCCACACAAAGCCGGAGGACAAGTTTGGAATGAAGTTATCTGTGATTTCATTACAGAAGGGGGGCAGATCGCATCACTAGTGGCAGGTGGCTGCATCCCAAGTTATGAGGCAGCATTAAGGCCTAACTGTGGATGAAAACAGGTAATTGTTTGGGATGGCTGTGGTTAGTACCGAATGTAGTACAGCTCCTTTCCAGACAGTAGATCCAGCCTGGTGTGCTTGCTGGGAATGGTAATGTCTGATTGGACAGCACCGAATGGCCGCTACCCTGATCCCTCAGATGCTGTCTTGACAGGGTGTCTGGGTCCCTCGACCCATTCAAACTACATTCCCTGCCTGTCCCTCTTCTGTCATGGAGGTCAGTCTCGGACGTTAATCGGCAGGTGCAGGCTAGCGCTCTAATCGACACGTTCGCCTTGAACGTTCACGCTCCGTTTGAGTGCAGTCGGCCGCCGCGCCCAGACCTTGCGGATGCGGAGCTAATCTCGGCTCTGTGCCTCCTTGTTATCTTCAAATGTCAATTCCCCACAAGCTTTTCAGGGTCTTCTAGATGAGTTTTAATGTTCTTTTGTCAGCCGGGCTGAAGTCACGTTCCCCTTTAATTGCCAACAGTCGCGTTAACTTTGTCCGTGTCCTTGGGTGAGGTGCTGTCTGGCTTGACGGGAATGTAATAAACTGCTGCAGAAGGCATCTATCAGCCCCGCGTGTGTCGTCTTCCAGCTGAAAGCGTATCCGCTGCTCCTACGAGAGGATTGAAGAGCGCGTCCTGCTGCCAGGTTGGGGAAGCTGGGGCAGGCATTTCCGAGTGGGCCTGTAAAATCTCCAGGATTATGACAATAAAATGAAGCTGCAATGAGCTTAACATCCACCTTTTTGGTTTGGTTTAGTCTTTCTGACGAAAGACGAGATGCTTTCATAATTTTCCTGGGAATTCTTGGAATTTTGCTTTGCCGTTTTCTACCTGAAGTGCCTTTGGAAATGTCCTTTTACGTGCCAGTCTAACATCCACCTGGTCCTCACTGCGGCCCCTTGGCTGGTAGGCCCTGTGGCTGGGCCTCCCCTGTGGTCGCAGTGGATTTCAAGGATTGGTTTGATCACATGACTGTGCATCTTCTTCCTGGCTGTGGATTGAGCTTTTGAGCTTTTTTTTAATGCAGCAGGGCTGAAATGTCATCCCCAACCAATCAGAAACCTCCACTCTCTCTCTTTATCGCTCCCCCTTCTCTGTCGTTCTTTTTTCCCTCTTTTTCGCTCTCCGCGGTCGTGCCACATTAGCAGTGTGGGACAGACGGGTGGGTTGATGATGGTATATTGCCTGGTATCGTGGTCAAGACTGGCGGGCTGTGGGAATGAGGTTTCACCATGGAAGACAACACCCTATTGTTTGCCTGCAACACCCCCCCCCATCTCGCAACCTAACCTCGAATGCACAGACTGAAAGATCACTCTGTGACCCTATTTGCAGTCAGAGCGAATGCCTTGCTCTGCACTTACGGCCATACGGCCAA
The DNA here is from genome assembly GCA_026780845.1 of Petrocephalus sullivani. Taxonomy (NCBI): domain Eukaryota; kingdom Metazoa; phylum Chordata; class Actinopteri; order Osteoglossiformes; family Mormyridae; genus Petrocephalus; species Petrocephalus sullivani. Next base: position 622,238 of record JAODKM010000025.1, read on the forward strand.
CCAGGGGGTGTCCCCGCTGACCCGATGGGTGTCGGCAGTCACGTAATGAGTCACTCGGGTTCAGCCTGTGTCCGTGAATAGGTGTTAAGTGGAACTGGGCGTGTCGATGGGAACCCGGAACGGCGAGGTGGGCTTTCCTGACAAAGCGGGGCTTGGGAAGCCCCTCCTCCCAAATGGCCCTCGGCCGTCTTTTTATTCACATGGTCGGGCCAAATACTGGAGCGACTGTCATGCCGGTGTCAAAGATCCAGGGAGGACCCCCGTGAGCTGTGGGATTCTCCCGCCATGGCTGGGTAGCGGCAGTAGCCTCTGCGCTTTCACCACATGACGGGTTATTAAAGGATTTCTAGTCCCTGTGGTGGTGTGTTTTTTTTTTTTTTTTTTTCCCCCTTGGCTGTCACTCAAACAGTGGCTGGAGTAGGCCCTGATTTGGGGGGGGGCACATCTGGGATCAGCAGCTCCAGAGTGACGATTGTTTTAGACCCGAGTGCCAATAAGTGTCAAATGAACAATATGAACCTCTGAGTCATGGGCGCAGCCACACACTACAGTGTGGATCCCACAGGGTCATCCTGCGTAACAGCTGATTGGCTTCTGGCCCTGTCTTGGTGTGTGTGTGTGTGCAGGTCTCTACAGCAGAGGTGTGCGTGTGTGTGTGTGTGTGTGCGCGTGCAGTGTCTCTACAGCAGAGGTGTGTGTGTGTGTGTGTTTATGTGTGCAGTGTCTCTACAGCAGAGTTGTGTGTGTGTGTGTGTGTGTGTGTGTTTATGTGTGTGTGTGTGTGCGTGCAGTGTCTCTACAGCAGAGGTGTGTGTGTGTGTGTGTGTGCGCAGTGTCTCTACAGCAGAGGTGTGTGTGTGCGCAGTGTCTTTACAGCAGAGGTGTGTGTGTGCGCAGTGTCTCTACAGCAGAGGTGTGTGTGTGTGTGTGTGTGTGTGTGTGCAGTGTCTCTACAGCAGAGGTGTGTGTGTGTGTGTGTGTGTGCGGTGTCTCTACAGCAGAGGTGTGTGTGTGTGTTTATGTGTGCAGTGTCTCTACAGCAGAGATGTGTGTGTGTGTGTGTGTGTGTGTGTGTGTGTGTGCAGTGTCTCTACAGCAGAGGTGTGTGTGTGTGTGTGTGTGTGTGTTTTTTTCCCCATTTCATTGTCTTGTTTCTTTTGGCGGTAATCTGTGGGATGCACATGAGTAAGGATTTCCTAGTACTACGTATACCTGATGGTAAATTTTTGAGACTTGAAACGGATGCCAGTATTTTCTGTGATTTAAGGAGTGCTGGGAAGCGGTTTCTGAACGCATTCTATGGTGATGTCATGAGTCTCTGACGGCCTCACGCGGTAATATGGCCGCCTCACCTTGCGTAATGTCGGCACCCGATGAGTAACATGGCTATGATAAACCTGACTCCTGTGAAAACGCCCCATGTTGGACTGAGTTAATTTTTACTCATCACTCATTTGCGGAACTTGTTCTGCTCTCTTGACTAGCGTCTTGCTAAAGCTAAACCAAAACATTCCTGCTTCATCCGTTTGGTGGGCGGCCAGTTTCCAAGTCCCTGCAGACTTAGTTTCCGACCTTCACGCTGGGATTTACTGGAATACTTATGGGGAGGCATGATCTCCCTCGGCGGTCCATTAGCTATCGAGTCCGTCTGCAGAGCCGCTGGTATACCGCGGCTGCACCTGCAACTCGGGGGCGACGGCAGCAGGCTCTCGCTAAAGTCATTAAAGACGTTACGCTTTCGATTTTCCTTCCAGGGCTGAACGATGGCGGCGGTGACCTTCGAGGCTTTTCCACAAGCCTAACAGGAGCTGATGAGTTGCACACCCCCACGTTTCACGGCAGAGAGCTCGTAGCTGTAGCTCGTTAGGTTTTAGCCGGCTGCTGCATGACTCTTGAGAAGACTGGACTTTTTATTGAAGATAAACGCAAAATAAGGAATCCCTTCCATGCCATGTTTATAGGCACCTATAGGATGTCATAGATGTTTATAGGCACCTATAGGATGTCATAGATGTTTATAGGCACCTATAGGATGTCATAGATGTTTATAGGCACCTATAGGATGTCATAGATCACAGGATAGGTCTCTACTCTGTTTATGAATCTAGGTGACATTCTTGAGACTGAGCTATAGTAAATGGCTATTGTGGTCTTAAGTGTCTGAAATCCTCGTTAAGAAAATGATCTTTTTAAGCACCCTCGACTTGGCTCTGTCTCTCTCACCCGCTTACTTCTGGAGGTCTGTATATAGATGCATCAGCTCATGTTCCTAGAATACTGTGCTCTTGCCTTGTCAGTATCTGTCCTGTTGTCACTTGACAGATTTTTGTGACTGGAATAATGCCTTGTAGTGTTGTAGTGTTCTTTCTGGGCTGGTGATGTAGGGGGGCAATGGGAGGTGCTGTCCAGCTTTTGAGGGATCATCCATCTGGATATTGTGGAGGAAATCAGCCAGTCCATGGTTTCAGACTTATGTGACCATTTTTTGAGAGTGTGAGCGTTAAAACATCATAAGGTTGCAACTGTAAGTGTGTTTGATAGTCATTCTGTAACAAACTCCAAAACCCGGCACCAAGGTAACAAGCGGAATCGTTAACAGAAATAAATAAATAAAGGGAAGGGATCACCAACGAGAATCAGTTCTTTCAGCCGCATATTATTGTCTTTCTCCAAAACACCCCAATGTTTTGCTCTGGCAGGGTTACCGTGTTAATGAATTGTGATGAAAAGTGTTTTGTCGTCTTTACTACTCAGTGTGTATTTTTTTATATATATTTTTTTTCTTTTTTGAGTTGGTCTCTTTCTACCTGCACACGGGACTACATACGTATATGCGCACAGTTGATAAAATGCACAAAACGGTCCCTTTAGCTGAGGTTTTCACATGTTCCAAAAACAAAGTGGTCTATAGTGGATAACTTTGCTCTTAATAGGCATGTGATGGTGTCTGTAGTGACGCTTCGCGATGGACGATGACACTGTGACAGCAGCGTGGCACTTAGGTCCTGTACTCTACATTTTTATGTAATTTCTTTTACACTTTTAAAATGACTTCCTAAATTTAAGCACTTAATGCCAAGGCAAGGCAAGTTTATTTATATAGCACAATTCAAGATGCAAAGCAATTCAGAGTGCTTTACAAAGGCAGAGAAGTGTGCTATTCTGTTTTTTTATATTATTATAAATAAAGGTGATCAGGAACAGCTTCCTTCATTTATTTTGTTTTATAGTAACATTTTATTTGTCTTTTATGACTATTATTAACTATTTAATAATTAACTATAATTATTAACAGAAAAAATGTAATTGATTATTTGAAGTTGCTGTAGTGCAGTGGGAAGTTAGCCTAAAGCAAGGCTGCTCAAGTGCAATTTGGAAAATAAACGTTATAACATCTCGCATGTAACTGTGGATTGGAAAGAGGTCCCCTCTAGTCATTGCAGTATTAATAGTTCATAGATTTTTATTTTTAACATGAAATATTTTCAGTTAAGTGTGATGGGCAAGATGGCGTTATATTATTCAAATAATGATATACAATGTAACGATTAGGAAGTAAGACCGATTGAATAGTAAAGTTTGCTCTGTAACTTTTAATCCTCAGTTTTGCTATACAAATAAAGACTGGCCTTCTGATGTACTCAGGCGGCTGTAAATCTGATAGATTTAAAACTCATTTTTATGTGTGCGCCTAGCAGAGAGGCTTGTGGGGTTGGGGGTGGATCGCGATGCTGGCTCAACATCGCAATGTCTGTCCGCCACTGGCAGTGGCGTCGTCTGTCAGCCCAGCCCTAGTTTTGTGACGGATACAAGCAATTATGAGAGTGCAGGTGCAGAGAGGGAGAGACCATGTCAGCCAGCAGAACGGAAATAATACCACTTTCAACCATAATTCCGTGCGGCACCCACAAAAAGGCGGCGTCCAAATCATGGGCTGCTGCAACCAGCTTTGAAGGTTGGTAGAACCTAGAATCAGCTGAAGCAGTGACCCCTTCTCAAGTGGGTTAGGGTTTGGCGGACGTTAGGGTCAAGGGGACGGCTAGCATTTGCTTTTAAGGGGTCTTGTTTGCTATCCCAGTATCCCGCGGAGTGGGATGGCTGGACTGGAACCTGCAGAGCTTTGTGAGCAGGAGATCATTCTGCTAGCGTTTCCCGTTAAGCCTTTGGAATGTGGGGGTGGAGAGTCGGTGTGGGACGCAGCAAGCCAGCCTGCGGATGGGACGAGAGGGCCCTGGGGGCCCTGGGGGCCCTGGCCACACAATGGGGATGAGGTCACCGCTTTCATCTCCGTGCAGCAGAGCAAATTTGCACGAAGAAGTGGAACAATGAGGTGGGCAGCCCATGCACCCCCCCCCCTCCCTCCCACTAGTGTGCTTGGGAGCCTCCCAATTCACAGAAACGCAAAGTAAACGTTTACTCTGGGAGTGTAATGATTAGCTGGACGGGCCGGGGTAAGCTGGCCGTCCGGAGCGGTGGCTCACGGCCATCGGAGTGCTTTTCTCATGTCTTCTTGTGTCCTGTTATGTTCACCTCCCTCCATGTGTTTATGTACCTCTAAGACCCGAAAAGCACCGGGTCTCCGTCTCCTCAGGAGGCAGAGAGATGTCAGTGCTTTGGGGAGCCCGACCCTGCTCCTGCGGACTGGGTGTGTGCAGCACGGTTTGGCCGGAATGTGGACCGGGACCTTCCTAGGGCTGTGCAGTATGTGTGATTCAGTCTCATCAGCAGCACTATGCCTCCTTACGTCTGAGGCTGTAATTCTGTTATTGAAACAATGATCTGGCTGGACACCATCTTTACATATTTAGTTGGTGATGCCATTCAGAAAAATATCACTCCTGTTTTCATTCAGTGATCTCCTTTTTAATTTAAGTAGCATTATGTTGAAAATGGGGCGTTGGGTCAGGATCTTTTGTCTGCCGGATTGCTCTCAGTTCCTAAGTTTCTCGTGTTGATTTGTTAATCCAAAAGCTTCCAGTTGGATAGTGTTCAGAACTGTGAGGGAACCCACCGGAAACCAAAAGTGGATTTTTTTTTCCTCCTGTTCACTGCCATAATTGCCATCTAACCTGCTGTGATGCAGAGAAAAATAAATTTTTATTGCTTCCTGGCATGTGAATCACGACTCATTGACACGATTCTTCTGCGACGGTGACTGCCGACGTGCGGAATGCTGGGAAACACAGGGCCGGGGAACAGCGCGCTAGCACCGTAGCCCCTGAGCCTGGATAGGTGGGGGAACATGGATTAAAAGAGAGAGATGTCGGAAAAAGACGGGCAATTTGCCTGCTGTGTGAAGTGCACTCGAATCAAACTGCACCAACCAGGCAGGTGACATCTCTCGGGGGCAGCAGTGCTGATTGTTGTGCTGTAATTAAATTTGTCCTCGATCATTTTTGGCCGGTTTTTCTTTGGGTACGGTGTTCAGTCTAATCCTCGCCTGTAATGTCATCGCCTGTCATCCTCTCGCAGTTTTGTGAATCATCCCTAGTGAAGGCCGTGTGGCCCATGTTTAACTGTGAGTCACGGCGCTCACAAGGTCGGCACCGCCCCTCCCGAAACACACCTGTGTTTTTATGGGCTGATTTTGGCAAAGATGATCTCACCTCCAGGTTCCTCTTGGGGCAGCTGCTCTCCGCCGTGCAAAAGCTGTTTATTGTGGTGGCGTACGGTCGCAGTTGTAAAGTGATTTGTGGATTTCAGTCACTGCTCTACTGAAGGATGGTCTAAGCTTCATGGAACCTCATGAGATCTAATGTAATGTGTGTCCCTCAAACCCAAATGCCCCCCAGATCCCAGTATTAATTGCACAACTGTTTTTAATTGGACTCATGCCGTTTTAATGAAGTGTCTGCCTAGAGCAGTTTCACGGGGTCATGTGAGCTGGTTGGGGGGGGGGGCGGTGCGCCAGAGAGAAGCTGGTATTACTAGAGGGAGCTGAAACTGGTTTTTTCAACCTTGGCTTTTCGCAAATCCACTCTGACTAGTGAATAAAAAAAAATCTGAATTGTCTTGATGTAAGCTGGTGAGTAATGGTGAGTACCAGATGGTCTGATGCTGTTTACATGATTTGTTGCCCGGGTGCTCCCAGGCTGCGGAGGTCAGCGTCTGGCTCCTGCAGTTGCCTGCTCTCTGTTTACTCAGCTCCCTGCTCAGATGCAGGTGGAGCGACTCCAGCTCGCAGGTGCCTCCGGCCGATTTCCCACAAGCCAACCGCGTTCCTGCATGGGCCGGTGCGTCATGCTTGCGGGCTGAAGATTGTCAGGATCCTGTGGACTTGAAGGCATCTCGCTGTCAGTCGGAGAGACAGGTTCCCGATGTGCTGCGCTTTGGGCCACCCACAGAGGGAATACATTGAATGTGTTGGTTGGTGTTTTGGTACGTTCGGTTGTACTGCGTTGGAACTTTAGTTGTCTTTGAACAGTGTGGTTTGTTGGAATGGGGGATAGCAGGAGGACAGGCCTGGGTTCCATTGGGCAGATGTTGCCCCTTGCTCTCGGGGGTCTGTTGTGCTGGGTTGTCGCACTGTGTGCTTCCACCAACTTAAACATCTGAGGCTTCAGCGCCTCGGAATGAGAGTCGGGACCGTGGCTCTCATGTTGGAGTGCCCCCTGCTGGCAGAAATTTGCTTGCCTTCTGACTGAAGAGGGAGTCGGTGCCCAGAGGCGAAGGAGTTAAACTAACGTTGGGTTGGGAACGCCGCTGAGGTTGGGAACGCCGCTGAGGTTGGGAACGCCACTGAGGTTGGGAACGCCGCTGAAGTTGCACCGTGCCAAATTACATGTCTCGTTAGCGGGTGCCCTTGTTGAAAGGCAGAGTCTGCTAATTTTCCCCAGCTCCTCTGCTCCGGGATGTGGCAACCCCTGGCAGCCCCCCCCCATTTGAGAGCACAGCCAGATGCTCATCTACTGAATAGTGTGTGGGGGGGCCCACGGCAGTAATGCTCAGTCAGAGCCAATGAGCTTAAGCCCGAATTACTCGAGCCTGATGAGCAGCGGGACGTTGCTGCCAGATGATCCACCCACGGCCACCCTACTCCACATCGAGAAGCTTCTGCAACAGCAGGTTTCTGTTACGCCCTGTTCTCTCGGCTTTGAAGCCAGCCAACGGTGTTGAAAGTAATTGTTTAAGCAAGGATTGTTTCCTGTCATCATCCCAGCTGCTGACCTTTGCCCCTGAGGCCCATTAGAGTTCTACTGCTCCTTGTAGATTCTCCATGTTCCTAATTGACATTAAAGCCATTCCAGTAGAAATGATGCTCTCTAATTTTCTTTGCAAAGTCATTTCACACCACCTGTTTGAACATGGCTCCAATTAGATCAGCCGGTCTGGGGGAATATTCTGTTCAAAAGGACAATATGATTGGCTAGGAGAATGGAAAGACCCCGCCTCCATATTTGAAAATGACCCCTCCACATGAATTGCCCAAAATCACTATAGATCAAACAAATCTCTTTGGGGAAAATCAAGGTTGGAATTTTGGATTTCTGCTTTGATTCCCGGCTCACATACAGAGAGTACTTTTTATATGAAATGTCTTCTTGCCCATTAGAGGTACAGACCCCCATTGCAAGTGGGTGGGAGTTTTGAAGTTGGCCAGGTCTGGATTGTGGGACCCCGGATGTAGATGGAAAATGGTGACGCTAAGGTCCACCATCTCACTCCCCCCCCGTGAGAGAGAAGCTGCCTGAGCTCTGAAATAAGACCCCACTTACGACTGGGAAATGTTTTTACAGTTAGCTTCACCATTTTCATGTCTTTTTTCGTCTTCGCCTTCAAAGGATCTGGCAGCCGAGCATCGCACTGCGACGAGTGTTTGTTTTCTTAGCTAATTTAGCTACTATTTGGAAGGGAAATCTGGCCTTTTGGGTGGCGGTGCTGACCACATCTTATATGAAGCACTGGTCCCTTAAAACCGCACCTCGCTTTGGCTCGGCCTAGGCAGAGTTTGCCGGGTGCTTTGTGTGACCGCTGATGACCTTTGACCCGAGGGTGTAGAATCGAGGAGATTGGCTGGCTCCCGGTATGGGCGGACTCCTGGGCTGGTGTGCCCTCCAGATGCCCCAGGGACTGGCGAAGGGCAGCGATGGTCAGGGGTGAGTGGCAGGGGCTTCACGGCATCTTGAAAGTCGATCAGCCATGTGGGCAGTGCACACGTGGTCTGTTCCGAAACTTCCTTCTCGCTTTCAGAGACCTCGCCGCACCCCCCCCAAATTTGCAGCAATGTCCACACGCCTGTCTATACTGATGGCACCCCCAGCAGTGGGGTCGTTGTGTTCAATGCTGCTTGTGATTGTTTGAAGATGGTGATTTCCATGTTAACTAGTAGTTCTGCCCCCTGCTGCTGCCCTGCGGCTGGACTGTCGCCTGGGTTAATAACTGCATGAAGTGGTTAAGGCTTTCTCTGTGACTTCATGCCCTTCCTGAGCTGCTCGGGGGCGGCGGGTGGTGATCGGCAGGCCGAAAGGGATTTGGGATCGCCTGTCGCTGTTATTGTTTGCGCTGTGTTCCAGCGCGCAGTATCTCCAGCATTCCACATCCTTATTGGAGCCCAAGCACGTCAGAAATTTCCACGGCCGAGAGGAGAAGCAGGAGCGCTTGGGGGGGGGGGGGATTGTTCCACAGCTCTGACCCGAGGTGGACCGGCGACTTCCATCTGGGCCGTTGGGTTTCCTCCAGCTCCTTAGGTGGGCTGATACCCTAAGAAGGTAACGGTGGGGAGCTTGTTTTTCCGGAGCGCTGGGGTGGGGGAGGGGCTGGCTGACTGGCATCGCTTACCTCTGCAGTTTGTCCTCTCGTGGGAGAGAACCAAGGAGGGAAAGCGGGTCCACAGCGGCTGGGAGGCACCCGCGTGGGGGGGCAGAGCCGATTCCACCGCGCTTGGCATCGGACGCCCACCTGCCAGACCAGCCCAGTGCTTCCAATACGCAGCTCCACCCCATCGAAGTATTGGAATTTTGGCGGGGGGGGTTTGTAAGGACGAAATTCTGCCGCACTCCCCTAATTGTTTTCGGCTCTTTCTGTCTGAGTGCCTGCATGGGCTTCTTTCTGTATATAATCATTTCCTGCCTGGCCTTAGAGCAGAGGATCATGGGGAAATTCCACAAATCACCTCCCAAATATTTGATGGCCGGCTGAGCGCTCTGGACAGCGTCGGCCCTTCTCCTCACCAGTGAGGAAGAATCTCACCCCCGCCTTTACACCAGCACCTCCAAGGAAACCCCCCGACATAGATATCCGTGCTTTAAAGGATAACTTAACTTAATGAGAACAGTCGGGCCAGGCAGCCTACCATTCTAAATTTAGCCAATGGCCTTCTGTGAAAGTGCAGTCCAATTAAAAAGTCTGTACGAAACAGTGACTCTTCGTCTCCTGGGTTTTTATTTACGCTCTTATTTATGTGTTTGTCTATGTGGGGAAAATTCCCAGCCTTCCCCAGGTGCTGGGTATGAATCATGCTAACAAACGAGCCGCCGTGCTTTCGCAGACCTGTCCTCCTGGCTGCCGTCCTGTGTGCTGAATGATTTATTCCGGACTTCTTGGCCTCTGGTTTTTACTGCTTGATATAATAGTTCCCAGCATGCCTAGGGTTCCCAGGCATCCGAAGCAAAACGGCACGCCTGCTCGTCTCCCTGGCAACCTGAGCCAAAATGACAGCAGGGATCGGGCAGCATTTTTTTTTAAATTGGCATATATTTTTAATATATGGTGTTTAAGTCAACAGGTAGTTTATAATTTAGTGAAACGTTTCTCGTATGCAGATCAGGAAAAGCCTGTCAGCACAGTGAAAAGGCCTGCTTGATTAAATGGTATTTTGGATATAGAATTACACCTTTCCTCCGGTGCTTGAGAAGCAGCCATTACTACCCTCTAATTGCCGTATGCCGATTCAGACGGAGCTTTATCCGGGTTGGGGGACGGGGGCGGTTGAGTTGGGGCCTGTGATGCCGGGCAGCAGGCCCGCACCCAGATCTCTGTCTGGCGGTCAGGCAGATGGAGCTTGCCGTCGGTGGCAGCAGGTGTTTGCGTGCCTGTCTAGCCTTTCCGTGCTGATAGCGGTGCTGGGGTGGCTGGGGGGCAGACCAGCAAAAACGTTTACACCTGCATGCTATCGTTTGCCTTCTCACACGATGCGGTTTTCGTCTTTATAAGGCCTGTAATTTAAGCCACTTTGTTCTGCTCCTGGCCTCCGGATGACTGCCTGCTCGCGGTAGCTGTGGCCCCACGCGGGGGGTGACTGGCAGCACACAGCCAGTGAGAGCCGCAGCTCAGTCTGCTTTGTTCCACTTTGTTCCTATCAGAGAGGCCTTGGAAGCCGAGAGAGGTGAAGAGTCACAGTGTGCCCCGTCACGCCGTGCCTTTTGCAACCATGTTGGGATAAAAGTTAATTCTTCATCAAATTTATTCTACCGTTTCTTTTACTTTATTATCTTATACGTACTTTATTAGCTCATTGAGTAAACAGACATTGAATGTCAGAGTTTGCCTATATTTAGGGAATTGTTTTCCTGTGATGTGTTAGTTGATTGAATACCAAAGTTGTTAAAGATTTATATTATTAGTTATAAAAAAAAAATAAAGCAATCTTGACTAAGTGTTTCTGATTTGCTTAGTGTTTGGCGTCTAAGGTGGCAGATGGTTTTGGTGCTCGCAGCTGGAGACCCCAGTTTGGTACTACCCGACCCTGAGTTTGGGGAGCTGGAGACCCCAGATTGGTACTACCCGACCCTGAGTTTGGGGAGCTGGAGACCCCAGTTTGGTACTGCCTGACCCTGAGTTTGGGGAGCTGGAGACCCCAGTTTGGTACTGCCCGACCCTGAGTTTGGGGAGCTGGAGACCCCAGTTTGGTACTGCCTGAACCTGAGGTCGGGGAAGAAAGTGATGTTCGGAGCGTGTTCTTTTTCAGTGGCATGGTTTAATAGTGGTGTCTGTCTGTGTGCTTGTCAGTAGGCCTTCCTGTGTGTATAGGCCTGCCTTTCTATCTGTGTGCCTGTCTGTAGGCCTGCCTGCCTGTATGTGTGCCTGCCAGGGTCTAAGTTTAAACTATTTTTAAGCTTCCCAAAGCCAAGATGAAGAGTTTTGATCCACTCTGCAGCAGATTGGCCCAGATGCTTTTGAGGAGACTTTGGAAGGAAGACAAATGAATGCAGAGAGCAGGCCAAGGAATATAATGTCTGTGAGCCCTGAATAGGATCCAGGAGAAAAACGCAGGAATTTATCTGACACCGGCCAGTCATCCAGCTCGTGAGGCTGAACTTTTTCCTTGGCAGCAGTGCTGTGACTGTAGCTGTAAAATGTGCTCCCAGCATTCAGAGTGCTATGGGTTTAACAGAGGGGGGCCACGAAGACCTAAATGGTACAGTCTTCCCTTGTTGGTTCCTCAAGGCACTCCTCTCGGAGTCATGTTCTTTTTCTCGAGAAGTCACCAACTACCGCTCCCAAATGTGACCCCGGATGTACGAAGGTTACGAGTCTCTGAGCCTGAAACTTGTTATGCTGTCAGTTTGTTTAGGAGGAAGAAAACCTTCCTCACTGAAGCAGAAGTATTGCTGGAATTAATCAGAGATGATGAGTCTTGAAAAGAGTTGCCTAGCTTGTTCTTATTGTGGTCAAAGAGCATTTTTATCTTAGCAAATAAGACTAATTTTATTCAAGCATGGTTTTAAATTTCTTCATACCATTTGTGCTCTTCTGGTTAGTTTTAAATAGTTTTGGTGGATTCTGATTTATTGCATCATTTCTAGTCACACCTTACTGTGTTTTTAAATAAATACTCTTGCCAGCTAATAGATCTAATAGATGGGTGTCAGCTCTCATGGATCTCACACAAACCTAAAGAGCCACTGGCGAGGTGTCACTGAAGGCTCTGTCCTGAAGAGCAGATGCACTAGTTGAGAGCAGGGTAAACATCTGAGATCTCTGCCACTCCTGAAGGACTTGATGCATGATACCTTCATCTCTTTGTCTTTATCTTGAGATATTGGTGGGTTTTTTTTTGGTGGTGGGGGGGAGGGTCTCTGGATGCTTGAAAGACAGAGCTTTAGGAGAAATGCATAAAACCAGTTGTTGGCGAGGTTGGTGTAACATTATATGGCTCAGGTTAGGCTGCCTGCCATTGAAAAATGTGATGGAGACCCAGTGAACCTGAAAGTCCTTTGTGTGCCTCGATCCGCGGTGCTTCTCACGGCGTGTTGCACAAGACCCACGCCGAGCCGTCGGGAACAAGCCGGCTCTTGTGTGCGTATCTCTTCCCGTCATGCCACTTGCTAACGCGGCGGCTGGAAACGCTCGGTGTTTACTTATCTGTTACCAGGATGCGATTCTGTCAGGTCGGCTGCTGCCTGAGATTCCTCCTGGCATGTTCCGTCTGCAGGGGGTGACTTGCTGCAACCCGGGACCCTCCTAACTCTGGGACGAGCTGAATCGAGGTGGGGGTGTTCTGTCATTGTGGTGTCCCCCTCTAGCGAAGCAGGTATGCCTAGAGGGGTGGATACGGAGCCCTGTGCTGCAGGTGACCACCGGGTTAGGAAGTGATACGTGCCATGGTGGCTTCCCATCGCAGTGCCCGAGGCTTCCTGGGCCAGAGTTCCCTGATTTGATACCCGCCACCACCTCACACACACACTCACACACTTTTATTTTTATTGTTCTTGGATTGTTGTTCTAGTTTTAAGTGCATTAATCGCCGTGTCACCCAGCTGTTCCTCATGCCGGGCCTTCCCATGTCAACGCCGTTATGTGAACCCGTCTGCGCGCCTTGTGCATCTGCTAGCCTCGCTCAGAGTGCTGTGTTTTCCATCCTGATTTCTTGTTCCTTCTCTTGCAGCCCCTTTTTAAGCCAGACAGACAGTGTCGGCTGAGGCAGAGGAGTGGGCCGAAAAGCAGAGCAGTAAGTACACATGACTCATAGGGGTATGTGTGCGGCATTAGTTTGTCCTCAGCTGCCCTGTGCTCCTTACCCCATCTTAATCTCACAGCTGTGCTCCTTACCTCCATCTCACTCTCTGGGCTGTGCTCCTTACCCCCGTCTCACTCTCGGGGCTGTGCTCCTTACCCCCGTCTCACTCTCGGGGCTGTGCTCCTTACCTCCATCTCACTCTCGGGGCTGTGCTCCTTACCCCCGTCTCACTCTCGGGGCTGTGCTCCTTACCCCCGTATCACTCTCGGGGCTGTGCTCCTTACCCCCGTCTCACTCTCGGAGCTGTGCTCCTTACCCCCGTCTCAGTCTCTGAGCTGTGCTTCTTACCCCCGTCTCACTCTCGGAGCTGTGCTCCTTACCTCCGTCTCACTCTCGGGGCTGTGATCCTTACCCCCGTCTCGCTCTCGGGGCTGTGATCCTTACCCCCGTCTCGCTCTCGGGGCTGTGCTCCTTACCCCCGTCTCACTCTCGGAGCTGTGCTCCTTACCCCCGTCTCACTCTCGGAGCTGTGCTCCTTACCTCCGTCTCACTCTCGGGGCTGTGCTCCTTACCCCCGTCTCACTCTCGGGGCTGTGCTCCTTACCCCGTCTCACTCTCGGGGCTGTGCTCCTTACCCCCGTCTCACTCTCGGAGCTGTGCTCCTTACCATCTCAGATGTCAGACATGGAAAGGTTCAGGCTAATAACAGGCCTGTTAGCAAGTCTGCCTGCCAATGACAGTGCTTGTTAAAGAAGAAAGGAGTGTATACTTGTAAATGATTGATGTCGCCTTCTAACGAAGATCATTGGAAAGCCAATGATGCCTTATATATTTTTTATATATATATATATATATATATATATATATATTCTCTAACTCCACAGGTCAGCCTCTCCTCTGGCAGCCACTTCCTTTTCATGCGACTTGCTGACACCGGTGGTCTGATCCGCAGGCTGTTGTCTTATGCTAATGAGTTAGTATCCCAGAATGCTCTGATGCCACTGGAGCCTTGTGCCCCCCCCCCCCCCCCCCCCCCCTCCTTGTGCCACAACAAAGGCCGCCCCCCCCCCCCCCCCCCCCCCCCCCCCCCCAACCCCACACACACCCCCCTAGCCTGCCTACCAGCTGGGAGCCGACACCCCCCAACCATTTCCCTGCAGCCCATGTGTGATTTATTATGTCGATTGGATAAATTACACCGTTTAACCCAATTAGCCCCCCGCATACTGACGCAGGACCCCCCATCCCCACAAACACACGCACGCCCCTGCTGCACACAGCATGAGGCAGATCATTCCTCACACCGCCAGGTCTAAGCCGGCGCACCCAGACGATCTGATACAGGAACGGCGTTCCTCTGCGCGGTCACATTCCAGGCTGCCAGGAGCGCCCCCTCCCCTTGCCGCCCCCCCAATGAATACTAATGAAATCAGTAAACGTTCATAACCATTTGTCACAGCAAGCCTGCCGTCTGCTGGCAGGCTGCTGAGGATCCCACAGTGAATGCGTGGCCATGGCCCGCCTCAAGCCGCGTCCTTTGTGCCCCGCTAATTGCTTAAAAAAGCATGAAAGGATGTACTTTACACTCGGCCAAATATTTCCAGGCCCCTCCTCCTTTCCCAGCTCTTAGTGTGCGTGGGGGCAGGGGGACAGAAACAAGTCAGCCTGACAAGTACCACAGCGCTGGGGCCACCCTGCCTGACTGCGTTTACCAGTGTGGGGGGGCCCACCGTCACAAATAACAATCATATAAATTAGAAGTGAGAAGCAGCTGGTTTGTCAAATATTCCACACCTTCTCCCGGAATATTCTACACCTCCATGCAAAAATCCACAAAAATCCAAACCCCCCAAAGAGACCAGAGGGGGTATGAAAACACACGCACATTTTCAATTATTACATTATTGCCACAAAACAAGGTCCAGATGAAAGTATGCTGATTTGAAGTATTCCTTCCCAAACCTCTCAAAAGTATTTTCATCGTCACAACTGTTTTTTTAAAAACAAACTCAATTTTACTTGGCAGATTCATTTTGAGTGTGACGCCTTTTTTTAGGGTCCCACACTAATTTCCTGCTCAGTAATATAATACCAGAGAAATGAAACCCTGTTTAGACAGACAGAGGTAAAGGTCCCAATGATCCAGCAGGGTCTATGAAGCCAACATACCAGCAGCCATAAAGCATTATGGGATAGGTGAGGAGTTTCCCACCCCTGCGTGAAATTGAGGCAACAAGATTTAAGTAAACAAGCTTCAGAAGAACAAAACATTAGATTCAACCCCCTCTTCATGAGTCAGCCCACCACACAGCTTTGGGACGGGCCTTTTTGTGGGCCCGCTGACCTCCTCTGAACGAGAAAGTGACTATCAAGCATGAATGATAGCAAGCGATCTGCAGTGAAGGCAGCAGGCTGGGCTGCACACTGACCTGCAGTAATAGCAGCACCAGACACTGCATTTATCAAGCAGGAGACACCTGCTATAGCAACAGGCACTTTCACCTCTCTGGGAACCAGAACCTTTTTCCAGAACCAGGGACTTTTGTTATGTCCACACTGCATGAACTTGGCCCAGTTGTAGTTCCTTGGAGGCAGTTCCTGAACCCTCTTTTAGTACCTACTCCAGACTACTTTTCTTTCAGAAATTACTGGGGAGGTGCTCACAGCAATAGCTGGCTGATTGGTTTACTATAAACACAGCTGCTAACTTGGAAGTTACGTAGAAGTGCAGGAAATTGTAGAGCAAAAATTGAGCAGATGGCATTATTTTTGTACCCCATTTACATTTAACGTCAATTAATACGTTTTTTGCTCGCATCTCCATATTTCTGTACTGGAAAAATCAATTTCTAACCAATATACTTCGTGAAACTTGCTGGTGCTTATTAGCGGGAAAATGTTACATCGTTTTTACTCTATGGAAAATGAAAGATTGATCTACTGGCCAGATATAAGAGTCACGAACGTGTCACAAGTCATATGAGTAAAATATAAATATAAATGTCTCGTTTTGATCACAATAAATTCCCCCGAAAACTAACTAACCAAACGACGTTTTTGTCCTCCATTGTTTTGGTGTGGTAGTGTAGTTTCACAAGAAATTATGTTTGAAGCTTAACCCTCCAGCCTTTGGCATCTCCCGTGCTTATTTAGGGAAAAAAAGGTCCCAGTTCCTGTTGTGCGGTGTGAATGCAACACAAAAGTAGCCAGGAACTACAAAAGTTCCAGGCTGAGCCCAGATACATGTAATCCAGAACCAGGTTCGTGACCTTCAGAGTGAAAGCGCCTAATGGGTACTGCAGCAAACCCCATGGCGGGATCAGCATTTAGGACGAAGCAGAGCGGGTACGGGCCAGAGCCTCGGGGAGCCCCGAGTGAGAAAACCTCCTCCTGGAACCAGCGAACCTCTCCGGAGACGAAAGCCTCCAAACCTCACGAGAAGTGACGAGCCAAAGAAAAGAACAGCAGAAAGGAGACCGTAAAAGCGAAACTGACATTTCAGCTTGACATCTCGATTTCGGGACGCGCGGCTCTTCGGAGGCCATATTTCATGCCCCGCGTGAAAACATGAAACGGGGTCTTCTGTTTAGCTGGAATTAAATCAGCCGGAATTGTTTTCCTTACTCGGTTTCTGGCCTTTCGCTGGTGACTGAAAAAAAGAGACAAGCGCTAATCATGCGTGAGGGGTTTATTGCCACATAAACTGTAAGCGAGACGGAGAAGCAAGGAAAAAGATATAAAAGAGAGCGAGCGACAGACGGAAGGCACCTTAATAATGGGTCATGTTTATAAGCTGCTGTCACAAGGTTCTGTACTGCTCCAAGAGCAACACCGCAGTTGAGCTTTATATTAGTAACTTGTTACATGGGGACTAACCCTCTGTGGTTAATTCAGCACTTTTAGCCCTGAAAATGCATTGAGTCGGACAGGCTGGATGGAATCTGTGCGAAAGTCGCAGGCACTTCTGCAGACGCCCATGAATATAGGAGCCTCTTAATCAGGGGCTACATATTCCAGGACCATTATGAGCTAGGAACTGGTTTACAATAGTTAGCGGCTCTCATCAGCTGAAAGCCTGCTCCCATTATGTATGCTTTCGGGAGGGGGGCGGGAGCATGACTGTTACCTTGGTGTTGAAGCCCATTGCATTCTGGGATGTCTTGTAGAGCTGAGGGTACTTCAGCATGTTCTCTTTTCGGCAAGAGCGCTCGAATATCCCCAGCGTCAGGGGTGGCAGTGCAGTGAAGATCTGTGAGCCAGTGAGAAAAGGACACGCGGTGCGTGAAAGATGCCCCAATCTGTGGGGGGGACATGCAGCGTGAATGCAGTACAAACACCATGGGCGGACGGCTCTCAGCTTTCCAGGAACAAGTCAGAGGCGAAGGCACCCCATATAAGAGCAGAAGAGCAAACACACCATATAAAAGGGTTAATAAAAGTCATGTATAAAGACACATTTTACTTAAGGTTAAAATTCTAGGAAACTCATTTGGGTCCACATTAGCCAGAAAGTACAGTCAATTTCCTGCAATAAATTTCCTGATTTACAATAAATTTCCATGATTTACAGTACAACCAATACAAAATATCATAATAATCATAAGACGAAAAAAACTAGAATACTTTATTGCCGAACTATACGTAACAAAGTTCTTCCCCGCATCAGTCCAGCTGTGACAGAGTTCTATGGAGTGAAACAGCAGCACTGACCTTGATGTAATCATCTGGATTACATCGGTAAGACAAATTTGCCTGCAGGGGAAAACAGCAGGGCGGGCTGGGACACACCAGCAAGCACTCACACACGCACAGACACACGTCTCTATTCATATCTTTGTGGGGACCATCCATTCATTTCTATGCGCAAAACCCTAATCTCACATACAACAGCCATAACCACTACCCAGCCCTAACCTTAACTATAAGTAGCCAAACAAAACACAAGACTTTTTAGTCTTTTTAGTCAAGCATTTTTAGTTTTTTGATTGCAGGCACCGATTTTTATAAAATTGAGTTTCCCCTTGTGGGGACTGAAAAAATGGTCCTCGCATCGTTAGAATAACAGGTTTTTATCACACATCTGGTCCCCACAAAGTAACATACACATGATGCACACACACAAACGCCGTGAGTGGAGCATCTGACTCCAGATCCAACACCTCCAGGCCCCTTTCCACTGGTCATCCTAACACATCACATGACATCAGTGCACCATCGCTTCAATTACGGCTCAAGTATTAAAACAGTGCAGCTCTGTGTGTGCTCACACATTCCAGAAACCTTCAGGAACGCTCCCCCCCCACACACTTGCTGCAGTAATGACTTGGTACAATATGGGGGGGGGGGAGGGGTTGGAAATGAAAAACTCCCATGCAGCTCTGGGTTTTGTTTTTATGCATCCCCCCCCGGCCCCCCGTTCCCCGGATGGTTCATGTTATAGGAGTGATTCTTTTGAGCAGAGGTGTGTCAGGTCAGCTGTGAGGTGTCTCTCCTTCTGGCCTAGGGTGGCTGCTTTTGGCGGTCACGCCCCGTGTCCATCCAACTCACTAGTGCAGATGGCCCATTCCTATCTCCCCCCGCGATAAATCAGCCCTTACCTAAATCACACGGCTTTACCGCCACAAGGTAGCTGGCGGCCATGCTGCTGACAAGCTGTCCACTGGGGATTTGCATGTCATCTCCTCCATCCATGTGGCTTGCCAATTCAAACAGAGATCTTAACAAGTGGAGAGCTTGAACCCGTGAGGATCATTGAGCTTGTTTGTAATTAATAGTTGGCCCAAGTCCCCCCCCCCTAATTTAGGAGGGGTACTGTTGTTTTTGTATGAGGGGTGAGTACTTTTCAGCAAGGGATGGGGGGCACCGCTTGCAGGTTGTAAATAAATGAAATCTTGTTTCTCAGGCTGACAATGATGCAAGACAGCAGTAAAGGGGAAGTCTCTGGAGTGCCAGAAGCAATCGGTTCCCTGCCTTGAGATTAAGGGAGAGGCAGAATGTGAGTGAGAGAGAGTGAGACAGAGGTAAACACTCACCACGTTGTAGAGGCCAATGCACCATCGCTCGAAGAGGATCTGCCCTGAGAAACCATTCACAAAGGCGAACCAGATCTACAAAAGGCAGACATAGAGCATATGAGCCACAGCAAATGACACTGAATGAGGGCAGCAGTGATGTCATCAAAGTGCGACTGACGCTTCCTCACATAAGGGTCCTGGTGAGTGTTTTCCCACCCTTTTGGGGCAGAAGTTTGAACCCTGGCCTGCGATATCACAACCAGGACAGAGCTTAACTCTCCCTCCCTGTGACCCCCACCCGTCCTCCAGACCCTTCCGGCCCTGCGGCACACATGCTTCTTATCGCAGGAGGTAGTGGAGAGAGCAAGCCGATGGTTATCTCCTGAGAGTTGACTGGGACGTGTAGCGTGATGAGACTCTGCAGATGTACCTTTAACGCTCTCTAGTCCATGATGATTAATGCATGTGCTGTACAGGCCTAGAGCTTGCACCCACCCCCCTCCCCCACTTATATACACACACACCACACATATAGAACTATAAGCTCAAACCTCAGGAAGTTAACCCGTTTCCATATATTTTTAAACAATTCAGGCTTTGAGACGAGTACCAAGTAAGTATCCAGGGATGAAAACCTTGCTAAACTGTTCGCAGAGCAAGATGAGATTTCAGCTGCCTTCGCTAACCAGCTTAACTGATATTCACCATGGAAACATGCCTCTGAAAAAGTTGTAGGTTACCAAAAAAGAATTATATTTAATTCTTTAAAAAGAATTAAAGAAATATATTTCTTTAAAAAAGAAATATATTTATTTTAGATTTTTTTATGTCAGTGTAAAAATACAATGCCTGTGTGCCAGCCATTTCAAACTCTCTACTTGGATCACCGTAGTAGCATACCCAATTTAGCTAATCAATACCTCACAAATACCTCATTAATGGAGCTAATTAAGTAAGCATGGAATGGCTGGAGGAGGAGGGCCTCTGGGTGGATGGTGATACACTACAGCACAAATTATGTTCTTCTAGCTCACAAACAAGATATTTTTGCACTTTTTAATCCATGATATATTATATTGTATAATATATTATATTATATTGTTTTTTCAAATAATCACAAATCACAGTGCAGAAAAGGGCATGTATACACACACAGACACACGCACCATTTCCCCCGAAACCTGCACATTTTCCTTGTCTGAATAAAGAAACAGGAGTGAAAGGCTGATAGGTCTTCTGGCCCCAGTGAAAACAAGACTAAATGGCACTGAGCATCTGCGGATCCCTGAAGATGAGCTCCGGGCCCGGCACATCATCAGTCTCTGACCCACTCCGTTTACGTAGACCCGTTTCAAGCCCAGCCCTGAGAAAGCCTGTCACGAGCCCAACCTGCAGAAAGCCTGGGGCCTCAGGGCGCTTCCCTCCAGATACCCCCAGGTTTGCTCGTTGGTGTCAGGTCAGGTCCGGACTGTCGTCCTTGGGTACTAACGTTAACTGACTCAGCCAACCCCCCTTACCTGGGGTCGGGCCCCCAAAAAAAAAACTTTATAAACCCCCCCCCCCCCCCCCGACTAAATGAGCTGTGCTGAATTAATGGGCTGCCCCTGGGTTTGGACCCCAAGCTTCAGTCTTACCTGTGTGTATATATGTATGTATGTGTATTATATATGTATATATATATATATATTAATATATATATGTGTGTGTAAGAGAAGAGCATGATGGGATATGTGCAAAGAAGCATTCCAATGTGCTTGTACTTGTGCAAATGGCAAATGAAGTATCATTTCATTTTTCATATCACATCAGAGGCAGCTAATGTGCTGCCTGCATCAAATACGATATCACTACATATTTCACTCTCATTGCTGGGAGTTACTGTGTGTGTGTGTGTGTGTGTGTGTGTGTGTGAGGTTATGAGGCTACTGGGACTATCAGAGAAGGGTTGGCAGGTTCCTGGTCAGCTGGACCCTTCTTCACTTAAGTTAAACCTCAATATATAGGCGTGAATTGCTACAAATTCTTCATTTGATAGGGAATGCCCCCCCGCTCAGTAAAGCGGCGCCCAGCAAATGCGTGACTATGTTCCCACAACAAAAACCCGCCCCTCTGCCTCCCCCCACCTCCACCCCAATGTCCCCTGACCATGAAAAGAGGGGCTACCATGCTCGTTCCCAAAACACCGGCCCACAACACCGGCCCACTCTCCCACCATGCTTGTTCCCAAAACACCAGCCCCCTCTCCCACCATGCTCATTCCCATAACACCGGCCCCCTCTCCCACCATGCTCATTCCCAAAACACCGGCCCCCTCTCCCACCATGCTCATTCCCAAAACACCGGCCCACTCTCCCACCATGCTCATTCCCAAAACACCGGCCCCCTCTCCCACCATGCTCATTCCCAAAACACCGGCCCACTGTCCCACCATGCTCATTCCCAAAGCAGACACCAAACTATGTTCTCCATTCCAAGCGAATGGAGCCGGGCATCACCCGGAGATGGCGGAGCGCTGCGGCGGATGGAGCCATCCCGTCTGCCACGGAGGTCCGAGCTCCGGCGAGTGACGGACGGCATGGGTCAAGCAGTTGAATAGATTAACGGTGTGGAGAAAGGAAGCCCCCTGCAAATGCACTGCTGGACTGGAACACACACACGCACACGCACACACACACACACACACACACACACACACACACACACACACCACCAGGAGCTGCTGGAGAACCACAAGCCGCTCTGACCATCTCACTCGTC
>JAODKM010000025.1:652426-663752 GCA_026780845.1 Petrocephalus sullivani
CAGGCGACGGCACTCGGGACAGCCTGCCCTCTCGTCGGCCCGGGTGCGGTTCTCGGCACTCAGCCCCCCTGTCGCCCTGGGTGCCGATCTCTGCGCAGAGCCCCCCCCCGTCGCCCTGGGTGCCGATCTCTGCCTCCTGTCGCCCTGGGTGCCGATCTCTGCGCAGAGCCCCCCCCTGTCGCCCTGGGTGCCGATCTCTGCGCAGAGCCCCCCCCCGTCGCCCTGGGTGCCGCTTCTCTGGACAGAGCCCCCCCGTCGCCCTGGGTGCCGATCTCTGCTCAGAGCCCCCCCCGTCGCCCTGGGTGCCGATCTCTGCCTCCTGTCGCCCTTTTCCATTTCTTTCTCCTCCAAAAGGCCTGAAATTTCACGCTGTCGGTGCTGTGCTTCTTCCGGCGACTCGCTAATTATGCCGCTGTGCCTGGGCTACTATTTTGGGACCCCCCCCAGCTGGCTGCATGCTGGTTGACCTGTCAGGGTCCTGGTAGCTGGCCCGATGCAGACGGAGTGCCCCTGGCGTGCCTGTTTGTCACCTCAGGTGTGAGTTTAGGGCTGGCTGAGTGCTCGACTGGGCTGGCTCAATCAGGGGACTCGCCACAAACCTGTCTACGTCCCAGAATTCAGTGCTCTTACCTTGCATCTAAGTAGGAAGGCTTGTGGGGATGGGGGGGGTTCTTGTGGCGTCCTGACGTTTCTGCCATACGCACGAGCTGTTTAATACCAGGCTGTTGTGGATTGCTCGCCCCCCCACCATTTGACAATTTAATCTCATTCAGCCTCACTACTTGTTTTTTTCCTGAAAGCCTTGTGTAACTAAGAGGTATCCATTTAGAGACGGAAACGGGGCCGCAGTGTTTGTCCTCTAAAGGAAAAGCTTGCAATTCAGTTTTAGTGAGGAGGAATGGATACTGCAGGCTTGCTTCCTCAGCTGCCATCTTGGCTTTTCTCACCTCGGAGTGTAATGTTTTCGGAAGACGGCGTGATTAAAATGTGCACGTTTGCCCAGAAAGTCCCTGGGTAGTTCTCCTTAATACTTCCACATGTCATCTGAACAGTGATTATTTCTATCATTTCACCCCCCTCCCCATATAAACATTGGTATAAGATTAGGATGTTTGCCGACTGTCACTCACACGCTTTTTTTTCGTGATGCTGTCATATTTCATTCAGTCCCGGCCTTGTTTGGCGGGTATTACCTCGCTGACCCGGGAACCACTGCCGGGGGTTTGGATTTCTGTAACATCGCTCAGTGCTGACCCAGTCAGACCCCTCGGGCCCTAGGGTGGGAGCCCCTCTCGGAGCGGGATGCACTTGGTGTCAGCCGGTTGGGGCCATACCGGGGCAGCCTCTCCGCATGGGTCCCCATGCTTAGAGGCACTTGTAGGAAACGTTGAGCTTTTCTGGCAGAGGCAGGTTTCCAGTCAGACTCATGCTGTTCAGAGTCAGCGAGCTGCACTTATGAAATATGGATTCAGCTGCAAAGCGCCTTTCAGCCGTTTCTGTTTGACAGACCCGGGACGCGACATGAGCACCAGCTGGAGAACGCAGGTCTGCGCCTGGCCTCTCACTTTGTCTCTGCTTTTTGTTTCGGTACCATTCCAAAGGCCTGCCCCCCTCCCCGTAGCCCCTGTCTGATGCTGTGTCCCGCTGGGGGGCTCTGTGGTTACCGAAAGCAGAGCTCACAGCCTTGTGCGCACAAGCGCTCTCTGTGACCGGGTGGTCGCAGCAGTAATGAGGATCCCTGTATTGGCAGTGTTTTGTAAAATCAGCCATATTGTGGGGGGGTAGGGGTGCAGGCCCCCCGGACTCAGCAGTCTGATGGCTCTGTTGCCTGCAGGCGTGTCTGTTTGGCTGCTGTTAGTCCTCTGTCTCTCTGTGTCTCTCAAACCCCACGAGGCAAATTTTCCTTATCCACTTTTAATGAACAGTCCTTCTCATCTCATCTTCTAAGTTGCCCCTTTAAAAACCGCAGACATCATTTACGCTGCTATTTTAAAATGGCTAAATGTGTCTGCCGGACTCGGTTCTGCAGTTACACGTCCTCGCTGTCACTCACACTGCCCCCTGCTGGCAGGGGTTATGGCCCGGTGTGTGTGTGTGTGTGTGTGTGTGTGTGTGTGTGTGTGTGTGTGTTTGTGGAAGGGTCTTGGGTGCACAGAACTGCAGGAGGCCGTGGCCCCATCTGGGGGTTCCTTCTCGGCGATGTAACCACGTCTTTTCGCTGAGATTACATGCAGTTTAATCCCCAAACCGCCGGGCAAGCCTCTAACTGCTCTCGGGTTCCCCGGGGCTTGGAGGGGGGGCAGGCACACCGCTGTCACTCTGGGAGGAAACGTTGCCTCTGTGTTCTCGTCCCGGGTTCTGAGTCCCTCCATTTCGGTACTTTTTTACCTGAAGTGATGCGACCCTAACTTTCCTTGTAATGTCCAGGGGCATATGGGTAGTTTACTTAATGTCTCTTTGCAGAGTCCCAGCCTTCGCCTGCACGCCCCGGACCTCCCCTGAACATTCCTGCCTCTTCCTCCGGTAGAGAAATCCCAGCCGTGGGCGCAGAGTTACATCCTGCTATCACTCTTCTGCCAAAAGGGTTTTTTTTTTTTTGGCAAGAGGCGTATGATTCCCCATTTGCTGAAAGCGAGAGGATCCTGCCCAGCCCACAGGCAGGTGGTGGGGGGGGGGTCGGCCATGGTTTGGAGGCCACGGGCTAGGGTCGCGGTGGGTCTCACCCTCGAATACTGATAGTGTAGTGTGAGTGACATCTGTCCCGAGATTAGTGGGGTTTTGCAAACAGGTTTGTGATTTTGAAAATGGCTCGCTGGCTTGATCTCACTGTCCCCATCTGCTTTTACAGGGTGAAATGGGTTTGCCATTCCTCTGCGCTTTCATGTTTGTGGAGCTCACCTCTGTCTTAAAATCATGTCTGTGGTCCTTGCTGAGCCTCGTCTGCTTGGGCATCTCTCTGGGGCCTGATGGCAAACCAGCCATGTCTCATCCCTTGATTATGGTGTCTCTCTGCTGGGCCCGTGGCTGATCCGTGTTCTGGGTTGTGTGTGGCCTTGCAGTTTCTGCTGACACTGCCTGCGGTGGGTGGGGCCTTGGGGTGCGTGTCAGTGACATGGCTGTGGTGGGTGGGACCTTGCGGTGCGTGTCAGTGACATGGCTGTGGTGGGTGGGACCTTGCGGTGCGTGTCAGTGACATGGCTGTGGTGGGTGGGCCCTTGGGGTGAGTGTCAGTCACATGGCTGCCGTGGGAGGGGCTTTGGGTGAGTGTCAGTCACATGGCTGCCGTGGGAGGGGCTTTGGGTGAGTGTCAGTCACTTGGCTGTCGTGGGAGGGGCTTTGGGGTGCTTGTCAGTCACATGGCTGCGGTGGGAGGGGCTTTGGGGTGCTTGTCAGTCACATGGCTGCGGTGGGTGTGTCTCTACTTGGCGCAGCAGGCGTGTGTGTGTGTGTGTGTGTGTGTGTGTGTGAGAGAGAGAGAGACCCTCTCGTGTGAGACTGAATGCCGAGAGCCCCTCCCCTCCCCTCCCCGCTGCACAGGTGGGCTCCCCTCTCGACGCTCTCAGCCTTTTCTCTGAATTGGCTCCTGTAGTGCTGCCATGTTATTTTTTCCCTGACTTCTAAGGTAACAGAATCTGCGTCCTTCGGGGGCAGGGGGGTGTGTCTCAGCCCCCTTCAGTGATTCAGCACCTTTTCTCTGGTCTGGCTTGTTTTCCTCCCAAGCAGATCCAACCCACGTCACCCTCCAGTGACACGTTTTCCAGAGCAGCAGTAATATTTGTCTCGATCAGAGGCATGACCTATGATGACGTTGTGTCGCCATGGAAACCGTCACCCCTAGTCACAGCAGGCCGGGGAGTGTGACCCTTGAGCGCTCTGTCCTGCCCTCCCTAATTGGATTGCCTGTTTCCTCTCGGAATTTGGCAGCCCCGCGATTCCATCATTCCAGCACACTTAATTGCCGCAGGACGTTATGGAGCTGTTGTGGGATTATGGGCTTGGCCAGTGGGGGGCGCCGTCCCGTGGCGTCGCTGCTGTGGGGCGCTTCTGCTCTGTGCTGTGGATCGGCGGCGGCCTGCTGGCTGTAGAGACACCTTATCCAGCTAAACGTGTACACCCTGTTCTTGCCTTGCGGAGAGTGACTGGAAAAATTCTTTGTGTGTTTGTTTTCATTTGGTTATATTTCCAGGAAGAAACGTCGGACATTATTTCGAACTGGAGCAGCAAGGGGCTTTATTTTGTCCTGCGCTTCTTCGATTGTTTGTCTGTCCATTATATGCATCATTTTTTCCTTTTTAGCTTTTTCCAGTCATCCTTTCTTTGTTTTACATTCGCTGTCTCCGTGTGTCTGTCCGTCTCTCTCTCTCTCTCTCTCTGTCTGTCTGTCCGTCTCTCTCTCTCTCTCTCTCTGTCTGTCTGTCTGTCTGTCTGTCTCTCTCTCTCTCTCTCTCTCTCTCTCTCCCTCCCTCCCTGAGCAGTTCATTAATGTATCCCAGCAGCCCCCACATGTCCGCGGCAAGGCTCTATCAATGGGCTCTCTGTGCTGATGAAGTGGGGGCCCTGCTTTTCAGAGCGCAGCCCCCAGCTGGGCAGGACAGAGGAAACTTTGTACCTGCTGCCCCAGAGCCGAGCTCGGGTTGGAGGAGAGAGCTCTGGTTAAGGAGGGGGTGCTCCCTGCCCGTGCACGCACTGCGCTGGGACCCAGCCACTCTCTCCCGGGCAACAGGGGATGTATCAGGCCGGGGCCCCATCCTGCGCTCTGTCACTAGGAAACATGGAGTCTCTCAATACGGTGGCTTACTTGCGAAGAAAGGCTCTGTGTGTTACCGTGTGACCGCGTTGGCAGAATCAGCTAGCCGCGTGCCCCCCCCCCCCCCCCCCCCAAAACACACACACACTCACCCCTCCCTCCGTGCTGCAAGAACCTGCTCTCTGAGCAAAGCAGCTTCTGCTCCACAGTCAGGATCAGATCCTGATTATTAGTGCCCCCCCCAGCATTATTGGTCTTCTGAACAAGTTGTAAACACACACACACACACACAGACACACACACACACAAACGCATAGAGACAGGCAGACACAGACACACAGACACAGACAGACACTGAGACACACACACAAACAAACACAAAGAGACAGACAGACACACAAAGACAGACACACAGTCAGACAGCGACAGAGACACACAAACACAGAGACAGACACAGACACACACAGACACACACACACACACACACACAAACACAGACAAACAGACACACACCCTCCCCACTGCTGTACTTTACCCCCGGCCCCTAGCAGGTCTGCGGAGTCCGCCTTGGGCATGCCAGCATTGGGCCGGGCTCAGTGGCTAACACGCTCCTCCTGGTGTGCTGCACCCAGTGCTGATCCGCTCCAGACCTGCTTTGCACTTACTTAATCGTGAGGCTTGCTGATGCGCCGCCTGTCAATTTTAAATGCATCCTTTCTTTAGCTGTCTGCCGCGGTCGGAAATGGGCAGGCGGTTGCTTGGAAACGGAAGCGTGTTGCTTTTCGGGGAGGCCGACAGTGCGATTTATGGGATGTGCGAGTCGCCCCAGCCGTCTTCCCTGCCCCCGTGCACTAACCCTAACCCCGCGCACTTCCCTGCCCCCGTGCACTAACCCTAACCCCGCGCACTTCCCTGCCCCCGTGCACTAACCCTAACCCTAAGCACTTCCCTGCCCCCGCGTACTCAGGCTGCCGCTTTCATAGGATCCCCCCCCCCCCAAACACAGCATATGACATTGATAAAGCTCCTGGCTGTTCCCCGTGATGAACGTAGTGAGGTGGCTGTCACTTGGCTTCCCTGTGATCCAGGGACTCGGCCCTGGGGGGAACATGACGATTAGCATGTGGGTCTTTAGCCAGCAAGCTGACATCAGCCCTGCTAAGGGAACACTGAGGGCTTTATCTGCCCGTGAGCCGTGGCTGCTGTGACGCCCCCTCTGTATGCACGAATGGTTCATGTCCATCACCACCTGACAGGAGTGGGCTGCAGCCTTGCTGTGTACTCCCCAGACGGGATGTACCATGGCTCAGAGGTGGGGGGGGGGGGGTCAGACACCCGTGATGAGGCAGACAGGAACCTGCACATCCATCTCTTTATGCCTTTTTATTTGCCTGCTTTCATCTGCTCGTTTGGGAAACTGAGAGATATGATTTAAGATTTCGGTTTAGCTCCAGTTTCCACTTGGATAGAAATCATTTTATTTTGTGTTTTTCCCGCTAACTGACTTCCAGACGCCTCGCTTCTGTGTCCATTACCGGTTGCTTAGCTATAGAGTAGCTGCCTTATCTGGATCTGAGCTTTAAAAAGCCATTTCCGGCTGCACGTGGCCACTGAGGCGGGTGTGCGGTGAGCTGATTGGCTCGCGGTGGCGGGAACATCCAGAAGTCTGGCTCTCTGCTTCTGGGTGCTGCACTTACGGAGAAAGCAGGCTGAGTAATTGAGCCGAATGACACCCAAATCGCATCAGACGTGGGGAAAAGGGCCAGTGAGGCAGGTTCTGGTGCCAGTCAGTGTCTGATAATGAATGCATCCTGTCCAGACATAGAAATTACATGCACAGGCAAATGGGTGCTGCACAGGCAAATGGGTGCTGCACAGGCAAATGGGTGCTGCACAGAAGGCAGTAATATTTTTTTATTCCTTTAGTATTAACTTGTTCAGCTTCTCTGTCCTGGATGTTGATGTTTGCTGCTCAGTGCCTGCATTTCCCGTTGTGGGGCATCTGTTCTGCTCTTTGTCTGCTGGCTGGTACTGGACCTGGGATCATTTGGCCTACCATGGGGTTCTGCCTTGCACCATGCCAGGGTTTAAGTTTTGCAGTGTGTTGGGGGGCTTGTCCCTGCCAAAAACCACTGGACCGGGCCGCCTCGAAGCGAGCAGATGGACTGGGATCGTTGGGTCCTGATCAGACAGAAGGTGCCCTAATAATGGGCCGCCTCACCGAGCGAAGTCCTGCTGCCTCGTGACGCCGTGGCGTGTTCTGGCTGCACGCGCTCACACGGCGCTTTGGCGCAATGCGGATGCGGGTTGCATGTACACATAGAGTGAGAGCGTGCGGGTCCTGCCTGTCCACACTGCGGGTTTGGGGGAGGCTAAGTACTCATCAGCTCGTAGCTTTTTTTGGTGGACGATGTCGGGTGATGACGCCTCCCTGGCATCTCCCTTTGACATTGGATATGCTTGCTCCTTGTTTCCTCTTTCTCTCTCTCTCTCTCTCCTCCTGCTGCAGGATTCAGGGGTCTCCTGAGTGGGATGTGGCTGCGTTGGGAGCGTGTGCGCGAACAGTGATTGGTCACGCGGCCTCGGGGCTGTGTGTGTGAGAGCCTGAGCCCCGCAGAGGAAGCTCTTCCCAAACGTGCTCCTCCTGCTCCTCCAGCGCCGCAGGTCTGCGCCGTGGTCCATGCGCCCCGCGTGCAGCGTTCAGCCCGAGCGGCCGCTATGCTCCCGCTCCCCCGCTGAGCGCCGCCGTCCCAGCAGCAGCGCGCCATGACCAGCCTGAAGCGATCGCAGACCGAGCGCAGCGCGGGTGGCTCCGTGCTCGCCACCAACGAGTTCCACACGCGCCACCTGCGCATGCCCAACGGTCCGGCGCCGCCCCCCCGCAGCGAGAGCACCCACCCCACCACACGGCCCGGGGTGCCCAAAATGGGCGTGCGGGACCGGGTGGCTGATTGGCCCCCTCGGAAGGACACGCCGGGAGTGTGGCCAGTCTCCGTGGACTCGGAACCCCCGAGTGCGGCGGGTGGGGGCCCCGGCAGCCTGCCGCACAAACCAGGCCTCCTGATGAGCCCACAGGATTCCTCCATGCTGCGCAACATCCAGAAGACACTGAAGAGCAAGACACAGGGTGCGGGACCGGCCCCCGTCACCACCGACCCCTGCTACCTGTCCCCTGACGAGTACCGAGGGGCACCGCGCAGGACCAGCCGCCGCATCCGCCAGCGGAGTAACAGTGACATCACTATCAGCGAGCTGGATGGCGATGGCGACAGTCTCGAGGACTGGGACGCCTCTGGCTACAAGTGGTCACCGATCCACCGAGAGTACGGCAGCACGTCCTCCATCGACAAGCATGCTGCTGGCGAGAGCTTCTTCGACATGCTCAAGGGCTACCAGGGTAGCAAGCCGGACCAGCGCAGCCCAGCACCGGAGAAACTCGGAGACCTTTTGGCTGCTAGCCAAAGGCAGGCCGGCCATGACGTCCCGGACGGGCCCGTGGCACCGGCAAGGGGGAGCCCTTCTGGTCGGTCGAAGGATAAGCCCGTAAAGAGGCGGTCCAAGTCGGAGACTGGAGGGGACTCTATATTCCGTAAGCTCCGCAGTGCCCGTGCCGAGGGGGACTCGTCCAGAGCAGGCTCGGATGCCGAGGACGGCCGCTCGGAGGACGGCACCAGCGCCTCCCACAAGCCGTGGGTCTGCCAGAAGGGCTTTGCTCACTATGATGTTCAGAGCATCATGTTCGACCTCAATGAGGTGGTGCAGAGCCGGCAGATGGCCGTCAGGCGGCGAAACACCACCACAGGGGCCTCAGCTGCTGCGGTGGCCTCCTCCTCGCTCTCTGCCAGCCACGCTGTGGCCCACGGCTCTCCATGTGGCAGCCAGGAGGAGCTCAGCTCCAAGGAGGGCCCCACCATGGACTCCGGAGATGACAAGAGCAACGAGCTGGTGCTCAGCTGCCCCTGTTTCCGCAACGAGATCGGCGGGGAGGGCGAGCGCACCATCAGCCTGTCCAAGCTGGGTAGCATCGGCAGGGGGGGCCTGGTGGTGGCCGGAGACGGCAACCCTTGCGAATCGTCTCTCAGCTCCCACTGCACCAACGCCGGGGTGGCTGTGCTGGAGATGCAGAAGGATGGCCAAGGCCTCCACAGCGAGCGTGGCAGGCGCTACGTCGTGGAGCATGTGGACCTGGGCTCCTACTACTACAGGAAGTACTTCTACGTCAGAGGTGAGTGGGGCGCTCGTGGACATCAGCCTCCGTGCTTTTGCTCTCTGGTGAGCCGCTCTGTGGGTGCGGTGCTGGCATTCGATGGTCCCATAGTGAGTTTGTCAGTAAAGATGGGCGCTTCAGGTCATGTGACCTGTGCAGGTTTCCCTGCTCGCCGATTCCCCAGCGTGACATAAATCTGGGGGGGTGGGTAAATCGACTTCCTGTTGTGCTGTTCAGAGAGACCGTTGCGGCTAAATGTCAATAACTAAAAATAATAATAATGACATAAAGTACTTGCCATCTGTTCAGAGCGATTAGCTCTTAGTGGGCTGTGTGTATGGCTTCCCTGGATGGGGCCCATTGAGGGACACTCCAGCACTGCTCCCTGTAGTCTGGGGCAGCCTGTGGTGACCTTTCCTCTCTGTAATGTTGCCTCGCTGTTGTGGGCCTCAGTTTCAACCCCTGCTGAAGTGATTATTTTAGAAATCCCAGAATCCTTTGGTCCCAAGGACTCTATGGCTGTGTGCAAATTTGGGGGCCGTGCCCTACCTAAGAATCAGCCTCCGTAGACCGCATCCTGCGAATGCTACCAAGACCTCGAAGGCCGGTAGAGAGTGGCTGTGAAACTGGATGGTCTAGCCTTCAGATCCAGCACATGCAGCAGCCAATCGCGTCGTATCCTGAGTGGAAAGCGTTGATTGGCTAAAGGTTGATACAGCAGTCGTAGTAGACAAGCCCAGTGTCAGGCGGGGAGTTTAATTTTTTAAATATTTATTTTATTTATCCGCATATTTTTGTATTTTATATATTTATTTTATTAAAGTAAGTTTATTAGTGTACTTTTCTTCAAAAAAATATTTCTACACGATTGTCAAAAGCTGTATACACGCGCTTTAAGCTTTTAAAAATGGCTTCTGCTGTTACCGCCTTTATTTAAAGAATCCAAAGATTCATTGCAACTTTGGTCCACAATGCATCTTGGGATACGGTGGGCTGCCAAGGATACACCCGACCCATCCTTAAAAACCCGGGAAAAGAAGGATGCGTTTGTGGGCTGCATGTGGAGGAGCCTCGTCGCGACGCTGTGACGTAATCGGTCTACAAATGTGCCCTTGGTAGGACGCGGCCCCCAAATTTGGACACAGCTCCAATTCCCCAAAGCACGCAGTGATTTTGGCTTTGGCTTGTTCATGTCCTCTAGTAATGCACGATGCCAGATTCTCTCCCTATCGAATAGCAATTGGTTGAGTGTCATGTTTCAGTTGTTAAGTTACAGGATCCCAGAGTTATAAAAAAAGATTTTTATATAAACTATAACAATTCAGGATGTGGACCCATTTAGTGTAACATGAATATTTTGCACGTGGATCTTTGACACTAATGAGGCTGCGTGAGCTTTCGGGTTCTGATCTGTGCTGGTGGGGGGTGAGCTGAGGCGTGTAGTGAATTCCCTCGGGTCTTTTTGGGATGGGGGGGCGCTGATCCTTCCAGCTCCCTGTGAGGCACCTTCCCTCCCAGCTTATCCTGTTCTTCCTCTTCCTCTTCCTCTCCAGTCCGGATGTTTCTGTTGGGGTCAGTCTCTGACATTCTTATGAGCTCCCTGTTTCTGCCTGACTAAATCCAGCGCCCCCCCCCCCCATATCTGTCTCTCTCAGAGCACTGGAATTACTTCGGGATGGACGAGTCGCTGGGGCCAGTGGCAGTGAGCCTTCGCAGGGAGAAACTGGAGGATCACAAAGAGCACGGACCGCAGTACAACTACCGGGTCATCTTCCGGACCTGCGAGGTGAATGCGGGGGCCGGGAGGATGCCCTGCCGCCCAGCTAGCTCAGCCCCGTAGGGGCGTCTTCTTGGACACTAGTCCCTCATGAGACCCGTGAGGACAACGCCCCTTTGTAACGGCCTTAAATGGAGGATCCTGCCCCCTCCTGGGAACGGGCAATAACGCGGCGCGGTCGGCCTCGCTGTGCCCCACACGACACAATAAGCGCTCTGTCGTCCATCTGCGGGGGCCTTGTTGACATCATTTCCTGTTGGCTCCGGTTTGATCCCCACACAAGTGGCTCTTTGGGGGCGTTGCGAGGTGTCCAAGGGCAACTGTATTCCAGGCAGGACACCATAGCGGAATCGGCCCACAGCCGGTGACAGTCTGCTTAGTTATGCAGGCTGACATGTTTTGGGTGGAGCTTGGGGGGGGGGGGGTTACTGTAATTCCCACTCTGGAGTGGTTTTGATGGCATGTGAAGCTGAGAGTATCCATACCAGCAAGCACCTGGGTTTTTCCTACCCCCCCCCCCCCCCCCCCCCCCCTCCCCCCCGCTGCCGCCTCGTCTTTGACCTCCTTTCCCTCCCCGACCCCCCCCCCCAGCCCC
>JAODKM010000025.1:737332-762383 GCA_026780845.1 Petrocephalus sullivani
TTATTGGCTGATTGAGAGGTCATCCCAAAAACCCGCACCCACACTGGCTCTCCATGGATCAGGTTCCCTACCCCTGGATTGAATTAATGTAATTTTAGAAGTATAAACATTTTAAAGCAATATACACTGCAGTAAGTTACACATGAAATATGTTTTGGGTGGACTTCTTCCAAAGTTAATTGTCTCAGCCCAGGTTTCAGCTTTCTAATCCAAACTAGCACAGCTGGAAAACAGCTGGAGAGAGCTGCGTATGAGATCGTCGAGGCTGATTCTCTATCTTGCTTGATAATTAGCACTGCGGTCCTGGCTGACCTAGATATCATTGCATAACATCCGGGTAACTGGTCTCCGCGGGCGTGGCGCGAGGGCCGTTGAGCGCCGTCCGCGAATTTTCTTTTTTCGAGGGTAGTAGGGGAAGTCTCATTAGTTCATTATAAGAGTCACTGTTCACTTTGCAATCTTAAAAGTCAATGCTCAGCTAATATTCAGAAAATCAAAATAGAAATGACTGTAATAGAAGTAACATTAAATATTTCGTAGTGTTCCATCCAAATAAATTACGTAATTACGTAAGTTTTCTCAAGCCCCTCCAGTCGTCTGCTATCATGTATATCAACGTAGATGGACTATGTTAATCTAAGCAAATTCTGTTAATTATTTACTTAAAATCATTTAAATTACTACAGACAAGCCGTAAAGTCGAGTTTGACGTATACCGGGGTACTGCTGTACTTTTACTCCGCTATTTATCGCACTTCCCGAAAGGTCGGATTGGTTATTCTCCGCAGCCAATCACATCATTTCGCGCTTAAAATCGGTAGCTAATTATCGTCCTACGTGACAGGATGGCGCTATTACCTATGTTGATTTTGACTTGGTAAAACCCTTGCAGTCCCATTAAGCTCCAAAATTATGAGTCGCTTTTAGCACTAAATATTTATAATTTGAAGAAAGTTTTAAGAGGTAAGTTTTCATTTTACCTTATGGCTTTATTACATAACTTCAACCTGGCTGTGGACGTATATACACCCAGCTCCTCAGTCTGCGACGTTTACTGTAGCTGTCTTTTTTAGATATTAATCCTTAACTAGTTTAAACTGATTATTTTATTTGTAATCGAATTTTAGTCAGGTAATGTATTATAAGCTGCTATCATTGTGCAAAGGTAAAGTTAGAGTTTGTGAATCAATTTACTGTACAAAAAGTGCCTTAGACTACCTGCTTGGTCGCCTGTTCATTGAGCCAGGGTAGACAGGGCAGATTTTGAGAATAGGCAGTTTGAAACTTTGGAGGTGGCATGGATCCAGTGAATAAGAGGCTGGCGAATACGTGGCCAGGTTCAGCCTTGTAATCGAAGGAAACATTACCCGGTGTTGGTGACTGACTAACAGTGCGATGCTTGTGGGGAATGAGTCCTTTGCAGGAACTACGTACATCCCTCCATATACTCGCTCTTTTCGTTTTTCTGCCCATCCTCAGAAATGTGTCTTGGAACCTGCTTCCCTTCTGGATTATGGCCAGTGAGAGCCAGTTTTGATTTTGAAAGTCTGAATATTCCACACCAAAAAAACAAAACATTCATTCATCAGTTTAGCTTTTATATTACGTGTTACGATGTTTAATGATGGTGTGCAAATACATCAGTAGTTTTGGAAATCTCGGAATGTGAAGGTAAATGCTTTGTCTCCAGGCTCAGAATAACCCTGTACTGTAGAAGTGGTTGGAAGTTGGATGCATAGATGGATGGATCCCTTGTTCTCAGAGAGCCTGTACTAGGAAAAACTGTAGAGGTGAGTATTCTGCACAACTCCCTATCTTCAGTGTATTTAAATATTTTTTGCATGTGAAGTGTATTTAAAATATGTTACAGCTGTATCTGAATGCCATCTATAGCACCTCTCTGTTTGTCTGTTAGGACACGGGGACCCCTATTTATGAGGCAGCTGTATTCCTAGTGCAAATGTAAATCCTTGTAATTGAGTTGGCCTGCAGACTATTATCTAATGATTCTATTAAAGGGAAAGGGAAGCGCCAAACCGCCTTACCTGCTAAGCTACAGCACCACCTGAGGAAGACTCATCCAGAACTTCCCTTTCAGATATATACAGGTAAGGAACTTTGTATTTAAACATTTTTGAGAACAAGCCAGATTCCTGCCAGGTGGACACAGCATTCTGAACCAAACCAGTTACACTTAAAAAAATAAGCCTGGGAAAAATGTGGTTTTCACTGCTGCAAGCATTAACTCCTCAAGAGCTCAAGTGAATATCGAGGTTCTGAATACTGTTAACTTCATAGACTCTTTTTGGACACTTTCAGTGACACATGTAATGAAGGAACTTTATTTTTCTTAATTATGGAACATTAGACACTTATACTTGACTCTTGATCGTTCCTCATAATCATTTAAATCAGGCTAAGTAGGCTACTCATCTGTTCTTAGTAGGTGTAACACCACTCTATCAGCCAAGACAAAAACTCAAAACCTTCACTTTCAATGACAAGTACATATAAAGGACTTCAATTCAATGTCAACTTCACAATAACATTTTCTGCCATCTAGTGATAACTGATGAAAATACAAGTGAAAGTATGTTGCATATATATAACCAAACTTAGAATACTGAAGACCATGTAAACTGCTGAGTTAGAAACATTACATTAAAATCAAAAAAGGAAAGTGAAAACCCAGTCTTGGTTTTAGGGTATGGAACATGTTCTTAAAAATAAATGAATATGAAACTTACAGCATCAACAATCATCAGTCTCCACTGGTATTCTGTGGGGGAAAATCAGCAATAAGGCGAATAAGGTGACCTCTCTCTTCTGGGACATGAATCACTGCTTGAAAAAAAAATAATCACAATGATGACGTATACAAACCCCAGTCTATTTTCAGTTTGTTTTTTTTTCTCTTTGTAAACCATGTTGGTTCTGGTTCTTGCTCCGTTTGTGTTCTTCACTTCTCAGCCATGCTGTTCAGGGCAGTGGGGTGGGGGAGTGTTTCAGCAAGTTGTACATGAAGGATTTCAGCTCTCACCTGCATAGCCCAGCTCAGAATCCAGCTCTCTGACCTGGGCTGGCATAACTGGAAAGCAGCTGAGCGAAGCTGCTTGTGTGGTCCAGTGCACCAGTGTGTGAAGTCTCACGGTATAACACACAAATGTGAAGCACTCTGTATACGTTGGAGATGTCCATTCATGTCTACCTGCAGTGGGGCCCACATCTTCATTAAAACTGTTAACTACTGCTTAAAGAGTGATTGCACTGGGTTAGTGTTACTTAGTACATAATAAAGGTGACTGATCTCCTTAGTGGTATCTTCTTACATACCACTAATGTGCTATTAAAAAATCAGATCAGTGAAAGAAGCTAATGGCTTACAGTATCACAGACGACAACATCCAAAGTCACTGAAGTCGGAAGTAAACATGGAAACACAAGGACAAATAATTCATTATAATAATGACTAAATAGAGATGTTAGGAATACACAGAAGGCCTCTACAGCAAACATCCCCGAACAAGGTATATTGAATGAGGTCAGATACACAGGTGCTACTGTATATTGTAATCACCAAAGTGCACTGTGAATATAGGAGGATGAAAAGTGCTAGAAATTTACACAAAACAGAGCATCGGATTTTTCCCCCTGTGTGTCTGGTCGGCCCTGATATATTGTGACTCTTCAGACAGGTGAGTATAGAATAAATTTTGCATCTAAGCATGTCCGGTTTCTTAAAAATGTTTCCTAAATGAATGTTACATCTCATCAGTGTGTTGTACCTTTACATGTGTACACATGATCAGGATGCTACTGCCTGTTATTGTTCCCTAGTCGGTAAAATAGTTATACAAAGTTGAATGCTAATAACATGAGAGATATGGGCCTTGAAGAAAATTATGGACTGAAAACAAGTGGATCCTTGGTCAAATTAAGCCTAAAGTTACACTTGAAGCACAAATGACCAGATCATAGTTCTTATACTGTACAACCCCATTTCCAAAAAAATTGGGATGCTCTATAAAATGTAAATAAAACAAAATGCAATGATTTGCAAATCATATAACCCTATATTTAATTGCAAACAGAACAAAGACAACATATCAAGTGTTGAAACTGAGAAATTTTATTGTTTTATGATGAATAGGTGCAACAACCCACTCGAAAAGTTGTGTAATGCTAAAAGAACACCTGGTGGAATATCTCACAACTAATTTAGTTAATTAGATAGATAGAGATACTTTATTTATCCAGAAGGAAATTGCCAACATAAAAAGAACCTTCCAGAGAGGTAGAGTCTCTGTGCAGTGAAGCTCGGTGAAGTTCACCACTGTTTGAAATACTGTGTGGGCAAATAGTGCAACAATTTAAGAATAATGTTCCTCAATGTAATAATGCAAATAATTTGGGAATAATAGCATTAAAAGATCTGAAGAATCTGTAGAAATCTCTACAGTGCGCAAGGGAAGGCCGAAAACCAGTATTGGATAGCTGTGATCTTCGGGCCCCCAGGTGGCACTGCATTAAAAATGGACACGATTCTATAGTGGAAATCACTGCATGGGTTCAGGACCACTTCCAAAAACCACTGTCTTTGAATACAGTTTGTCGCTGCATCCACGAATACAGGGTGAAACTCTACCATACAAAGAAGGTGCATTATTCTCATTGTTGACACACCACAGCAAATGTGTCCTCTGCATTTAACCCATATGTGACATAGCAGTGGGCAGCCAATTCAGCACCCAGGGGCAGTACTTTGCTTGGGGTACCTCAGTGGTACCTTGCTAATCAGGGACCAGCAACCTTTCAATCACAAGTGTGCTTCCTTAACCATTACACCACCATTATCCAAACATGAGCCAGAAATGCCACCGACTTCATTGGGTCTGAGCTCATACAAGATGGACTGAGGCAAAATGGAAACTGTCCTGTGGTCTGACAAATCAAAATTTCAAATTCTTTTTGGAAATCATGGACGCTGCATCCTCTCTGCTAAAGAGGAGAGGGATCATCCAGCTTGTTATCAGTGGACAGTTCAAAAGCCAGCATCATGGTGGTTTGGGAGTGAATTAGTGGGGTAGCTTGCACATCTTGGAAGGCACCATTAATGCTGAACAATATACACAGAAGGCCCTGTATATTTCAGCTGTTCTGATCCCACCAACTGTCCGCGATTGGCTACATGTGACACCGCGGGGATGGTCAACAGGATTAGTTATGCAGTTACTGATATGCCTTACATTAAATACTTTAAATATTGTAAATTAATATTATTCTTGTATTTCTGTTAACAGTGAATGATGTAACCATGTAATGTTTTGCCCTCTAGGGTTGTGGTATGAACGAGCAAGGTGACGTCATTTTAAATATGCAACAGATTCTCACCAACATGTATAACTTTGTTTTGTTTAGATGTTGTTTGAAATATTTAGTTACCTTAATAATTATTACAGACACTATCTACATCCATTCTAAAGGCTTAACTGCATCAAATGTGACATTTTACATAAAATTGGAGACATTTATGCAGA
Organism: Petrocephalus sullivani; assembly: GCA_026780845.1. Classification (NCBI taxonomy): domain Eukaryota; kingdom Metazoa; phylum Chordata; class Actinopteri; order Osteoglossiformes; family Mormyridae; genus Petrocephalus; species Petrocephalus sullivani. The sequence goes on from JAODKM010000025.1 coordinate 742,870, forward strand.
TAAAGCTGTACTTCTATCTATTAATGTTTAAAATGATCTTATGCAAACTTGCAGGTAAAGCCATGGGTTATGGACACAAGCAGTCCAGCCCAATATAGCTGCTAGGCACTTCTAATTTTAGAAGGTAATACAAGGTATAAAATAGTTATAGGTAATAAAACAGTCTAACCCATTTGTCACCAATCAGAGTTGCCAGCAGAGTGGAACTGCAGCCTTACAAAACTATAAGTTTCACTTTAAGTTGCTGCACCGAATCCCCAGAGGATGTGACGTAGGTTTGCACACCCATGTGTCTGTCAGTGCTCTGTATGCTACCAGAGAATCCAGCAAGTCTGGTGTCACAGTGTATATCTAATCTCATCGCATGCAGAGATTGTGCGTCTGTCTTCTGTGTGCCTATGGGACAGACACTTTTTCATAGGGTGAACACCTTAAAGGGACCACAGCCCTCGTTTGATAAACATTTCAAAATCTGGTGTTGAACTGCTGACTGGTTAGAGGTAGAGTAGCAGTGCAATGACACTTTCATTCAAAATGAATGACTGCATGTTTCCCATATTATTATATTTAGTTTACCCGCCTAGGTAAGGTGGCACCTGGTACAGTGTCAAGCAGCTTTGTAGCTAGCAGATCTACGGTCAGAATGAAAAAGTTACCGGCAAAGTGACCACACGGGGTCTCCTTTCATGCATGTATGCATGTATGCATGTATGTATGTATGTATGTATGTATGTATGTATGTGGATGGGAATGCGGCTATACTAGAAGTGCATGTGTGTTTAAACAGGAATGTAGCCAATATTGCTCTCCCCAGCTGCCTTGCCTGCCGTTATGGCTCAGAGAAGATTGAGGCCTTGTCTTTCAGAAGGGCCAGACACAGATGGCAGCTCCAGCTCCCTGTAGAGGAAAGGTCAGAAGGAAAAATGTGTTACATTGTTATAGACACTTTCTCAAGAATGATCATTGCTTTGCAATGTGCACAATGATGTAAGTCACATGGGCACAGAGCACAGGGCTCTGAGACCTCAAGGTCCAACAGGACATGGCTGAGCCTCACCTTCAGGGGGTTGACTCATGGGGGGCTTTAGACAGTACATGTGGTAGCCACGGTCACAATCGTCACAGAAGAGGAGCTGGTCCTAAGGACAGAGCAATAAAATAGGTTTGCCTCACAAGCCCCATATTTAGGGTGGCCTGTGCCCTGATTGGCCAGAGTACGCTATCACTCTGTTGCTATGGAAGCTAGGGTGGTAGTAGTGGGGGCGGGGGGGATCTTACATCATTCTCGGAGGTGCCGCACCGGCTGCAGGACTTGCATTCAATACACTGCCACTGGTAGGTGCACACAGCCCGTATCATATTGTCAGTGAACTGCAGGCAGGTTGGGTGACCTGTAGGGGATGGAGTGAGGACATTCCAGGTTATATAACAATAAACTTCTATTTAAAATCTTGAAAAACTTAACATGGGCTTCAATATGACTCCCATCTGGGTGTGGTCCTTCTGTAATTCCATTTTCCATCACTGCATTTCCTCCTTTCACATTGCGTCTGGCATTCTATCCTTAATTTCACCATGGCTGATTCACTCACCTGCATCTGAACCTGCACAAGTCAAGTGGTCAGGATAGTGTTCCCTCTTACTGCTCACATTGCTTACTGCTCATGTTGTTGAGCTTGACTGGTGGTTTTTGGGGCCAGTCCACCTGATCTTCCATCAGGTTAGTGCTTTTTAGCACAGAGCATAAAACCGACAAACTTTTGACATCATTCTTAAAAATGCCATCCTCCTGTCAGCCACTCAATCAGAATTGGGGGGAAGGCGTGGGAGGAACAGGAAAGTGAAGACGAGCTATGATTTTCCCGGCAGGCTCTTTCCCGATCACTGTGTGTGTGCGCTGCTTGCTAATTACCCAAGAAGTGACTAAAAACAGCACTCTAATTAAAGGATATCTGGGAGACCCAGGCATGCAGCAGACATCTTAGATGAGCCAGGGGAGCTGGATGGATTTTCCAACATGCCATGCGCCACAACTTGTCTTGAAGTCTGGTCAGATCCACAGAGAACGACATAGAGCAGCAATGTTGGATTTACGTTTCCCCAACACAGGAAGGTTTAATTTTGATTAACAGCATTAAAGTGTTTTTTTTTTTTTTTTACTATTTTAATTCCTCACACAATGAGCTTTTCACACACTGGACCAGTGTGCAGAATGCCACATCAGTTACTTTAAGGTGCCATTTATTCCGCGTCTGTTTCCAGTACCTGCTCTTGTAAGTTTTGGTTAATTCTTTGTTGTTGCTGATGACTTGTTTTCATCCATTTATAACAGAAAGCTACGGGTTAAATATAATCACTCTTGATCTTATGTTATAATTACAAATAGCAGAAACGTGGCTTCTAAGCAAAAATGAAGTCTCATTTACCTTCATGGTATCCTTACGCTGTAAGCTAAAAATCTGTCTGGGACTTTGTGGAAACACACTGGTTTTAACTGGGATTTACAGTTTAAAATAGGAATGGAACATTCAAGGACAATGGGAAAAGAAGGCAGGAAACGTTTTTTTTCCTTTTCAGCAGTTACACTGACAGGCCCTAGGTAAGGTCAACATATACGTGCTGGATGCTTGTATGACATTTGCCTATAACTGGGAAAGAGCCATACTGTTAAAGATGACTGATGACCCAATGTAGATGTTCTCCGGTGGCCACCAGCGTCAATGTGTTTTCTGCCATGTGGACACAAATGAACTGGACATTGAGGCTAAGAGAAGGACAGCCATTTTGCTACATGCATACCACAGTGCAACAACTCTTTCAAGTCTCTAATTCACTTTGTAGACCCAGAAAAGTCAAGTATAATCAAATGCCCGGAAACCGGTGACTCCATTTGGACCTCAGCTGGAGGGTAGACGCCGTAGTGGAGCGGGGAGGCTTCTGGGAACAGCTAAGACACGATCCTCTGTCGTAAGATAGCTTTGAGTTACCGGAAGAAACAGACCTGGCTGCACAGGCACCTAAGTCAAGTGTCACCGCATGTGAGCTGCGTCCCGTTGCTAAGGCAACCTACAGGGAAAAACTGGCTGGTATACAGGCTTCATGTGACAGGCAGGGGCACAAAAGAAAACAAGTGTAAACTACAGAGCACGTATAATACCACAAACAGATGTACATACCGACCATGCTATTGTTGTGTGATATCCATGTGAAGAACTATCTTCATTTAATGCATGAAATTGAAAATCCATTCTGTACAATGTTGAAGATTGATGACACAAGGTGATACATAACCCTAATTAATACCAAAACTATTTCTCACTGAAATAGGGACCGTTAGTCCTTTGCATTTCACATCAAACTGCATTATGCTTCTTTGGGTTTACCTGACAGATAGGTGCAGCGCTACCTTACCTTGTCTGCTAGTCCCAGATATTTGGGTTTTTCTTGTCTGAATCCTACTGCAGATTACGGGAACTAATTTCTCATCAATTTGGTTAGTGGCCATGGTGTAAAGGTTTCAGTACTGAGGAGCATGTCATGTAAGTGGAGTAAGACTAAGAGTTCTGGAATGCCTTTGGCCTCTGACTGGCATCCTCCAGCTCTGTAATCTTGGCACAGAATCAAGAGGCAGTAGAGTACAGGGTCAGGGGAACCACACTTTTACTTGACTCCACAAGATCAGTCGCCCAGGCAAGGGGTAGCAGTGCCATTCTTTATTTGCCTTTGTTACAATAAAAATAGTTTAACTTACAAAGACTTCCGTTATTTCATTTAGATTATTTACAGACAAAAATAAGTTTACAACAGTCAGTTTGATCTCAGCTTCATTTCAACATAGTTTTCTCCTTCGATCCAGAAAGCCAGCAAAGGGACACGTTGACTTTCGGCCTTTGTGGACTCTTAAGAGGTACGTAAACTGTACAAGGTTTCCCTGATGACACTGCCCTGACTACCTTCAATGCTGACAGTCAGCTGTTCTTCAGAAGCGCACCAAGAAGCTTGTCGGCGGTCCGACGCCCGGTATGGACTTTCCACAGGATGAAGCTACGTGTGACATATCTTGAACATCGAATGAGGAAATGTACACTTGTATTCTACAATCTTGAAGTCGCAATGTTGCAGTGAGCAGCTACTTCACTCACCCTGATGTGACGGAAGCCCGAACTCCTACCGAGAGGAAATGGTTCAAGAAAGGAAAGATCACGTGTTATGCTGAAAACGTGAGGTGACTTTCCAGTCAGAGAGCCAAAGGCTGTGCTGTTTGTTTTATGGTTACAGTTTCAGAGACCATCCCTGATAAGAGCAGAGTGTGTGTGTGAGTTTTATCTGGCTGCTCCCTTTAAAGTACCTGAATTTTTTTTCACTTGTATAACCAGAAAGTAGGTTCGGCATTTGATCGTACACAAATGACATGGTAAAACATTCCGCTTGCACCAGGAAATTAATTTGCAAACCTAATCTCATGCAGACTTGTGTTCAGTTCAAGCAGCACTGAGATTTATGCGATTGTGTAAAAAAAAAAGAACAAATATCACAAACCCTTCTGGATCCAGCTTAAACCACGAGCAGGATGATCTACCGGTAATGCACTGCCTTTCTGAGAGCCTGCTTTCCCATTGGCATATTACTGCTGGAAGACTAGAGCGATCCTCTTTCCATCCTACCCTGAAGGAAGAGAAATAGCAGAAGACGAGCAAAACACTACCACAAATCTACTAGGCCAAGTACAACAGCTTCCTATGGGACCCGGCAAAAGAGAGTAACCTTCTGCTGGCTTGTGGGGCCATCTGAGAGTGCACCACTGAGGCATACCACTGGGGAAGCATGACAAAAACCAGAGGCCAAAACATACACACCAGCAAGACATAGCTTAAAAGAGAAGAAAAACATGTGAAGAAACCTTGAGGACAGGCTAAAACCATTCTGGGTTATGTCATCAGCTATATCAGTCTACCAGGGGGGCAATGTCTACAAGAGGAACATGAGTCAATCATGGATGAAGGTTTAGAAGCCAAACAGTGGTGTGGAATTGTAATACAGTCATGGCTCTCTGGTTTCTTAAAGGCTCAATATCAGATTTCTGGTTCAATTTAATGAAGCTGGACCAACAACACATCAGCAAGCAAAAGCAGTTCTCTTTGTAGACTACTGATGCCGTCAATCTGGACTGAATCCCATGCAAGCATGTGAGGGGGGGGGGGGTGCAGAAGATGCTCAGAAGATGACTCAACAGAAGGTGCATGGAGCAGCTAACATTCTCACACCTCAACTGACCAGGTGTGAAAGCGAGGCAGGAACGTTTCACATCTCACCTCGCATACTCAGGCGCCTAACTGATTAAGAACCCCAGCTGGATGTGGTTTCTCGCCTAGCTCTCCAAGGCAGAGAGTGACGCTCGAGTCACCTGCTGACTGGCTCCAGCTGGTCATCTGACCCTTAGTAAACCACCCTGCCACTGAATACCTTGTGTTCTATTCCAGTCAGCCCCATTCACTAACCAGGCAACAGTAAAGCAAATTTAACTATTTAAAATCTACTTCAAGCGAAGAAGAGAAATGAAGCACCAAAAAGGCTAATTTCAGACTCACTGAGCAATTGCTGGCTCACAACCTAACAACATGAGCTGTGAGAGAACCTGAAGGGAGACACTTAGAGCTGACCAGAGAAGCGCTGTAATCCTGAGGGAGAATTAACGGCATTTGTTGGATCAGCAGCTCGGGGTTTAGCTGTAACATGTGACTGGCCAAAGGAAACCTCAGTCTTCTGGGCCCCATCTGCATAGCCATCATCTGGTTTGCACCCATCCGGTGGGTTCCACATTCTCAATGAGGCATCTGGCATCCCCACCAGATGGGCATGCAGATAGCACAGACTTAGCGTGAACCCAAGAGAACTGGCAGCAAAACCGACAAATTCACCAGTCAAAAATAAAAATGAAACGAGGAAGAATTAAATGTGGTTCACGTCTGAATGACACATTCGCCGGCATAGCCTCTCCTCTGACTCACCGTCTGCCACTGTAAACCAGCTCAGTGTTCTTGACAAACGCCTGTACAGGTTCACGCGCTTCACTAGCAAAATAAAACAAGAACATCTTACTATAATTACCGTAAGCAGCCCCTTTATATAGTAGTCTTTTTTTAAACCATACCTGATTATTATTACTTCCTGCAACTTTTAGGGAATGGAAAAGTCCAGTGTAGAAAAGCTCAACGGTGAATGAAAACAGTAGCTACTGAGAGCAGACAGGCCGTTTTTGAGACCATCTTCTTCTGTCAGTCAATACAAACATGCTGTAGGAGTTTGCCTACAGAACACAGGCTGTGCTTATTCTCACTATCACACTTACCAGGCTTTCTTTGTCCTGTGAATAATGGAGATGTGTCAATTAGTTTTTTTTGTTTTTGTTTTGTTTTTTTTGTGCGCCCATGGAATATAATTGCAAATGGTCAAGATTAATAGCTACAGATTTAAAAAGGCTGCTTCACGGAACGCCCCAGAAGGGCAACCCAAACAGCAACCACAGTTGTACATACTAGCCTGAACAAAAAATATCAGAATATTGCAAACAAATACAATAAATAAATAAATAACCTTATACAATTGTTTAAGTGATGGGATATTCTTTCTGTGAAAGATGCATGTTCCAATTCTTTCATTTCACAAGCAACCACAGAATACAGATGCCCCCCCACCCCTTAAAAAGTAAGAACAAACAAAACAATACACAATTGTACTAAAAGCCTTAAAATCCTTTGTGTTTCTTTCCCCAGGAGACCCTAGATCCATATCCACTTCAGACTAAACGAAAACCACGCAACCACCATATATATTTGTCGGGATTTGAACAGTGAAATGTGAATAAAACACAGATGTGAGAACTTGCTGATAGAAGTTAAAAAAAAAAAAAAAGCCTGAGTTGCAACTGAGGTTTGGAAAGAAAGTTCCCCTGAAATGAGACCAAGAACACAAACGTGCAGGAGTGGGACCCAACAGGGCCCAAGAGCTGATGTTCCAGTCAAGTCACATGGCTACATGGTGACGTGTCAACAAGAACACCTCTTCTTCGATGCTGGCAAGCCCCTTCCACCTGTTGTGATACCCACATTCCCCAGCCCTGACTCCATTGGGAACCACAGAGCATGGACAGGTAGCTCCCAGGGCCAGTTTGCAGAGATCTGGCGCTACTAGGTCCTATGTCCTCCCAGATGCCAGTCGGCCTCTGTTTTCCCGGTCATAGGCGATGTGGCATCAAACACAAAACGGGACGGGTAGGAGTAAGTTGGTGACATTTAGGCTGTGACCCACCTGCGTGGAAATCCCAGTAAGCCAGTGTGAATCCAGGCCCGTTTCTATAGCAATAAGGGGTTCTTTGATGTCAGTCTGCATGTGCTCCTCTGTTCCTTAAATGGTGCCATTTCCTTTGAACCAAAGCTGGAGTCCCCACGTTCACCTTCAACAAGCTAGCAGGAGCCTTCAGATATTCAGGATAGTGTCTCCCTGCGGTCTCCCCTCCCTTGCGAGCCGCATCCATTTCTTAATGTGGGTGTTTTGTCCATCAGACTTCCCCTGCCATTTCCACAAGGATATCACTGATCCAGTGGAAAATCTCAGTAGGTTTAGGTGCCAAAGTGACACATTGAAATGTTCCAAATGGGTTAACCTGACTGGTCTGTCCTGGTACCCCCTCTGACATCAATGGTGTACAAATATTTTGTTATTGGTTTATTTTTCACCAGACAGTGCTTATAAAGTGTGAGTGCGTGTTTCCAGGTCAATGGTTAAACAAAAAAAACAAAAAAAAACACACACACACACACACACAACTATGGCTTTTGGCTGGTTTGACCCAACCTAAACCACTGCGCTTGTCCTTCATTTCGTTAGGCCCTTATACTGATACATCACACTCATCAAGGTGAGGTTGTCCGGATCCATATTGCACATGCTCTAAAGGACACTGGGTCAGTAATTCGGTCGGTCAGTCCACGCTGTCGGCATGCTGCCTGAAGAGGGCGCCAGGTTTCTGAAGTGCTGATCAGGTCGGGATAAAGGAGGGGTTTCACAGGCTTGGAAGGGCCACAAGGTGAACAGGGGGGCTGTGTGCTCGAGCTTCCTCTTGTCTGGCGGTCCGGGTTCGGAGAAGCTTTGCTCTGCAGGGATTCCTGTGGGAAGAAGCAAGTAGAGCTTTGTCATCGGACATGCAACATGGTGTAAACAGCACAAAGGTGGAGGAGGAAAAGAAGGAGAGTGGCTTGCACATCGGAGCAGATGTGGTGCATGTTCTGTTAGCGCCATGCTATGTGAGCACTGGAATCCTGACCAAACCCCTGTAGTGCACCCACAATCCCATTGCCATCCCAGTTCTCTTCTTATCCAGCTACCCACATCTTATAAGTTTGGCTCGCACTGCATACCAGTAGCTGGTAAGCTCGCAAAAGACTCCGCAGAGTGGTAGCAGAAGTCACCTGAATGCGTGAAAAACTGCCATGTCTGCAGCACAAAATAGTCTTTTACTGTACATATATACACTTTCAGACACTATGTTTTTAGGTCAGAGACTCTCAAAGCACCTTCTTGACACCTCAACTGGCAAAAGTATGAGGAGAAAGGGCAGCTTACAATCTGGAGCAATGTAATTTTGCCAAGCAGCTGGCTTTGATTATCCAAGTACCACTTGTGGTTTTTCTAGCACTCAGGCATGAACGTGCATGCACCGTCAGCTGACCTCCATAGTGACCACGATCCCCTTAACCTGTCCCATTCCTGCATAATTCCCACTGAAAGCGTTTAAGCTGCAGGCTAAGCCGGGCCAGTCAGCCTGGTCATGTTTGCCACAGAGCTGTGTACACCATATTACCCAGGGGGACTGGGCTCTGCACGCCACTGCCCACGTGATGGGCACCAAATTTGTGGGTAACTTTATATGGATGTGGGGACGTTTTGAATGGCCCGAGAGGAGGGGGCGTTTCACTGAAAACAAGGGGCACTGGAATCAGTTCCACACTACATATGGAGGGGTGGAAGCAGTGTCAGAAAGAATCAGACACTTACAAAACAGACTGGGTCAGGCAGCGAGTCATTCTCACGTCTTTGTGGGTCCAGCCCACGGGCCGCACACCCGACCCATTCAAGACACAAGAAGGAGGCCAGTTCCTTTCATCCCCATTACATTATTGACCCAATTAATTTAAGAATTGCTTAACATCTATGGCCATGACCGATGGTGGTTCTTATTAAGTGTAATAGGGGAAGAGAAACTTGTATAATTCTAGTGTTTTGAGTCTGTCGATTATTGATCGTATGGCTCAGAGATGGGAAGTTGTGGAACTTGGCAACAGTGACGAGGAATTATGGGCTCACATTAATCAAATGGGCTTTTTTAATGCCCAGCATGCAGGATGCTTTTTTCTGGGGGACTTGGGGCTGGGGTTAGGAGACATTTGGCTCTTACCTGCCCCTTTGCCGTGTCTCTGCCTCTGGATCGATCCGGGGCTCTTGGATGCTCTTCTCACACATGGATCCTGTCAGCTGGCTTCATGCTCGCCCCCCCCAGGCTGTGAGGCTCAGCCTCTCTCCTCTCTCAGCCATCTCATCCTTCTCCTGCCACAGATTGTTCACTTTCAAAATCTTCAGGTTTTCCTTCAGTCTTTTATGAATTATTATTCTTAAAAACAGAAATCTTGCAAATCTGTTCTATTCCATACTGTACAATTAAATCCGCACATTCCAGAGTTGTTTTTTATCCCCATCTTATATTATAGTTGCATTTACCGTCTAGGAGGGAACAAAAATGGAAAATGCCAATAAAAATCTCCTGTTGCCCACAGACATCGGTCAGCAGCAGGCTGTCCTGTGCTTGCTGCCGTCAGACATCCGGAAAAAAAAAAGCCATACTCCTAATTCATTGACAAGTCGATAAAATGGACAATAAAATTTTAAATAAACTGAACACTTGCGTTTATCTTCAGGAATAATCAATTGTGCTTTCCGCAAAAAAAAATAAACTATTAAAAAGCAGCAGACTAGTCAGAGTCAGGTTTTTAAACTTTTGTTATTATTCATTTAACAGTTTTTTTCTATCTGCATCGGGGGGGCGACGCGCTGCCGTTGGACAAGGGCTCATCGATCTCCTCGTCCTCGAAGCCGTGAAACGTGGACGCGTCGCTTTCCGACGTGGCGCCAAACAAGTCTTCGGCCCCGCCCGTCTTCCTCTGGTCCCGCCCTCCGAGGCGTCCAGCTGACATGCATGATGAAGATATCAGCACGGGGGGGGCATGGCAATGCACAGAAACAACCACAAAGCAAAGGATGGCAGCCGGCCTACTGGGCCCTCGCTGGCCTGGGTCTTGAGTGACGGTAGCAGAAAGCAGGAGAGGTAAGGATTGGGAAGGGGGGGGCGGGGTGGAAGGGCGGGCCAATGTCACATGACACATCTACTTCCTGACTCGCAGATAAGGGGAATCTCTGGAGTAGCAGCTACTGTGCGTCATACCAAAATCTTATGGGAGTGCTTTAGATCTCGCTGTGATTTGACATTAGCGTGTCCTAGAAGCGATTAGCCCTGGCTGCTCGGTGACTGTCAGCAACTGTCAAGCACAGCGCGTCTGCTCCTTATATGGAAGAGGTGGCCATGGTGGCTGTCAGATAACAGCTCGCTGTGAGATCTTCCAGAATTCTCTCCTTAAACATTCAGTTGCTGCCTGCCACCAGACAGCTCTTAATGGTGTAACGATTTTGTTACTGATTTTGGGACCAGTCCGTTAAAGGCAAGAGGCTGCTGTTCTTGCAACGAAAAATGTGAAATCCCTCATGAGGGAAATGAGAAGTAGCAGGTGCGAATAAAACCAGACAAACAGACAGACTGACGAACAGAAAGCAACACAATCTGCATCAGTACAGCTCATGATTTCTCAGGGTTCCCGAACTCTCAGCTGAAACATATCACATGGAAGCCAAGAATCTGGATGATGCTGGATGATGGGATATAGTTAATGTGGAAGATGGGATATAGTTAATATGCAACATGATGAGATGGGCAGAGCTAACTGGACCCGAGCCTCCAACCCAACAGAGCAACAATGGAGAACTTTCTAATCTATCTATCAAATTTCACACTGACCCCATTTAAAGTCAGCCAACACTCAACCTGATCTGAGGTCAGAAAGGAGGTCACCCTGTAAACAACAGTCTGCACGTCACTAAACCAGCAGAGACTCTAAAACTGTGTCATGAGACCGAGTCCCTGCAGTTGAAGCCTGGGCTCAGAACCGGCCAAAGGTCAAAGTTGAAAACTAAAAACACCAGCCTGCCATCACCAGCTCACTGATGCAGACACCAGCATGTCTGCATTTGGCCAGCAGCGGTGCACTGTAGCAATCCACCACACGCGCACCTCTCCAACTTCGCCCCCCTTTATTCCCAACTCGGGCGCCATGACAACCAGTCTGGCTGCTCAGTGTTCCCGCAAGCCAAAGCTCACCTTTCAAAACACCGGATATTTATGTCACCAATTAAATTCACAGTTCCAGGTGTTTAGGTACTAACTCAGACAGGCTGAAGTTATTTGTTTAAATTGAAAAGCTTTTACTTGAAAGTTCTGGCACTAAGTATAAGGTTACCAAGTTGACTGTAATTTTTTTTTGGACAGGTAGGAATGCAACTGGGGAGACGAGAGAGGAAAAAAAACAGTATGGCATATGAACGTCCACAGGCAGATGAACATGCACTCCCAGCAGGTATGTTACCAGGATAAATGTTTCGGGCAGAAGCTATAAACATTCATCCACAATCAAGGAAGATGAGCTACAAGGCCCATGATGAGGAAATCTCCTACGGTACCTCAGCTGTGCTTGCAGAAAAATCACACAGCAGTGTGGGCGTGAACACTCAAGTCCATCAGACTGCACAAATCAGGCTACACTGTGATGGCAGTGAGTTAGCAGTAATCGCTGGTGTGCAGTATGTCATGGGTGCCCTGGACAGCCCAAGAGATGGGCTAACACCTGCATGCCATGGTCAATGTGCAGTTCTCGCAAAAGGATTCCTCTTACTGAAGGATATAAGCAACTGGGATAGCTTTAAAGGGGAACTCAGGCTGACTCGCAAAGAATTAAACCCAGGGAAAGTGTTTATTTGGACAGCAAAAATCATATCGGCTTCGGCAAAGCCTGGTTAGGGCTCTCCACTTTTGTGTTTTGTGAATTCATTAGCTTATTTATTGGCTTTGCCTGAGGCAAAACATTTTATCTGTGCAGAAAAGCAAGCTCGAATTGGAAAAGAAAAAGTATATCATCTTCCTGACAATAGTATCCTTAGTCCCCTTGAAAGTACCAGCAAGTGTGGGAGGGGAGGGGGTACTTTTCTTGAAGAGACACTCATACACAAAAAGGGCTGACTGACACAGAGCCATGACAAGCACAGTGAAGCGACAGAGACTGGGCTGCAACAAACCCCGGTATTCTTGGCCCAGCTCCACCCACCAAACATTAACAGCCAATCAGCGCTTGGTATGAGACCCGCGTGCACAGGAAGCAGAGAACGGCCCGAGCCAGTCGTGGAACCCCGCCCATTGACAGGAACACTGGAGGATGTTGGCAGTGTGGACACAACTCATAGGATGGATGGTTACAGGGCGGAGCGCAGGGTCTCATGGGATGGTGAAAAGAAGCAGGCGATGAGTGGGTGTGCATAGACGGCAGGAGAGACATGGTCCCTGGATCAGCTCAGCTAAAGGTTCATAAATGCACCGTATATTCTATAAGAATGTCACAATAGTGGCACTGCAAAGCCCACGGTGTGAGAATCTAGGATAGAGGCGCTGCTGCCATTCCAATGCTCCCTTTTCAAAGAAATTCTGCCAGATCAAAAATGATGCGGTGAGGGATTTCAGTCAGGATTAATGTTGCCTTCAGATACGGAGCTAATCGCAGATGGTAAATGTGTTCAAGGATTCGGCCGAGCTGCTGTCAAGGAAGCATGCGACAAGACAGCGGGATCCTTCATGTCAGACGGGGAGGGTGTTTCCGGGGGACCTCGTGCTGGTCACACGCACACTGGGGTGTAGGACGAGTTCCCTTATGGTTAAAGAGGTGTTTAATTATCACTAGCGCTGTCAGGGCTCAATATATCGCAACCTGTGTATGATCTTCCTGGATGTGGGGCCGCTGTACTTCCGTGGTACTGTACCACGTTCTACAAAAGGGATCTGGAGATGCCGGCAGGGGATGGGCCCAAAGCGCGGACCCCCATCAAGTGTCAGAGCGGGTTCTTTCAGCTGGCCTCCTCCTGACATGAGGAGCTTGCGGTAATCAGGACAGAGAGGTATCAGGCTCCGCCCCCCCTCTCAAACAAGGAAGACCAGTAATACTGCAGAAGTGGTGGGGATTTGGTGAGCTTTGGGGGTGGGGGGGGGCCTTGGCTGGGAGGAATGAGGGAGGCGGGCGAGCAGGAATAGAAAGCAACCAACTTTTAGGCTGTGATGGATGAGGGGGGCGGAGCTTGTGTGTGTGCATGCGGAGGACTCACCGGAGCGGCCGCAGTCTGAGCAGGACACCAGGTTCTCAGCTCGACCTGTCTTCCTGTTTGATCCGGAGTCGCCCAGGCAGAAGTCACAGTAGTTATTGGGAATGACCGTTCCATCTGGCCCCTTCTGAGCTGTTGGGGAAGATGTAAATGAGGGTTTCAAAATTAGTCAGGGGGGCTGGTTTCCCCTAATCACTGTTTTATTTTGATGTAATAAGCCACCATGGCCAACAGGTGGCACAGCAGTTAAAGCCCCTGTCCCAGAGATACAGCTGTATTTAACATAAAAGGAGGCCCACTGAAATCTCCAGCTGTAGAAACACCTACATTTTCGAGAGTGACAAGCAATCAGAATGAAAGTTTATGTAGAGCAAGCAGTATTTTCCTGTAATGGTGTTTAATTCCATGTCTGTGCAGTCGGTACGGACACGTGGTCCGGCAGCAGGGGTAGGAGTGTAATCCACACCCCCAGAACAGCAGGCATTGGCTTACGGCCTGTTCTAGGGTTACTGCGGAATGGAGCGGCCGCTAATTGGCCACAGATAAAACAAAGCCACAAGTATGTAAACCCAAAGCCCATCTATTTACATCTGGGAATGGCCGGGGATGCCCTCTGAGAGAGGGAAGCTCCGAGACACTGCTACACAGCCACCCAAGACTCTCGTACGTCAGCACCAAGTACACCAGCGATCCCAAGAGGAATCCAGCCATTAGAGCAGTCCCTATGATGCTGGTGTGTGACTGCGAAAAGCCAGAACTCAGTTTCAATGTCAACAATAGCTTTTGTGTTCCATTTACTTTCAAAGTGACCAGGCAGCTTTGCCAGTGACTGAATGTAGCGGGGGGCCAGAGTGGGCGGGCCATGCTGCCGCCCCACACGGCGTTCTTACGTTTGTGGTTGTCGGAGCGGTGGGCCGGGGGCGACTGGGCCGGCTCCGAGTCCCTCTCGTCCTCCCCTTCCTCATCCGCCAGGTGAGTGTGAGCGTAGTGGTAGCTCAAGCCGGGCCGGTTCTTGTAGCGTTTCCCACAGACTGTCGGGGTGGGGGGGAAGGGGGGGGAGGTCACAACAGACAGCGAGCCATTAGCATCATCAGCTTTACTTGAGTAGGGGGGCCATCAGGGCCCATCTTTGCGGGGCTGGGCGGGTGAGACCCCAAATATGCGGAGACCAAGTCCCATGAACAGCATGCTAAGCCATATCAGCGAGATGGAGCCCCCTTTCATATTGGCATGACAGCGCATCACCAATCTCACAGTATTATTATTATATAGATGCGAGATACTGCTAACTGATGTTATTCCATATTAAGAACATCTTGGAAGGATAAAGCACGGGCCACTAATGAGAAATCGATTAAGTGTGTCCGGCCCAAAAATAAACTTCATATAATATAAATTTTTTATAATAAAAGTGGCCATCACACCTTCAGCTCCGGCTACCAGAGGAGGTGAGTAATAGTTCGGCAGCACAGTCTAATTATATGAGAGGAGGATTATGGGTAAATCCATTTGATAAGAAACTGCCGTTATGCTGCGATAAAGCCACAGAGTGCTGATTCACGGAGCTGATGGCACAGCAGAAAGGAGGTACAGAGAGGTGGGAGTGTGGGGAGGAGGGAGTTTTGTCTTTTTTGAAAGCTTGGTATGAGTGACGTTGTTTTTATGCAGTTAGCATTCACTCGGGGGGCAGGCGATAGCTCTGGGATGGGAGAGAAGGTTCACCGTGCTTGTCTGGGTTGCCATGGCACCACAGCACGATGCCACATCGAGCCCCGGGCCCTCAGAACAGGAGAGCTGAGGGGAGACGCCATCCTCTGCCTCATTATTCATGTCTAAGAGGATTTTTGAGCCCCAAGGCTCTGTTAACCCAAGGGAATGAGAAAAAGAAGCAGGAACGCTTTGCTACATGAAGAGAGGGGGCATGAAAAAACAGACGTTTGAAGTTTTCCACTAGTAACAGCTACATGCGCTAAGATTAGCCACTTGACTGCAGATGCCTGGGATTAGCAGCTCTCACTTTAATGCTATTAGCTAACCGAGCATTGTATGATCGCTCTGACACTGGACAGAAGAGCTGTGCTGATGGCAAGCCTTTGGCTTGTCTGAAAGTCTAATGGTTCAGGAGATTCCCCTCTGGTTACTAAAGAAGTCTGGGCTTTCTGCCAGCAGGTAAGACAGAAAGCAGCTGCAGCCTTGTCACATGACCAGCATCATTCACTGCCATTGGCCATTTTCATTCAGGTCTGTGATTCTCAGTTCTGACAGTTAGAGGCTAAAAGAGGCAGAGAACGAGGGGCCAGGGTAGTGCTGGGTGGACGGGGACTAAGGGGTGGTAGGTGGGGGGAATAAAAGCGCTACAAACAGACAGCAAAATCACGCTGATTTGTGCCCACACCAATTTCATGAGCACAACACGCATGACTTGCATCGCCAAGGACGAGAACTGGATGAAGCAGACCAAACCAAACCAATGGGGACCAATGGGGACTAGGGCAACAGCCTTCACTGTGCCAGCGTGCAGGCTTCCTAAGAGCTCTACGGCTTCTCATTGGATGGCCCGATTTCACAAGGAGGAGCACAGACGGCGGCAAGTCCGGATACCTGGGGTGGCGGTTTTTGAGTTACGCTTTTGTCTGTATCTGTCTGAAACAGAGAAGACACAGGGCAAACAAAAAGGGAAACAAAAGTGAGTTTAACGTAGAAATGTAACACGATAAAGAGCCAGTCCCACTCTGCCTCGTCTGCATCTAAACTGTACTGTAATCTGAGAGCACAGCGATACCCTGTGACCATCCACGCATTCACCCTCTACAGCAGGGGTGTCAAACTCCAGTACTGGAGGCCCGGATCCCCGCACATTTTTGGGGTTACCCTCATTTAACACACCTGATTCAACTCCTTGCAGCTCCTTGCTAATTACCACACAGCTCTTCAGCTTCATTATTTGTGGTGGAACAGGGAAAGAACTAAACTACACAGGGCACTGGCCCTCCAGGACTGGAGTTTGACTCCCCTGCTCTACAATGTTCCTCAGCCCGGTCCTCGGGGACCGCCGGTCAGTCCAAGTTTTTGCTCTCTCCCACCTCCCTGCCAGGAACTGGGAGAGCAAAAATGCAGACTGCCTGGCAGGGAGCTGGGAGGGAGCAAAAATGCAGACTGCCTGGCAGGGAGCTGGGAAGGAGCAAAAATGTGGACTGTCTGGCAGCACCGGGCCTGTGCGACGTTTCAGTATAGGGAATTTCATTCATTTAAATAACCCTGACATTAAACAATTTGCACTGCAAAATGTGGCTTGTTTATATTATCAATTACTTAAATTAGATCAGTGCGAAATGGGTTCTAATGGTGTAATACGAGTGGGAGAAGTGAGGCTCTGAAAGCCAAAATGAGTGACGGAAAGCAGGTTCAAAGAGTGGGTGATGGACAGCGCGTAATAACTCCGCCCACCAGAGCCAAGATGCCTCCATTGCCTAATAGGAAGTACACCCCTCTGATAAATAAATCAGAACTGGATCCTCTTTCAACAGCTGGCCAAATAAGTGAAAACAGAACCCTGAACGAAAGGGGGGGGGAGGGGGAAATAAAAACAAAAAGACTGAAAGGTGACTCAAATCAGAATACCCTAGTAATGCATCGATGAAAAAGATAAAGTGGACTATCACACCACGTCTCCCAACAAAAAAATACACTCTGCTGTACTGACCTATCAGTGACCAGAGGCTGTTGCTTCCTAGAAGATGAAACTTAGAGGCTAGAGTAATCCCTCATCGAGATCCAAGCAGTTAACCCTGTCGAGTTCTGCCTCTGGGCGGCTGGCTGGATTCTGCTCAGTGATGTGGTGATGTGCTCAGCACCCACATTGTAAAAGCAGAATGTATTATAAACATATGAGAAGCATTTGTCTCATTTTCTCCAGTGTGCATAAACACAAAGGCAGAAAGCGATGCCTTTATTCTGTTTTACAGGGTGACGCCTACATGTTTTGATACGGAAGTGTGGCACTTCAAAGGGTGACCCTTAGTCCTTCAGGTGGATCCTGGCTCCATGTTCCAGGGCCATAAAAATCCATAACAGTCCATTTCAGCTCAGAGATAACAACTACCGATGGACTGGACTCACTCCAGATGGGAGCTGTGGACTTAAGAGCATTCCCAAAACAGATGAGGTCAAGGAGAAGAAACATTAACGTACAATGAGATGGGGATTCAGGGGGACATAAACGGTGAGCTCCAGGTATCGATGGGACGTGGAACTCGCTCTGTGCTCCACTGGAAGCTAACGCTAATGATAAGAGGACTGTTCCAGAGCGGATCCCTGCTCGTCAGCACATGTGTTACTCTTTAATCAGTGATATTCCAATAAAGAGTCTGCTGACCGTTAGTGCGTAGCCAGCTTCTGCTGCTGATATGTACAAAAATCACAGCAGTAGTTTGTGTGACCTGGTGGAAGTCCACTTATAAAATCCTGGCAGGAACTGAAGAGGAAAATGTGACTGTAAATGTCTGACACAGCCTTCCATGCTGGATGGCTTTACTGGACAGTAAACGACCTCTCCTTGGCAGAGGCTTTAGTATTGGCTGGAACAGGCCTATATTACCGTATTTCACCATGGTCCTGGTGACCCTATAGCCAGGTTTGGGCAGGGCTGTCAGCACAGGAACTTACTGTCACAGACGTATGGCTTGTCCTGGTCCTCCATGAGAGCCGCCTCGGTTTTCCTGCGCCCTGTGCCCCGACCCTGCAGGTAGAGTGAGAACATCATCAACCACTTCTGCCAGCAGGTGGCGATGTAGCACACCGCAGTCCACGATGCGTTTAGTAGCTTTCATTGGTTATTTTTGCACAACAAGGTTCCTTTCATATGACATCAGACAAATGCACATGTATAGTAGGAATGGGACCCTGACAGACCTGCAGTTTGCTAAATGTCCAGGTTGTTATGGTTACCATTACCTTCTGTGAGCCGTTTCGAGGTGGGTACTTTAGCCCGCCCATCCTGCTGTGGGGCTCACCCTAGATCATAACCCTCTCGATCCTGAATTCATCACTCAGTCTAGCCTGTGACGGGGCTGTCTGTCTCCTGGGGGGGGGGCACGGAAGCCTCACCCGGCCTTTGCTCCTCTGCTTTCTTTTCGGGGCGTCCACCTCAAAGTCCTCGTCGTCATGGTAACCGTCCCCATTCTCCTCTGCCTCCAGAACCCTCTGTGAAAGCACACCTTTTTAACACCAAAACCCAAAAACCCCATACATGAAATCCCCCGCCCCCCCCAAAAAATAAATAAAATACACAAGAGAATAATTCTAAACAAAATCATTTCCAAGGCTAACGCATCCAAAATATGTCTATGAGCATCCTGCTGTGAGGATTGCAGCCCAGTGGACGTCAGGCCCCACCTGGATCTCCAGTAGGCTGTCCTCCTCCTTGCTGCTGTTGCTGGGGCCACGTTTCTCCAGGCCCTCCCCACGGAGCAGCGCTTCTAGGGTGGTGCCCTCCGGGGCCAGGGGCTCCTTCTTTGCCGCCAGCTCCCCCTCTGTGGGCACATGGTGTGAGCGGCCCGTCACACATGGGCCTCACGTGTCTCAGCCTCCTATTCATAATTACACAATCATGCCCATTTGTATGGCTGGAGATGTCAGAGGAGCTATGCTTCTAACAGCAGGGCCCCCCCCGGGACCTGGACCAATAGCTTACTAAGCCTCAGATCCTTCCGCTAATGCTAAGCTACCTGCTGTATGGTAGGCGCACAGCTGTATGGTGGGCGCACAGCTGTATGGCGGGGCATAGCTGTATGGTGGGCGCACAGCTGTATGGCGGGGCATAGCTGTATGGTAGGCGCACAGCTGTATGGCGGGGCATAGCTGTATGGTGGGCGCACAGCTGTATGGTAGGCGCATAGCTGTATGGCGGGGCATAGCTGTATGGCGGGGCATAGCTGTATGGTAGGCGCACAGCTGTATGGCGGGGCATAGCTGTATGGTAGGCGCACAGC
>JAODKM010000025.1:794312-804570 GCA_026780845.1 Petrocephalus sullivani
CCCCCCCCCCCCCCAGACCGGAGGGGCCCTCAATTTCAATCCTGCTTCTGACTATCTGGAGCAGCGACACTACTCTGCTCTGGGCTACGTGCTAATGACAGAGTTATTATGTTACAGAGTCTAATAATAATTCAAATTACAGTGCTGTGCCTTCCACTCTGCTCATTGGTAGCCACTCAAAAGCTATCAAAGTTCACACAAAAGCCTTTTATGTTCCCCTGCCTTGCAAAGCTATGCTATGGCTTTTTTTCCTTAATAGCCATCACTATGAAATACTAGTGTCTTTGACTTGCCTTAACCTCCTCAGGAACAAAAGGCTTCCCGAAACTCCACCTGCATAGACAGCCCTCCCCCTTATTGGTCTGTATCCCAAATTACCGTCGGTTGCGTTGCGTTTGAATTTTGGCTCAGGGCTTTGGAAAGTGCCTCTCAGGTGGCAGGCGGGCGGTCGCTGGATTCTGACAGGTGTCTCTCTCTCTCTCGCTGGTGGTCACCTGCCTGTGGGGGTTTTGTCTGGTTGGGCTTGTTTTTTTTCTTCCCATAATCCTTTACTCCCGGGGGCCCTTGCCGGTTGCGGTGGGCAGGCAGGCCCTGTCCTCACCTAGGCTTCCTTTTGGAAGCCCGTCCTCCAAGGCCAACTCCCCGACAACTGGGACAGATCGATTTTCAATCCTTTATAAACAAACCCTTTGAAACTGTGTTTGTGGGTGGGTCAGTTACGGAGGACAAACAACTACCTTTCCCGGCCCAGTCCCATGATAGGTAACTCCAGTAACCCTGTATATGATGGTATACATATCAGTCCTCTTTGAATATGTCATACAAGACCCAGAAATATTGTCATGGGTATAACACACACAGGTTCCTCTGACATTTTCATCCAGTATCTATGGTTTCTGAGTTAAGTTCCATATTGGTTTATGTGACTTCAGGGTGTAAAGGTTTGGGATCTGTCATCACCTACCTGTTAGAAATATACCATTTATGCGCCCCAAAGGGCCCCCTGAAGCTCAAGGGGGGTATTGACCCACATTCCAAGCAGGCTGCAATCTAAGGTTGAGATGCTATTGTTCACATGCAGCTGACGCTACTTGAGCTGTTGCGACTTATGAATCATCTCAGGTAAACAGATGCTGAGTCACAGAAATCATTTACCCAGACAGCTGGAAGATGGGGATTTGTGGGCTTAAAAATCACAGAATACTCTCAAGTTGTCTCGCCTTGTTGTTGACTTTTCCCTGGGACATGAAACTTTGAAAGGCTCTGTCATTGGATTAACTAACCAGAGGACACAATAGACTCTTCTTTCACTACGGTGCAGAAATACAAATACCATGAATACCATAAATTAAGAAATACTTGGGCTTATCAAATGTTAACATTTTCTGGATGCTCACTTGGGAGGGTTAACTCTAGGGAGGATTCCATTTTGAAACAGATCTGAGTTTTCTTGTAGTCTAAGCCAAACCTGTGACCTACAAAAAAGGCTTGAGATGTACCGGGGCTGACATTACAGAGTAAACTTTTAGCTATAAAAAGGAAACAAACGGAGCGTTATCTAGAAAGATCTGGGTGCAGGATTTTTGCCCTTCTAAAGGGAGGTGTATTTCCTGCTGGGCTGGCTAGTGTGACTTTCTTTCATTCTTAGTGAGCATGCCCGTGCCTCTGAATGGCAGGCTTTACTCTATGTCTGCCAAATTAGCTGTCAAAGGCAGCCCACAATGGCCTGGGAGACGGGGTGGGGGGTCAGCAGTATTATTAAGTTAATCTCCCCTTTTGTGAATGACTCCTTAAACCTGGATGAACAGCAAGTCTTTTTCCGAGACTAGGGCCGCACAGAGAATCAGAGGCTCTTACGAAAGGGTCGGCTTCCCTCCCTGGGCCACAGCACAGCTGGAAAATTGGGCCCACTGTCATTTTCCGCTCTCCAGGACTGAGCTGGGGACCGAATTCCCAAATTTGACAGTAATATGTGGCACTGGACTGAAAGCTGCTTAAGAAGATCCTTATTGCTAAATGTTTTAACATAGTACATAAGTAATTCTTCCAAAATTATGGCTCAGCAGTGCATGCCTCAGCAGTGTGTGGCTCAGCACTGTGTGGCTCAGCAGTGTGTGGCTCAGCACTGTGTGGCTCAGCACTGTGTGGCTCAGTAGTGTGTGGCTCTGCAGTGTGTGGCTCAGCAGTGTGTGGCTCAGCAGTGTATCGCTTAGCAGTGTGTGGCTCAGCACTGTGTGGCTCAGCAGTGTGTGGCTCAGCAGTGTATGGCTCAGCAGTGTGTGGCTCATCACTGTGTGGCTCAGCAGTGTATGGCTCAGCACTGTGTGGCTCGGCAGTGTATGGCTCAACAGTGTGTGGCTCAGCAGTGTGTGGCTCAGCACTGTGTGGCTCAGCACTGTGTGGCTCTGCAGTGTGTGGCTCAGCAGTGTGTGGCTCAGCACTGTGTGGCTCAGCAGTGTATGGCTCAGCAGTGTATGGCTCAGCACTGTGTGCAAGGCCCTTAGTCCCAGTTGCTCCAGGGACTGACTAATCCTCCTTCCTCAACTTTATGTTTCATTGAATCAAAGTCTCTGCTAAATAAAAAATAAGTAGGCAGAGGTGCATAGTCCAGAAAGGAAAAACCCAGGTCAAGATTTTGTTTCAATCAGCTAGTTGAGTACTCTGTGACTGTGACTCTTTATACTGAACTGGTTGGTTGAAACAGGCGGACAAGATCCCTGGGTATCTGTCAGAAACAGCGCAGAGGCTCCTGTTTCCGTGAAAGGTGTGGACGCCTCTCATCTGAAAGCAGGAAGAACACACGGACTGGAATTCCACCCTTACCGACTCTGACGAAACGGAGGATAGCCACATGTCCACGGGAGCGTCCCGCACTCAGGTAAGGAAAACATCGCGGAGATGCTGAAATCACGGACATCATTTGAGTGTCACGTTTTATCGTCACGTCTTCTTAATGCACATCGGGCTCTCTCCGTAAGAGCGCAGTCATCGGCATGGTCATCCACCATCTCAGACAGAGGAGGATCTGGACTGAGGGAAGCCAGGGTACCCTTGGATGGGAGCCAGCTGTTTTGTGGCCCAGAGCACAACTGAGTGTTTTGGAGGAAGTGCAGGTGACCGGTTAGTCGGGGTCAGCGATGAGCTCATCTGGTCTGACAGGCTTTGGAGGCTGAACTGAAGCCCCACTCTGGTTGGACCTGTTGGGTGAGGAGATGACACAGGCTGCACTTGCTGTTACAACAGCTGAGCCTAACAAGCCTGAGCACTGGATATGTCGCTCAGCCGCGAATTAAAGGGCACCTTTCATCAGAACGGGGTAACTATTGTTCATGCTGGTATGGAATGGGCGCACGGGCCTGGCCAGGAATGAGCTGATTATGATCAATTATTCTTCTATATTATTGTAGTGTTAATGACCAGTTTAATAATTGACAGTATTCTCCTTTTATCATAATGGCACACAGCAGTCAGTCATGCCCTGGCCACAGACGGAACATTCGGGGTTTCCCGCTCGTGGCCTGCCAAATCATCTTCTTCCTGCTTCACTGCTTCTGAAGGAACAAACCGTTTCAATGGCGAACTTCACCCAGGCCTTACGGGTCCTCTGTTATTTAGCTTTTTGTGCTGAGATTTCCCTGCTGACGGTAATGCGTGTGTCATAGACAGTTACAGCTCACATGCCTCATGATGATGGTGAGAGTAACAGGCCCCACATCATGTGACACGGCACCTGGCCACATAATTAGTATGACGTTATGGAAATATGATATAAATGAGAACCACCTTTAGTCCAATTAGACTTGTATGGCCATGGGCCTAATTTAAAGGGCTTTTCTCTTGCAAATGCCGCCTGAATGTGACAGCAGGCAGCTGATTTAAAAGCCCTCTCCCCCTCCCACACACACAGACATACACAACACACTCACCCTCAGGGGGCAATGTCATGTGACCTTTTCCCTCCATTCTCGTGGCTGTTAGGATTTATGGCCCCCCAACCTGTCTCTCGCTGCTTTGAGCCCCGCAGCAAACCCCCACCAAAGTGTCACCTCACGCCTGGTGCAGCCCTGCCCAGTCCTCTCACTCCATGTCCCTTTTGTGCCACATGTGAGCTGACAAGCTATGGATCCAAAAAGCTGTCAGGATTACCGACCGGCTTGAAGCCCGTCGTTGGAGAAATCTTCCGTTCTGAGCCCTAATCAGACCACAGAAACTGGGCAGAGCAGAACCAATCATATTTGAAATGCATCGCTGAACAATGTATTTGTTTATAAGTTATAGTCAGGTATTCGTTGCTTAACGGAACCAAAAATTTGTAAGTGCATAAATTCACATGTCTTACTGAAAAATAATTAAGGTTTCAAGTTATAGGGTGTTTACTTTTTCTGATGACATATTTGTGAATTGAAATAATTACTGACTTGTGTGACTACATCTCATTCCCATAACTATGGACATTACATGAAGGTCCCCTTATAATTGTTTTAGGACCCCCCATGTGGTCCCAAAGTGTCTCTCTTCCTTCCTCTCTGTCCCACACACACCCAGGGTTACCAAGGCCTGTATGACACTTTACATTGAAAGCTTTGTGAATCTAGCTACATTGGGTTCATCTTTTATTAATAGATGTGGTTCTCGTCAATCCAAACACTGCATTTTCACCTGTCACTATGTTGCTCTCTGCTTTGTCTTTGTATCCAGGCCAATGTAATAAGCAGCCAGCAGAGGATGGTGCAGATCCAGGTGCTGCCTGGCTGGTGCCCCACGGGACCTGCGTTTTGATTGGACAGGTACCCTATAGCCCAGCCCCCCGCAGCCACTCATACATAGAGTGGTACTGGAGGCAGTGCATGTCCTGTCCGCCCTGTATTAGAATGTATAGCTATAGAAAAACCCCCCTCCACCCCCACAGCCTTAAATTACTGAACCCCCACCAATTTAGTCTGAATGCATCTTCAACAATGGCTGTAGCTAAGCCAGGCCCGTTTCTCACATTTAGTCATTAAAATAAAAGAAAACTGCTGTCGCACCCAGATTTAATGACTCCTTTAATGGGTAATAATAAATTGTAACAATAATTATTACACATTGAATTCTGTATTTTTTCCTATGCAGCTCATTCTGCACCATACATTTGCATATGAGTGATATGTGATATATAGGCAGACTTTCACTGCCTGATGATTCACTGTTGCAAATAAATCATAAATCATTTAACGCTACCCCCCCCCCTCCATTGGTGCCCGCCCACCGGCTCCGTTAGCTCCGCCCTGCCTGATCCCCCCCAGCCCCCCGTCAATGGGTGCCACCCTGATCATCACCATGCTGACACTTTTATCATTTTACTTTGATAAAAAAGATTTTTGCAGCCTCTTATCCAGCCCAGGGAGTCTATCCTTGCTGTGAGTAGTTCAGGTCCAGAAAGTAAAATCCAGACCAAAATTTTGAGACACATCGCACTGAACTAATTGGTCGAAATAAAATGTTGGTCTGGATTTTTTCTTTCTGGATCTGAACTACCCACCTCTGTCTGTGTGGGATCCTGGTCTGTCACAAGGGACATACTTACTTACACAGAACTAAATAAAAAATTGAATTAATAATTCACCCTGTGAAGAGATAGCACTTATATGAAATGCAATAATGTAATTAAGCTGATATTTGTTAATGCTGCTATTATTACCCCTGGTATTTATGTTCGTTTTAGTGGACCAGCTGGCTAGCAGGAGCCAGGGGGGTGCACAGGGCTATGGGCTCCGCGGGTACAGAGAGAGCTTCTCGGCGGCAGCGTGCCCTAACAGGCCGTCCGCGAAGCCAGGGGCATCCCTGCAAACCGCGAGTGTAACTTACACACTTTACTGTCACTTAAGTCTGGGAAAGTGAGAGTACGGCCCTCAGCGAGCCTGACAAATACACAGAGGTGGCTGCCACGGCTCTTCTGCTCCCGCCGCTGGGAGGGGCCCGGGGCCGCCGCTGGGAGGGGCCCGGGGCCGCTGCTGGGGGTTACCATGCCTCTACATGCCGCTCCAGAGCGCTGCTCCAGGAGTCTCGCGTCACAGCAACCCCCATTGAACGCTGTGTGAGAAAGAGGCCCCCCCGTCATTCCCAGAGCGGGATGCGGTCACATGGCCGCTCTCAGCCAATCGGAATGCGTCCCGTTATGCAAATGCACCTAGACCTTGTGTACACAACTGTCAGTGTCTTGCCATGTTTTTGAAGGCAACTGACTGGAAATAAACATTGTACTTATTTTACTGGTGACGCTGCCCTCTATTAAACTTTCTTCCCATGTGAATTTAATATAGCGTGAAAACTTCAGTGAGAAATCGCAGGTGATGTCCAAGCTGAGCACTGTAGCCGGTATAAACTTCATAGCAGTATAAATTTCACGAACAGACCTAATATGAAAAATAAAAATATCAGTGCACAGATTTTATGAAAATTACAAGTACACTGGGCACTTAATTCAATCATGGGAAATAAAAGACGCACAGATTTAGATTAAGGTGTAAATCCTCTCCCTGCGGTTTCTATTGCTCTTTGGGTGAATACTCTCTTGATGGTCAATCCATCTGCAAACCTTTTCAGTTGCAAATGAAGGGTCCATGTAATGTAAGTCAGTCTTCAGAAAGACTGAAACAAGCCAGTTACTGTGGAGATGATGTGTCCTGGAGTTCCACCAATGTGTGTGAGTAGAACAAGTAATTAAGTGCTCGTTTGTGTGTGTGAGTACATGTATAATTAAATCCACTCATCCTCCAAATTCTTTGTCCTAATCAGGATCAAGCACATCCCAGGCTGCACAGGGTACCAGGCTGGGTTATACCCTGAATGGGGTACCAGGCTGGGGTATACCCTGAATGGGGTACCAGGCTGGGGTATACCCTGAATGGGGTACCAGGCTGGGGTATACCCTGAATGGGATATCAGTCCGACACAAGGAACAAAGACTCCTGTGAAAAAGCCCAAAATAGCAAAACGGAAGCTTTTAATGGTCTCAACAGCAAATTATCAGTCAGGACATTTGCAAGAATTAAACAAATGGATAAAGCAACCTAGTTTTTTGGGTAAACAAGTGGCCGGCTTTTTACAAAAAGAGTCAGTGCAGTTCCACTAGATGTTAATGACTTTGAATAATTGACGAGTAGCTGAAAAATGTTACTTTGATAGTTAATAATGTGAGACCAGATAGGCTTCTAATCTGGACTCTAATCTGGCGCACTTATTTTTGCCCAGGAGTGTACATGCACACTCAAAAGACTGATTTTCGCTTATGCACATCAAAGCTATGCACAATGAAGAAGGTGTATTCAAATCTGAAACCACTACTAATGAACACAACGTTTGTAAGCCTATTATGCCTTTTTATGATTAAAGGGTTCTACCAAGACTTACTTCTATGTTTCTTATTTGAATATGGAAAGACAGTACAGTCAGACAAAGCAGGGATGCTATTTGCATTTATCTTTGAACAGCAGTTGAACTACTTGGCAAACATCCAGATGCCAGGCTCAAAGCACTAAGAGTATGTTTGCTCTCCGCTAGTAAGCGAGTAAGTTTGCTCTCCGCTAGTAAGCGAGTACGTTTGCTCTCCGCTAGTAAGCGAGTAAGTTTGCTCTCCACCTCCTAGTTTCGCGTTTCGAGGCTTTTGCTGAGATCTCGGAGAGGCAGTGGGGAGGCAGTCAGATGCCGCTGTCCACGACGCCTTTCGGATTCGATTTTTGCCACCGGGGCACCACTTGCATCCACGGCACTCAGACAGCATTTACAACATTTGTCCTGGAGAAATTTGGGTTTGGTGCGGTGCAGAGCCCCAGCTGGGACGTGTCCAGTAACCCGCACTAGGCCACATCCATGAACCACGGCACGAGACCCAAGAAATGCCGCACTGTGGATAAACATATTGACCAAAAACCCATCCAGCCGTGCCGGCAGTTTCTGTTTGGCACCCCGTCTCGCACGCCCGAATAGTAATTGGTCCAAAGAGCTGCGGCCGTGGAGCCCCGGGCCATAACTGTCATCGCCGCGGTGCATGGCCCGTGTCGCTGCAGGAGACGCCCGTGCCGGGGAGATGCACCTGTCGGTTCCCATGTGCGCTGCCAGGAAATTGCATCAGTGAAACTCCCCGACTCCGAAACTGGCAATGCGCCAGAAACGGCGCTAGCTAATTTTGCCCGAGCCTTGGGAACGAGAAACGGTGCGGCTCCTGGGAGAGTCGGAAGACAAAGGATGACTAACGCTGACTTCAAACCGCAGGGCGAGAGCAGCAGCTCACCATTCATGGGAATCTGACTCGGACAGGTTTGGCTGCTCTTGCCCAATCCATTGGTTGTTCTTCTGTGGCCTGTTCCTTGTGAGGTAGGTGGACATTCCAAGAAAGTGCATCAGTGTGTTTCGTCGCGAGTGTGTATGTGCACGTACCAAGTTGTTGCTCATCCTGGGGTCACTTTGCACCGACCCTAAGCCCACAATTCTAGCCTGTGGTATTGTTCCGTGGGTCACTCTGGCTGAGTCTGACTTCTCCTCCCTTCTGCAGTATGTTTTTGATCCTTGCATATTCAAAACAATCCAGAGCAACACCAATTTTTGAGAGAGCAGGTCAAACAGTTCCTGGAGGAATCAGGGGTTAAGGGTCTTGTTTATGGCAAGGCAAGTTTATTTATATAGCACAATTCAGACGCAATGCAATTCAAAGTGCTTTGCAAAGACGAATACATAAAAAAAATCATTAAAATCACATTTGAAAGACAAGGAAAAAAAAAAAATAATAATATGTATATATAAAAAAAATAAATAATAATAATAATAGGGTAATTTAATCACTCTGCCTATTATTGGTATTTGAACTGGTAACCAGCCAATCACAGGCATAGAGTTCGAACCCACTGAGCCACACATTGCTCCCCCATTGCAAGTGATCTGCACTTTAACGTCTAAATTAGAAAACCAATGCAGATTAAGGCCCAGAGAAGGTCAGAAACACCTTTCCATTGACAACAGAATACAATGCATATAACTGATGGTAACCCGCAGCATGGCGACAGCTTGTCAGTTGCATGCATATCACATTGCATGTGGGCCCCAATACAGGTTTGAGGTAGTACCGGGGGCGAGGTGACTGTGGCCACTCACCGCACGCTTTACCTGCCAAGACACGCTGTAGAAAAAAAACGCAGCCAGTACGTTTATCCTGCCAAGTGAAGGACACTGATGATTTACCTCAATAAGCTGTGGTCTGTATTCAAATGACCCTCGGAGAGCTAAGTGCTGTAATCGATGCATTTTAAATAATGTGACCCAGAACCATAAGAATGACCAGCAATGAGCAGGAATGGTGAATGAGCAGGACCACAGAACAAAATGAGAGTCTTTTCACATGTGCTTAGCTGATGTCCGATCTGTGGCTTTCATGCAGCCTCAGGTGGAGAAAACCGTAGAGAAGAGGCAGGGGGTTTTCTCTCGTTTAAAATGAATCTTTGTTTACAAAGTTAGCTTGAAAGAGGTGAACACTCTGCCTGGCTGCATGAGTAGATGAATCCTCAGATGTGATGACATTAATATGACTGTGTAACTTCTCGGATGTGAGGAAGGATGTGGAGGTAGGGGGGCAAGCCCATGGTGGTGGTGGTGGTGCTGGGGGCTCCTCTCCAACCTCAGGCTCGTCACTGGTGGAATCCAGCCAAGGTTCCCTAGGCAACCGCAGGTAGGAATACGTCACAGCAGGGGGTCATCAGGGATGCAGCTGTGTGTGTTTGGCGGGGTGGGGGGAGACCGCTAACAGTGCCTGCTCCTGGGTGTTGCATCCATCTCCTCTCACCTGGGATACACCACGGGGGTGCGCCCATTCTAGATGGTGACTCAGCTTTCTTCCTGCTTTTATGCTCAAAAAATGAGGTCATTCAAGAAAAGGGATGTGACTGAGAACTTTAGTCACTGGCCTAGGACACGGTTTCCCAATCCGGGCCTCAGGGACGCACAGCAGTCTACGTTTTTGCTCCCTCCAACTTCTTGACAAAATGTGGACTGCCTGTGGGTCCCCAAGGCCCAGCTTGGGAAACACTCGTCTAGAGTGTCTCACTTCAGTTTCAGACGGAAATGAAGCCGCTGAGCACTATGGGAGATACACTGAAGGGTGGGGTGCCCGGGCTGTTATTTTCTACAATAGCCAGGATTAACAAACAGCAGATATACACTCACCTAAAGGATTATTAGGAACACCATACTAATACGGTGTTTGACCCCCTTTTGCCTTCAGAACTGC
>JAODKM010000025.1:804670-824890 GCA_026780845.1 Petrocephalus sullivani
GAGATTGTCTTGACCAGGACCACACCCCTAAATGCATTGAAGCAACTGCCATGTGATTGGTTGATTAGATAATTGCACTAATGAGAAATTGAACAGGTGTTCCTAATAACCCTTTAGGTGCGTGTAACTTTAACGTGTACAGCTTGGTATTAGTGTAGCAATTGGTGATAATTTGTGTACATTACTCAAATTACAACAGTGCATTGGAAAGGAGCTGGCTCCATCCCGAGCCACTGATCTCCCTGCTTCTCCTGTACACTCCTGTAGAGAATCAGCCAAGCCCAAAATTGCAATGGTCTCGAGAGAAAATGATTGGTCAGTACATTAGCAAGAATTAAACAAATAGGTCCAGTAACTTAGCTTTTCCCTTTGATCTTTAAATGTTTATGTCTTGTGGGTAAATTTGCTGACAGCTTTTTACAAAAAGAAGCATCAGTGTTGTTCCACTATATGTTAATAACGTCAAACAACTGACGTGCAGTTAAAAATTGTTTTTCTAGTTAGTTTGTTTAATCCAAGAGCAAATGTTCAAATCCGGACTCTGACCAGGCCATTTTGGGTTTGGCACGGTTTTTTGCCCAGGAGTGCACATCCATCCTTACAGTGGTGACATTGTGGGTCAGTTAGTGTGGCCAGTAGATGGCAGAGTGGTTAAAGGCACAGCCCTCATCACACAGATTGCCTGCGGTTCTCCCCCGAGGAAGGGCACCAAGCTGAATTGCTTTGGGAAAAACAGCCAACGTACAACTGGGTGAAAATCTGGAAAATTAAACTACTTAGTGCTGAAAGGAAAACCTGCCAAGTTCCACCCGCTACCGCGATCATCAGCGCGGTCGCTCCCCCGCGAGCCATGGCATATTCACAACGAGCGTCTCAGCAGCATGCAACAACACTGTTCTGCTCGCACCTCCATGCTCAGGAGAGACATCACTAGGGACCCACATTCAGTAACAATGACAAGGAGACATAGGTGTGTTTCATTTTAATTTATTTGCCAGCCTTTTCATGTAACATTCACACGCCATCACCTTTTCGCGTCTCATTGCTGGCTAAAGCATTAGGAGAAATATCAGTAGGATCAGTAGTCGTCTAACAAAAAGCTGATCAAACTGTTAAACAAACAGTACCGCTCATTAAAAAAAACATAAAAAGCTTCCACAAGAAGCATCAATGCAATGTTTACATTCATACATATGTATGGATTCCTACAAGGAGTTCAAAATGGGTGCAGTGATGTGATTCCTTCTATGGTGAAGATATACATTAGGGAAAAACAGCCTGTATCATAAAACCGAAAGAAGAGAGGAAAAAAAAACAAAAAAGTTCCTCCTGGGTTTCTGGACACTGAATAGTGTGCCAGTTGCCCAGATGATTAGGATAGATATCAGCTTCTGAAATCCCTGCCCAAGGTGCTTCTCGAGGCCTAGGTGTGGAAGATGACCAGTCCTCCTTCACGGCACGACCTAGAGCCATTGAAATGTACATTGCAAATAAGTAGCCTTGTAGTGAATTCAGTTCATGAATACAATGTGGAGGGGACAATGCAGGGCCCGTCGCCAGCTACCGGGGGGGCAAACAGACAGACACCGTAACCGACACCTACTGCCACGCCGTGACTTTAAGTTTAGCATATGAAAGGCAGGGCCCCAGCAGGACAGGAGACGCTGAAAAGAAGGCCAACGACCCCCGGGGCCTGCAGCTCAC
Organism: Petrocephalus sullivani; assembly: GCA_026780845.1. Classification (NCBI taxonomy): domain Eukaryota; kingdom Metazoa; phylum Chordata; class Actinopteri; order Osteoglossiformes; family Mormyridae; genus Petrocephalus; species Petrocephalus sullivani. The sequence continues at coordinate 806,375 of JAODKM010000025.1, forward strand.
TCCTATCTGCCAAGCAGAGAGGAAAGCGCTGGAGGGATCCATGTGGATTAAAAACTGGCGCGCAGTTGTTACATCCACCGGTGGGGGACCGCTTAATCCAAACTCGGGGGCGAGGGGTTCTAGTTAAATCCAAGGGGTTGGATTTTCAGGTGCCCCGAGTTGTGATCACCTGTATGTATTTAAATCTGTTTCCCCGTACTAATCTCATTTGGGTTTGTGCATATGTCCCAATTCACAGATTTCCACTTCACCCTAACACTTTTTTTTTTTACCGTAATCCACCAAAAACTCCATGCGACCACTCGGCACGGACGGGTTTCCGGGATCCAAACTGTTGTCTGTCACTGAGGCGTTTGTAACAAAGGAAAGCTAGTCAGTCTCAGTGGGTCAGGCGTTCTGCCTTGAATAAATTAATAAATTAGTCTTTGGTGATTTGAAGTACAGCTGGAGGACTGTCAGACAAAACAGAAGAACTTTTTCCAGCCACACTTAGAGTAAGTCTTTGTTCGGTCTGACATCTTTAGTTTTCTGGTTTTGCGGGCCTTGTGCTTTATGGCAGCAAAGATGGCGGTGTCAAAGGCCTCCTTCAAGTTCTTCTGGGTCAACGCCGAGCACTCAATATAGTCCTGGGCTCGGATCTTCTCTGCCACGTACCGGGCTCTAGACGATAGGATTGGCTTGACTTTAAAGCGGTCCAGGTTGATGAGGACATTAACATCATGTCGGAGGTCCGACTGTGTCCCCACCAGGATGATGGGTGAGGATGGGTTACAGGCTCGGATCTCCGGAATCCACTTCTTGGTGATGTTCTGGAAGGATGTAGGGTTGACGACGCTGAAGCAGAGGACAAAGACGTCCGTGTGAGCGTAACACAGCGAGCGGAAGCCGTCAAACTCCTCCTGTGGATCACAAGCCGCTTTAGTAACAGGGTTCAAATGTCCCGTGCCAGTAGAGTAATACAGTTCAAAAGTCAACAAATGCAACTTAACACCACTCCAAGAAGTTATTCACAAGAGCCAGCAGCAAGTTAATCATAGGAATACGTCACATGCAGGTCAGATGATGGAAGAAAAACTACATTTTTTTAATTTGTCAGGGCGTCTCGCGCTGTTATACACAAGCTATAACTTCCGCAAAAGCAGGGGAGAGTGACCCCCACGCCATTGCGAAATCTGTATAGAAATATAAATACGCGGAGGACGTGATAATGGGTGGATTGCGAATGAGAAGTAAATGCCGATTATTACACATGGCCCGATTACAAGTCGAGCAGTATTCCTACCTGTCCTGCAGTGTCCATCAACTGAATTCGTACTGGGGTCCCGTCAACCTGAACCTGTCCTATTGCAGAAAAATACAGAAAGTGCGTTAAAATAGGGTGACAAGGTAATCCTTGTCATCCCGGACACTTTCAACTAGGACAGGATTTGCAAATTACCATCTCAATTAAAAGGACCTGGATGTTAATGCGAAACGGCTGGATGAGTCTTTCAATCACGGAAACGAACCAGTCAAAGCACAAGAAGAACTGAACTATGTAGCCAAGCACAGGAGCCTGAAGGTTTAAAGTAGTTTGTAAAACCTGAAGTAGCGCAAAGCGTCTGGGATGACATGGATTATCTGGTCACCCTAGTTAAAATGCAGATATTTCCATCCTCGATTTTGTTCCTTCTACACATTTTATTTGCGCAAACATGTATACATACGATAAATGCAATGATGGTTTCATATTTCATCGCATTTAGGTTGCAACAAAACTTGAAAGCCAAGTAAAACAGTAAACAGCTTTTCCGCATGCTTGATGACCTCAGCCATTGTCATTCACTGTAACCATTAGTATTACCAAATAAATGAAAACTGATTGCATAAGACCGTATGTAAAAAAAGGTAATTAAGATACCGGAAAAGACGTCAAAGGCAGTCTGCTGGTATTCCATGGGGTATCCATTGGAAGTGTAGCTGACGATCATGCTGGTTTTACCCACGGCTCCGTCTCCGACCAGCATGCAGCTGATCGCCGGCTCGTCGGGCTGCTCCGGGTGCGCGCACAGCGGCGGCACGCGCCTCGGCTCGCACTGGTAGTCCATTTGCGGGGGCATTCTGCGGGGGCTGCACGCGGGTGAGGGTGAGGGTGCGGGTGCGAATGCGGGACGCACGGCGCTCTCGGCACCTCCGAGCCTCACACTGAGCTCTGCACCGCCCGGCTCTCGCTTTAGTACCAGCTCTCCTAACAGGTTATATTTGCATGGCCACTCCTCTGCGCGCACCCAGAGCCATCCGAAAGCAAAATAAAACCCTTGGCGATTTACATAAGACTTACACTGATCGTTTTGTCAGACAGTTGGGTGTACATTATTATTTTCCTACAGTTTGAAAATTAAAGGTGCTACGTGATAATTCTTTTGCGGTATTAAAACACCAAACGTTTACTACAGAACTAACACAACTTTAGTGAAGTGACAGGCAGGCTGAGCTTAATTGGAGTGCTTCTCTGCCATCGAAAAAATAAAGTAGCAAATGTCGTCATTTTAGTAGTATAATAAACACATACATGAAATGTCTACATCTTTTTGTTTTTATTCATGTAAATTAACTATACCGAGTGTGTGATACAAGGGTGACAGACGGGACTTATCTGTTTTCGTATTTATTGCTTACTTATTAATTACTTATTGCACTAAATTAATTTAGTTTTTAAATATATAAGTTATGGTGATGCATTTGTGTTGCAATTTAACTCCTGAAGTGAGAGAATTAAGTCGCGTCCTTTATAGCGAGCAGACGGCGCCACCTTGCGGCAGCCTGACGCAGCGCCGCGTTTCTCCTTTTAGCTCACGACACCGTCACGTGGTCGGGAATCACATGACCCCCCCCCCCCCCCGCGGACCACGTGACCGTTCTTTCCCTGTCACTTTGTGCGAATCTGTCCGTCCTTAGAACGATGTAGACGCGCAGTTATTACGTCCGCTGCGTATTTTCTGTGCTGCCTCCCGCTCTTACGCACCCGCCCGTCTTCCGCCGCATTCGCGACGCCGGTCCGTCTCGCATCCCGCGCCATAGATCCCCGCTTTCGCCCGGCCTGCGCTTTCGTTTCCCCTTGCTGAGAAGCACAGGCCGCTGTATACATGGCTTCCATACTGGACGAGTACGAAGACTCGCAGAATAAGAGTCGGCCAGGTCATCAGAATAGGATGTCTGCTCCGAACATCGGGATCACGCATTCGGGTAAGCCTGCGGGGGGGAGTTGCATGCAGATCTGCATGCACTGCCGCATGCACAGCCGCATGCACTGCTCTCCGTGTAAGCGCACTTTGCTGGGTACTGTGAGGATGCGGGCAGAGGTATGTAACCCGCCGCACGCTTCCGCCGTACATCCTGGCGTTTCTGCTGTCAGCTGACGAGGACGGGACGGGACGGGACGGCCCCTATCCGCTGTATCATGGCCGAGGAGCAAGTGAGGAGTAACGCGCGGATCTCCCCCGCAGGGTTTGTCAACGTGCGGCTCGAGGAGGAGAAGCCGATATTCCACAAGCAGAGGATCGACTTTTCGCCTCCCGAAAAGATAAACTACTTTGTGGTGTGCAACAATCAGCTGTGCATGAGTTTGGGGAAGGACACGCTGCTAAGGTAGGCTGGCAAGGACACCCCCTTCGCCCGGATCCAACTATAAACCTTTTTAATGCAGCCTTTGGTTATAACTGCCCTAGTTGATTGGATTAACTCAGATTTAACGAAGTATTGCAAATTTAAATCAGTCGATTTTTTGATAGGATTTTCTGGATAAACGAATTCATGCGATGCATTTCCTGAAATGTGTATTTTACATATGGTGTCATCCCAGGATTTGCAAACTACAATTTCAATTAAAAGGACCTTGATGTTAATGGATGAGTCTTTCAATCACGGAAACAAACCAGTCAAAGCACAAGCAGAACTGAACTGTTTAGCCGAGCACAGGAGCCTGAAGGTTTAAAGTAGTTTGGAAAACCTGAAGTAGCTCTAAGCGTCCGGGATGATGGGGATTATCTGGTCACCCTATTTCAAAGATGGAAGTCAGTATTCAGCATTCTTTGACAGGCTAACTTTTTGTACCAATCCTGGTTCACAAGTTGTACATATTTACAGAATGTATAGATGAATAAAACCTGAAAGCAAATGGTGCACATTTGCATGCAGTGCAAATGAAGTATTTATTTTTTCCTGATGCAGGATCGACCTGGGAAAGCCTGACCAGCCCAATCAGATTGAATTGGGTAGAAAAGATCAAAGCAGCGTTTATAAACTTTTCCTGGATCCCACGGGTAAGCTGTTATGTTCCTGTTGTATCGCCTTTACTCATTGGATGATCTTATGGTGGGGGTTCTTTTACTGTACATTAACATGCACAGCCCAACATCTGTCGCTCACCTCTGATTGGATTGTCGCAGGGATCTCGCAGGAATTTCGCAGGAATGCGCTGGTCCATTGTCGCAAGGAAGTCCAGACTCTGCATTTCCAAGCTCGATTTTAAAGACCTTTTAAGTTTATGGTGTAGATTAGTGTTTTCTGTGGTTGTGCTGACTTTATAGCTGATGTTATGCTGTTATCTTACGTACTTTGGCCTACTGTCATAATAGGACACTGTACCTGAGCCTCTACAGTCTGGTACAGTTTTGGGCATAATCTTACTGCCTCCTTTTCCTCCACCCTGCAGGTTCCCACCTGGTGATCAGCCTGACCACAAACGAGTGCCTGTACCTGAATAGGAACACCCAGAAAGTGCGCGGGCTCTCTCGCTGGAAGGGACACCTGATCGAGAGCGTGGGCTGGAACAAGCTCTTGGGCACAGAGAGCAACACGGGTCCCATGCTGGTGGGGACCAGCCAGGGCTTGATCTTTGAGGCCGAAATCTCTGCCACGGAGGGCAGCCTGTTCAACACTAACCCGGACCAGTACTTCAGGCAGGTCCACTCTCTGGAGGAAGACGGTGACCCAGCGCCCGTCTGCTGCCTGGAGGTGGAGCGGGGCCTCGAGTCCAAGTGCTTCATCATTGCCACCACGCGGAAACGCCTCTTCCAGTTCGTGGGGAAGGTCGCTGATGGCTCCGAGCAGCAAGGATTCAGTTCCATCTTCAGCCAGAACCAGGACCTCCTGCCCAGCTTCCAGGAGTTTCCGGTGAACATGGGCTACAGTGAAATTGCCTTTTACACTTCGAAGCTCCGCTCCTGCCCCAAGGCCTTCGCCTGGATGATGGGTAATGGAGTCCTGTATGGCCAGCTGGACTACGTCCGGCCCGATTCGCTCCTGAGCGACGTCCAGGTGTGGGAGTACATGGAGAGCGTGGATGCCGTGAAGCCCCTGTCCATCGTCCTGACACAGTTCCACTTCCTGCTCCTCTTCCCTGACCGTGTAAAGGCGGTGTGCACCCTGAACGGCCAGGTGGTCTATGAGGACGTCTTCCCAGAGAAATTTGGCGCCTTGAAGAAGATGTTGAAGGATCCGGTCTGTGGGCTGGTGTGGATCTACACGGAGAAAGCCGTCTTCCGCTACCATATCCAGCGGGAAGCACGGGATGTCTGGCAGATGTACATGAGCATGGAGAAGTTTGACCTGGCTAAGGAGTACTGCCGGGACCGGCCAGAGTGCCTGGACATCGTTCTGGCCAAAGAGGCCGAGCACTGCTTCCAAAACAAGCGCTACGTGGAGAGCGCCAAGTGCTACGCCCTGACCCAGAACTACTTTGAGGAGATTGCGCTCAAGTTCATAGAGGCGCGCCAAGAGGAAGCTCTGAAGGAATTCCTGCTGAAGAAACTGGGCAGCCTGAAGCCTGCCGAGAAGACTCAGGTCACCTTGCTGGTCACCTGGTTGACGGAGCTGTATCTGAACCGGCTGGGCGTTCTGGAGGCAGACGACTCCAAGAAGAGCATCGCCATGGAGACGCGTAGCGAGTTCCGCAGTTTCATTGGCAACCCCAAATACAAGGACTGCTTCTACAACAACCGCGGCACCGTCTACGACCTGCTGGCCAGCCACGGCAACGTGGACGACATGGTCCACTTCGCGGTCGTCATGCAGGATTACGAGAGGGTCATCTCCCACCACTGCCAGCACGATGACTATGGTGCCGCCCTGGAGGTGCTGTCCAAGCACTGCGACGTGAAGCTCTTCTACAAGTTCTCCCCAGTCCTCATGCAGCACATACCCGCGCGGGTGGTGGACGCTTGGATCAGCATGGGCAAGAAGCTGGATGCCAAAAAGCTCATCCCCGCTCTGGTGAACTACAGCCAGATTGGCAGCACCCAGCAGATCAGCGAGACCATCCGGTACATGGAGTTCTGTGTGTATGAGCTGGCTGTGACCGACGAGGCCATCCACAATTACCTGCTGTCCCTCTATGCAAAGTACAGGCCGGACTCGCTCCTCTGGTACTTGGAGCAGGCTGGCACTCACGCCTCGGACATCCACTACGACCTCAAGTATGCACTACGGCTGTGCGCCGAGCACGGGCACCACCAGGCATGCGTCCTGGTGTACAAGATAATGGAGCTGTACGAGGAGGCCGTCGACCTGGCTCTGCAGGTGCATACCAGCATTCCTTTGCCAGTGGGGACTGCATCTCGTTATCTAATAGATCAGAAGTGAATACGAGTTTTACAGGGTGTCCTGCACATCTGGCAGTTAGCTTTGCCAAATATGGGTAATGTTATATAATTATAATGTAATCATGACTGCTTTCTCACCACTGTTATTAAAGGGATTTAGTGTTTTGAAAGCAAACTAATGCATTTCAATGATGCTGAGATGCTTCTGTCTGCTCTGCCACTCAGGTGGATGTGGACCTGGCCAAGTCTTGCGCAGACCTGCCTGAGGATGACGAGGAGCTGAGGAAGAAGCTGTGGCTGAAGATCGCCCGGCACGTGGTGCAGGAGGAGAAGGACGTGAAAAAGGCCATGAACTGCCTGTCCAGCTGCAACCTGCTGAAGATCGAGGACATCCTGCCCTTCTTCCCCGACTTCGTCACCATCGACCACTTTAAGGAAGCCATCTGCAGCTCCCTGGAGGAGTACAACAAGCACATCGACGAGCTGAAGCAGGAGATGGAGGAGGCCACAGAGAGCGCCCGGCGCATCCGGGAGGACATCCAGCAGATGAGGAACAAGTACGGCGTGGTGGAGTCCCAGGAGAAGTGTGCCACCTGCGGCTTCCCCCTCCTCAACCGACCCTTCTACCTCTTCCTGTGCGGCCACATGTTCCACTATGACTGCCTCTTCCAGGAGGTGACGCCCCACCTGTCCTCCTACAAGCAGGCCAAGCTGGACGAGCTGCAGAAGAAGCTGGCGGCAGCCAGCCAGCCCGGCAAGGCCCGGCACCGCATCCGGGAGGAGGAAGCGCCTGGCAAGGAGCAGCTGAGCCGCGAGCAGATCAAGTCGGACGTGGACGACATGGTAGCCGCAGAGTGCGTGTACTGCGGAGAGCTTATGATCAAGTCCATCGACAAGCCCTTCATCGACCCTCAGAGGTACGACGAGGAGATGTCCAGCTGGCTGTGAGGGCTTCCCGAGCCGGGGACTGTCCCTACAGGCTGGAGGTGTCGGTACCAAAGCCCCCTGCTCTTGCAAGACGCACGGCCACCCTGTCCCACTCGGGGAAGGCGACCAGCCATCGCTTAGACCAAGGGCTCGCCCAGGTCATGTGGACCCTCGATGTCGCACCGTGTCACCCTGCGCTTGTAGCTGCCCGCTCCCGGCCAAGAAAACGCCATTAAAGTCTGCAAGTAACAGACTGCATTTTGTTTTCTGTATGTAAAAGCACCTAAACAACCCCCCATGAGAAAAATGGTTTGAGGTGATTTATGTATTATGTATTTATGTATAAACAGCTTGCCTTTGGGAAAAAAACATTCACTTAAAAGTATGTCCTGTTATAAGTGTGCACTATACATTTCTTATATGTCTCAGTATGGTGTCATGTTTTTAATTCTTTTGTAGCGGAGAAAACCGGCACATGTTCCAAGGATTGGCCTCCCACCTCGGTCTGGAGAGTCTCTCATGGGCGAATGAGTAGGACTGGACACCTATACATAGACCAGCAGGCAGGAGGACGTGTGGGTCACGGCGGGTTGGGACTGGCAGAGTGGCTTCAGCAAAGGGCTCTTAGCCAAGGCCTTTAATCAGGCACATATCCACATAGTACCTTATGTGGTAGTTACCCCCCCCCCCCCCCAAAAAAATTGTTAGCTATGATCAGGCATGTAGCTAGGTAGAAAAATAACGAACCACCCTCAAAATGCATCCCCCAGTGAAATATACAGAAGGGGACCTATCAGTAGGGTTACCAAAACTTTAACCCCCAATTGTTCCATGGACGGGCATTCTCAACTGGCCGTGGTTTAAAACATCTGTTAAATAAGGGTAACGTACATGCATAGATCCTAGCGTGAAGTAGAGAAAGGGGTATATCCTTTTTCATGTTAAAACTGCCACAGAGGATGTCCGCTTCCCTGTTAGAGCAAAGGCCTTCCCCAGCAGCATCAGATGACCTCAGTTATACGTCACATCCTGAGTCCAAAACATATATAGAGTCACAGTCATAATGCCCCCTGTTGGACAAGTCTGCCATACATAACTCCCAGGCCCAGGACAAAATTACCTAAAGCAGGCCCCAATAATACACACCCCCTCTCACCTGGGCCCTTGGCTGCCCCCCCCTCCAAGCTTGGCCCAGGACACCCCAGTTGCCCAGAGACCCAGGGCCTGAACCTGTTGACCTCAAGGTAGGGAGGGGGGGGGGTACTTGATGTATTTGTATTCCTTTCTTGGGAGGCTCCCTACCAAATGGCCCTACTTAGCACCCGCGGCAGCCCTCTGCAAACCCCCTGTGAATGTGGGGGGGTTATTGGCTACTCCTTACTGCCTAATGAGGCCTCTTTGATGTGGAGAGCCCAATTACTACCCTCCACTCCTCGAGCGGGCAAACTGTGAGGTGTGCAGCTTGTTAGCTCTCGCTGCCAAGATTTGCGGGGCCTTCGATCGGGTCGGCGGCTCGCACGCTGTCGTCATCAACGTGCACCCCCTCGGGAAAACCTGCGGTGGTATCCAGTGGGTGTGACATAAAATGCTGATGCCTCCCGCAGTGACCTGGCCCTCATCTGGACTGACAGCAGACACCCAAACAACAGGTCGAAAGAGAAATCGAGTATGATCCAAACGAAAATGCCTAACCCTAGCCCCAACCCTAACCCTAACCCTATCCCCATAAAGAAAGGGAGTCTCTGTGGCTACCAAGAAGTGAACAGGGGAAGGTTTGTCTTTCGAAAGTTATGTTTTTCTGCTGATCCAACAAGCCTGTGAGCGCGTGTCTCTCTGATGCGACTCGGAGGCCTTCTGATGCCCATTTTCTTAAGCTCTTCACAAAGTTTTAGGGTTAGGGTTAGGGTTAGGTACCTTATACCCGCTGGGTTCTCTGAATAAAGCAGACAGTGAAAATGCTAAAACAGAGAGACATCCACTCATGGCGAGGGCCAATGAGAGGGAGTGAAGACACTGAAATGGAGCGTTTAGAGCATCGTGGGTTGGCAGCGAGAGATGGAGGGAGCGGAAGGAATTAAAGGAATTAAAATTAAAGGGAGAGAGAGAATTTACCAGCAAGTGGATTAGTACTTACGAGGACTTAATTTGACCCAAAGACTGTAGGTTCAAATTCATGGAGGACCCCTTTGTTATGCCAGTCCCTCGTGGATAAATAAATAATTCAGAAGAGCTCAGAAAGGTAAGTTCTAGACAAGGGAGAAGAGGCACACAAGCGCCTCTGCTGGGACCCAGGCCCTGTGTATGGGGGGAGGGGGTTGGGGGGGGGCTGTTTGCATTTTAAAGTGTCACCCTTCCCTGGAGGAGCCCACGGGTTATTGTGTGATCTTATCTGGCGCGTGCCTGTGCTGCCCCGGAAGGGGACTCAGTCTTTTCCCACACTCCACATGGAGTACAGGGAGCAGGGGGGGGCCGGGGGGGGGGATTTGCACTGGCTTGACGGCAGTAACATAATGCTCCTTCTATACAGTTTATCTAAAAAGAGGCCACAACACTGGCATTTAGAATTTGCATGCATGCGTGTATTGCCTTTTGTCCTCCCCCAGCCGGGCCCCCCCCCCCGAAAAGAGACTACCCTTCCATATTCCCTTTTCAGCTTAAACAGTCCTCTTACTGGATTAGCCCTCCTACCCTGCTAAGATGAATAGATGTATGGAAACATTTTTGACATTTATGGGATTCGGGAGAAAAAAAAATGTCCCGTGCTGGAGAATGGATCTTTTTTTTATCATGTTTTCTTATTATTGCTTTGGACAAAAGGGGCCACTCTAGGGGGTTCTGGTTCTCAGGGGAACCTCTCAAGACCCCAGGACAGCAATTCAGGTGGCATTGGCAGCAGGAATTGGTCTGACGGAGCCAAACGGCTCCTGTCGCTGGGCTTCCCCAAGGCCTCTGCTGGCCCCTGAAATGTTACTCAGGATTCCCTGGCCCCAGAAGAGCACATTCATGGGAAAAAACGAACTGGGTCAAGTCTGCCTTTCGATAGATGGAAGTTGTATTTATGGGACTCTGAAATGTAACTGAGGTCTGCTGTCATTTTATATGACAACAATGGAAACGTAAATTTTACAGAAACACCAAGGAATCGAGAGCATCTTCATTCCCACCGAAGGAACACACACTACATAACTAAGACCTGGAACTTGCTATAAGGCGAGGGTGGTCAAAAAAGACAGTCATTGCCTATAGAAAGCAGACGCTATCAATATTACAAATAAGCATGTTACTGTAATACTGGAAAGTGAAAGAGACACAGAGGTAGAAACAGTAGAAAACGTAAATAATTAAGCTGTGAGATTAAGATAAGTAAAGTTCTATCTGCAGGCTGTAAAAGTGGCTGGCAGACTGCGGCTTTCTTTGATTCCGCCTATATGGCTAAAATCTGTTATTTATGTGAGACGTGGAACTAATGAGACTCCTTATGGTCACAAGAATAGGCTTACACATCTTCTTATGTAGCATCCTGTGCAGCAGATCGAGTGACAGCGGCCGACACTTTATACCACCCATCTCTTTTTCTTAAACATAAACAGGTGTGGTCCACTCTCAGCCGGAGATTGCCTTCCTCGGCGCTGGCCACCGTTCTGGGGATAGGAAGTGCTGCTTCGTTTTAAGTTGTAATTCCATCCGCTCGCTATTCAGGCCGTTGGCCGGCAAACACAATTCAGCACGCGGAAACGCGCCCAGGAGATGCGGCTCGCCCCACCAAGTGTCGTAAACAAGCCGGACGAAAACCGCCAAACAGGAACTCGGCAATTTCTGCGGCAGGTTGAGCGGGGCAAATGGGCGATCCCTCGCCGACGCTGACAGAGGCGCGCCGGGTTTCCGAATATCGCCTGACGCAGCCGCGCTGTCCTGCGGTGTGGGCCCCGATTTGTCCGGCGGCTTAAGTATCGCCTCAGCAACTTGAGAAAGGTCGCCGGATCCACACTGGAGGTGTTATTACATTTCATGAAAGGAAAGACAATCTTAGGTGAATAGAACAGAATATAATAAGCTTTGTCAATATGCAGTTCTCTGCTTTAATTTGCTACAGTTCCACACCTCATCTCAGTAGAGCTGACCTCTCAGATTCTGACACTCAAGGATCTAATGGGCCGGTCATTTCCAGAACATTTTCTCTCCCCCCCTCCCCCAAATCTCCATCCCTGCCTTTCATTCTTGTGATCCAATTAGTGCTTTGCACGCTGATAGTTAATGACAGATCAATCGCAGGGTCGCTTCTTATTGCGGGAAATCTGGCTCCTTTGATGTCGTACCAGCGACACGCTGTTGGGGTCTCTGGTTTCAGCCAATTGACATTTATTAACTATAGCAGAATGTTTCTGTCATTATTTTACAGCATATCAGTATGAAAGTCCTTTCCAGAGGCTCCTCGCTGCAGCTGCGTTTCCGTATTACACCGACTGCGAGTGTCTTTTCCCATATGCACGCAAGATGCAAAATTCTCCAGCTACCAACCTGTCTTATGTAACTGTACTTTTCCCTAGTTTATTCACGGACAAGACGAACGAGGCTGAAACTGCCACGGGAGTGAATAACTGAGAACATACGGTGGAAACTGCAGAAGCCGCTCTTTGCACTGGCAATTTATTTTGATACTATATGTAAACTGAAAAGACATTTATAGTCGTGTCAGTCAAATGTGGAGTGATGGCTCTGAGGCTAGGGATCTGTGCTGGAAGGCTGTTGGTTCAAATCCCATGAATGCCATGAGTGATGCTACTCTGCTGGGCCCTTGAGCCAAGCCCTTAATCTTGAAATTGCTTGTTAAAGTACCAGAAGGGAGATGTTCCAGCCATGGTGCGGATGCCATGACGTGTGACTTGCTCGTCCTGGTCCCTGGTGCGGATGCCATGACGTGTGACTTGCTCGTCCTGGTCCCTGGTGCGGAGGCAGCCAACCCATTTGGAAAACCATCCCCCACTGCACCTCTGCACATTAATCTCAACCCCCTCCCCCCCCAAATACCCCACTTAATACCCCAACCAACCCATTCTGATGTGACTGGAGACTGTACCACCAGATCTATGCCTAATAACACACAGAAGACTAGCTAGACGACCAGATCAACATCCTTTTATGGATCGACCAGTCTTCCAGATCAGAAGCAGGAGCATATGGAGAGGCGGAGCCACAGGGTCCCTGGCCCCAGCTAAAAAGCTGATTGGCCCACAGAGTGCCGCCTCCCTGTCACTCAATAGATCAAAACATATCATTGGCTAATGATAAAGTTGGCGTTACAGTATTAATTATGCCCATTCTTATGCTCTTCAACATGAATAAAGAAAAACTAGAATGAACCCTCTTTTAAAACTAACTATATCAATAGTCCAGCTTCCGCTCCTCTGGACCCCAATGGTCAGCACATTCTTTTTTCTTATTATTTTTAAACAATTGCTCCCAGTTGACAGCAATGCTAAGCACAGCACACAGTGAGATAGGGAGGGTATGACGGCCTGCCACACCTTAGACCAAGCTCTCACTGTCAGTGGGAGGCACGGGTCCCTATTAGTCCTGGGATGTGCGATGGCATCTCCACTGATGATGCTCCACAGGTCAGTGTATATCTCATTTCTTTTGGGGAGGGGGGAGGGGGGTTGGAATGGAACGGTCGGAAGGCTCTAAAAAGCAGCCATTTAAAAGGACAAAGTCATCATATCTGCACAGGAAGGAGGTCATGGAGATTTTATTTTTTTTCAGGCAACATATACAATGCTTTTTTTTAACACCGCTGAACTTAATCCGCGTGGACACACCTTTGCATGCATCCCCATTTAACCAGATAATGTAAACAAACAACCCTTTAGAGGATTAAAAACCACACTGCATGAATATTTACATCTTTACAATCCAGTCGTTCAGCTGCATGGCATTTCCATCTGCAACTAACAATACCCATGATGCACCTGGCAGGTTCTGGTGCCTTTGGCGAACAATTAAGACTACGGACTTTTGGCACACATGAAATGTGTGGGGCTACAAAACACACACATGCATAAATAAATAACTATCCATAGGCAAGGTAAAGCCATGAAAGGCCGTTCTGGGCTTATTTGTATGATTTCTCTGAATAGCAATGTGGTTAATGGTGTTGTCTGAGGCTTGGTACAGATTTAACGACGGACTTTGCCCTGGGCTCACTATCGCTGTTTCTGGTGCAAGACTTTTCACTACCATTTCAATACTCATTTCAAGAGTACCAGTTTGTGTTTTTCTCTTTTTTGCCTTTTGTCTTTGAATACTGCATGCTGCTTCGGACTTACGGGACACCAGGTTCCGTGACTCCCCATCCAATCAGAGGGCTCGGCAGTCTCCTCACCTGTTTCCTACTGTGTCCCGTCCAGCAGACTCTGGGAATCGTCAAGCAGGGCACATGGCGGTATGGGTGGATAGACGGTCCAGTTCTGGGCGCTTTGCGTCCATGTTCTATTCTATCTCACATCAATGAAAGCACGTTTCAGAAAAAGCATTGTGTCAGATGTGGCCGCCACATCCGGACAGGCACGGAGCTCCTGGGACACAAAGCCCGAGACAAAAGCCACCCAAAGCACTCGGCGCAGTTTGCCGTCAGGGGCGCTGCGTGTTCCTGCCGGGACAGTTAAGATTTCCTCTTTTCAAATTGAGCTTTTTGTGCTGAGATAATGGGGGGGATAAATCGAAACTCGTAGCTCTGCAATTTAGAAATAAAAAAAAAAAAGTTCTGCCCGAAAGAGATTGTGTGACTTTTTTTTTTTTTGTCCTGAAGAGGGAAAAAAATCTATTATTTGTGACAATCGGGAGAAAAAGGAAAACTGAAAAAGAAAAAATCTAAACGTGTAAAGATAATCAGCAAGGAGGTGGGAAGCTTTATAAAGTTCCTGGCAGAGGACCAGCCTAGGTCTCAAGGTTATCCCAGCCCTACAGACTCCCACGGGAAAGGTAAGGAAGATGGCAGGCCTCCCGGCTCAGCGACCGGAGCGTGTGGGACTCACTTTGGGGCGCCCGCCTGACACGGCTGGCCTTGCAGCAGGTAGGTGGGCCTGCCAGAGACTCTGAATGGCCTCTATCTCTCCCTGGCACGGAGATCTTGGGGGAGGGAGAGTGAGCCGTCACAGGAAGGGCCTCCAAGAATGATTTCAGCCTTTTATCGTTTACCACAGACCTCCAGCTCAATCCGCAATCCGTCTTTAACCCTGAAGGCCCACTTAAAAAATACATCTCCAAGTGGTGAAAAATAAAAACGTTAAGTGTTGGTTTTCCTCAGTATGCCTTCGCTGTTCCACTTTGATGGCTAAATGCAACAGCGCATATTACAATGTTTAACCTGAATAAGAAAGCAACCAAGCCACAGGTGTGCATTTCTGTCTGTCTAACGGTTAAAATGGTTGATGCTCAGGAATAAGTGTTTTTTTCATTAACCAATCACTGACTTTTAGCACTCTGCCAGTAGAATGTCTCTCAGCTGTAGTGCATGTCTCTGAAACTAATGTTTTTCTTTGTTAAATATCTGATAACCATTTTCAGATGTGCGTAATGCTATTTTCTGTGGAGCATCACTGTCATATTCATCTATATTGATTTTGCAAGTACCAGTGCTACTTTTTCGCTCGTCGTCATGCATTTTTTTATTTCTCTGAGGACGGTGGGTTTCAAACTCTTTGTCTGAAAGGTTATTTTCACTACAATCTGGAACGAAGCAGCGCTTCAAGCCAATGGATATTCATGTCGTCTTCCTCTCAGGGAGTAAAAATGCACCCCCCCCCCACCACCCCCATTTACTGCTTAATACAGCTCTCTCTTATAAGCTGCCATCTCAGATCAGGTGGCCAGACCCAAAAGTACCGGGGGAGCTCTTGACTAATCTTACATTTCTTGGCTGTTCCTTCTGATAATAAGTCTCCTCTGTGTTTCTAAAGCGCGGTCAGAGGAATCAAACAAACCGGCCCGTATCGCCGTGATTGTGAAACACTGTCCGGCGCTGTCGCGGTACCTGCGATGCATTGTGTGTCCAACGAACAGATTGAAAGCGCATAATAGACGTACAGCAATTACGATGTCAAATTTCAGCATACTGTATGCACGGCTTGTGTGCACAAAGCTTCGCCACATCAAATAATAATGAGCCCATGTGTACCGCTGATAAATTAATAAAGTCTGAGTCTTCAAAGCTGGCCTCTTATCACATTCAATGACGGCACCCTCCCTCTAGAGCGGGCAATCGATAGTTTTATATGCCTGCCATTAAAATGCATTTCTCTGTTGACACTGACGGTGAACCAACATCACTCTTCCAGCCTTTTTAATTGATCCGGTGAACAGGTGCAGATTGCAAGGCGCATCTCAGCTCAACACTGGCAGCCGCGTGGGAAGATTTTTGGTATCATCTCACAGGAAGCTCGCGAAGAGTACTAACAATGCATTGTTAGTTTTAAAATCCCTCATACCACTCACCCCAGGGCTGTTGCTTGGGGGGGTGGGGGGGAGCTCCCCACTTGCCAGAGGTGACACCAGGGTCCCAGAAATTTTTGCTACGCCCCTATGGATGACAGCAGGTCTTTATATATATCATGATACATATGCATGGGTCTGTGGCATGCTTTGTGCATCTTTATGCAATACATATGCATGTTGCCATTTGTGGCTATATTACATGGTGATTCCGAAAGTAGTACTGCTAACTCACACTCTCGGTTTTGCAGATTTGACTGCTGATTACTCTGTGTGTGACAGACCAGGGTACCTTAATCCATTACCTATGGATTAAGCCTTATGGGAGGCGTATGGATGGAACAGTATCATCCGAATTATAACTGAATAACGTGCTCCACAGAGGGCATAGACAGAACACACCATCGCGGCTTCATCACACTATCCCCTGGGTCGCGCACTGCCATAGAAGTCCGGGCCGTTGCATATATTTTCCATATGTTCCTGGGGGCTTCAATCTGTGGCTTCGAAAGCGAGAGACGACTTATTATACAGCCAGTGTTAATAACGTAATGTATGTTAAGTGCGGTTAAGCGAAGGCTTCTGAGGCAGATGAAACTGTTGTCCCGGTGATTTGCATATGAGGGAGGGCCGTGTTTATTCTGCGCAAGCTAACAGAGCTGAGTAAATACTGGTGTATAACGGGAAGGTAACACACGATAATGAGAGGTTGGGTACTAGCCGAGCCTTTTAATAACCGGCTGGAGGAAAAGGAATAAATTAAACATCTTGATCTGTTTTTTTTTTTAATATGGTGTTCCCTTGCCAAGTCACACAAGCACATTGGCATTAGCCCACACTGTGTACATCTCCAGGCTGTGTGCTCCGGTAACCTACAGTGACCCCTAAATCATCTGGCACCCCCTCACCCCAAACCCCTAAGCTTCCCTTTCTCTCTGCTCTGCACCTCTCTGCCCAGTGGTTATGTTCACAGACCAATAGTATGTCTCTTCTCTAAAGAGGTATATACAGAGATTCCAGCCCCCCCCCCCGCCACCCCAACAACATATGTAACAGGCCTTGATCAGTACTCAGCATTCTGACACCCCTATAGACCCATGTCCTCGGAGGGTACCCCCCTCCCCCCTGCACCCCCGTGTACTCATTTAATACAGCCTCCCTTTTTAAAAGAGCTGATATTACGATGGTCACCCCTCAGAACACCCTTTTCCCTGTGATGGAATATACTGCATGCGGTATATGGAAGGTGAGCAGTGTCCATAACGAGCTCCTCATGCTCAGAGGGTCTGAGAGGAGGACCTTCTGAAAGGGCACCAGGCCACGCTTCGTGCAGCCCTCTCCTACCCACGCTGATCGTGCATCTAATCGTCACTGTATCTGGTTGCCTAGCTGCGGCGTTGATTAGGCTGCCATTAAGTAAGATTCGCTTCCGGTATGATGATCAGTGTGCCCGCATGATGCATCATAGATCTTCTGTATGCCTGAAGTCGCCACCCTTGCATAACCAATTAGTGCACCGCCGGGTGTTTGTGGTTTAAAGTTCATCAAGCAGTCAATTCGATTATTGCCATATACAGTCAGTTCAAAAGTTGTCCCTTTAGAAACATTTCGCTTTCTGAGAGTTCGCGTTACGGTTATGATACGATAAGCACCTTTGCGCATCAATAATCTGAACTTTTTCCGGAATGAATATATCTTTTAGAAAAAAAAGGTTAATGACGGAAATGGGAGCCTGGTGTACCCCCCCCCCACCGCCCGGTTAATTAGAAACCGGGGGTAACAGTTAAGCTCCACTAAATGCCACTGTCAGCCCAGCCAAGAGACGAGAGAAGCCTTAGAAAATAACAAATGGTGTGACGCTGCACGGTGCGATTCGGATGTAGGTGAGACTGCGAGACGTGACATCCCCCCCCCCCCTTCGTACAGCGGCCGCGCCCCTTTGGCAAGGTGCGCGAATGCGCGTCTCTGTTCTCACGGTCTGCTGAAAACCAAGATGGCACGTTTCTCACAAGGAACAGGTCGCAGCCCAGCTGCAGATCACAAAAAAAACAGAAAGAAAAGGAGATCTGGGCGAGGCCAGAGGTACGAATGACTAAGAGGAACCAGCGAAACTGGCATCGAGGACCCCGTGGAACCTGAGCGTGAGAAAGTCAGTCAAGCAAGATTAAACTAAGATCGAGGACTAGGGCGGAAAAAACCTGGTTTACACTGTTGTTTAAATCAGCGATCAGCTAACCACGAGTTTAGATGGTACTGTGTATAACTACACACAGTGTATAACTGTGTACACTGGTGCTATGTATAACTACACACAGTGTATAACTGTGTGCATGGGTGCTGTGTATAACTACACACAGTGTATAATTGTGTACATTAATGTTGTGTATAACTACACACAGTGCATAACTGTGTACATGGGTGCTGTGTATAAATACACACAGTGTATACCTGTGTACATTAATGCTGTGTATAACTACACTTAGTGTATAACTGTGTACATTGGTGCTGTGCATAACTACAC
>JAODKM010000025.1:824990-840583 GCA_026780845.1 Petrocephalus sullivani
TGTGTGTCTGTGTGTGTGTGTCTGTGTGTGTGTGTCTGTGTGTGTGTGTCTGTGTGTGTGTGTCTGTGTGTGTGTGTGTGTGTGTGTGTCTGTGTGTGTGTGTGGTCGGTCATGTTTATATTACATATTGGGTACCAGACGTCTCCACAATGTGGTAAAACCTGTAATGTTGACGTTGCGGCGACTTTTTTTCAAGGGGAACCTTAACTTCATTAAAAACCATGACTGCAATCAAAATTCTAAAAATGCCAAAGTGTTTTATTTTGTTTGGTTACTTATAGGTGAGGTTAGGGCTGGGTTGGGGTTAAGGGTGTCATAGTTGGAATTAGGGTTTATCCAATAGAAATTAATGCATGGTCCCCACAAACAAGGGCGTAACATTGGTTTGAACATTGGGGGGGTTGAGGTCCTAACCCATTTAGAGGGAGTTATGATTATTCGGGGGTTGTATTAGCCAGTTTTGAATATTGGGGGGGGGGGGGGTTATGACCCCTCCCAACCCCCCTGTAATTTACGCCCATGCCCACAAAGATATGAATACAAATGTGTGTGTTATTGGCTGCGTTCTGCATGGAGTGTGTACGCTGACCACACCGCTGTCTTGCGCTGTTGCAGGGAGAGTATTATTCACTTATAGATTAAATACATGATAATCTGCTTCGCTCTGCTTTGGTGAAGCTGTGCTGAAAAAGTTACATACAGCAGTAAAAGAACCAAGTGCTCACACCCAAACACATAGTGTGCAAAGTTGTGCAAAAATAAATAGATTAGAATAGAATCTAAATGAACAAGGGCTGTACAGTTAAATACCTTGGCATTTAATTAGGGGTGGGAAAAATGTTCATCTTATAATTAATTGTGATCCTGGTTTTGGCTGTTCGATATTCATTCACAAAATCCCAAGATTGATCTAGTTAGTTTGTCTTTTCCTCATAACTGAAATATTTTCGCAAAATCTTACTTATATCAGTTACCATGTAGGTGGCACTTTGGCTGCAGTAGTATTGCGCAATTGCCTCACTCCGCCATCTTGGTGCACTGTCAGTGATGCTAACAGAGTACTCCAAGCATGGGAATGTAAGCTAGTCAAGTCGGGCTCTATTCTCAGACCAGTCATTTTTAGTACACTGCTTACGGACGGGACATAAGGTTAAATAAAAGTGAATGATGTAAAGACAAAATGCATATAATTGGATGTGACCTGCTGGAAGATATGAGAACATTGTCAATTTTCTGTTTTTTCCAACGTGGGTAACAAGCAAATAAAAGCCACTCAGCCTCTGCATTAATTGATTTATTTATTTGTAACTGGTTTAAAGTAGGTCACTACGTGATGCTGGTGGAGGACTTGCTCCTCCAAAACATCCCAGTGGCACTGGTGACTGTGCAGGCCATGTGGGATGCTTAACTTTACTTTCATGTTCATCAAACCACTCTGTCACCAGTCTTGCTGTGTGTTGGTGTACTATAATCCGGATACATGGCACCACCTTTAGGGTGCAATATTTGAACCATTGGGAGAATGCGGTCCACCAGAATGGTTTGGTAGTCCTTGGCAGTGACACGCCCATTTAGAACAAGTAGTGGGCCTAGGGACTGCCATGATATTGCAGGCCAAACCATCACTGATACATCCTCCACCCCAGTCCAGGTGGTACGGCTGTTTGGGGCTTCCCCACACCGTAACTCTCCCAGATGTGGGAAAGACAGTGACGGTGCCCTCATTAGAAAAGAATACGTGTCACGTTGTCCAAAGCCCAAGATTTGCACTACTGGCACCATTGCAACCATTGTCTGGCATGACTAAAGGTTTGGCTATAACAGCCTGACCATGAGTACTGAGGTGCACATTTAATTCTGCAGTGAGTTGGGCTGCTGTAGTTTCATGTTTTTTGGATATAATCTAAGTTAATGTCCGGACATCCCTTTCAGACAGCTTCCTCTCGCTGGATGTGGACCGTTCTTTCTGGTGGCATGCTGACATTATCCTGGCTCTCCAAAGACCACAATGACTTGCTGTCCTGCTTGTAGATGCACCAGCGAGACACGCACCAACAATTTGTCTCCTTATAAACTCAAATACACTGCCTGTCCAAAAGAAAAGTCACTGTTTGAATTTAAATTAGCAAGTACTTAAGAGCCAATGACTGGATTATTATTACAGCTCAGCAACGTTATGCAGCAATAAAGTGAAGTCAGCTGAGCACCTGAATCCGCTGAATGGGCAGGATGTCCTACCGATGGATCTTTTCTTTCCTAATGGCATGGGCATAATCCAGGAAGAGAATTCCAAGAATCATCAGGCTTGAATTGTGAAAGAGTGTTTCAGGGAGCAGGAGGAAACATGAACTGGCCACCACAGTCTTGACCCTAACCCCACAGAAGGTCTTTGAGATGTGCTGAAGAAGACTTTAGGGAGTGCTTCAACTCACCAATCATCAACGCAAGATCCTGACAAGAAAAGAATACGAATCTGGATGGAAAAAAATGTTATGTTACATAAGCATGTGGAAACAATGCCAGGATAAATGTGCACCCTAATCAAAGCTAAAGGAGGTCCAGCAAAATATTAAAGTGTGTGACTTTTTCTGGCCAGGTAGTGTATGTCTCCCATTATGTGTGTGGATTGCAATATTTTATGTACGGCTGTGCTAATTCAGCCTTGACACTCTGCTCTTACTGGTGGAATGTGCAGTCAGTGAAGACTGGCCTCCAGGCCGTCCACATTTAGGCATGAATCCTCAAACAGCAGCTTGGCCACGGTTTCAGTTTCATTGTCCAACCCCTGTAGATTGAATAATCCAAATGGCCCTAAACGATACCTGTATGTTCCTCAAATAAAAAGATTCTAATTTATGTTTTTACAGATGCCTTTAAGTGAAAGTCCTTCTGAAACATGGTATGTATGTTTTAGATTAGCCCATTTTTATTTTATGCTATTCTTTTCAATCAGAAGTCATGTGTTGTGCTTTGGTTGTGTTTTTAGGGAACTGCATGTTCCTCAAATAAGATGTTGGTATCCAAGCCCCTGGCCTTTCTTTGGTGGTTTTCACACCTTGTTTCCAGTGACTCTGCATTAGTAAAATTGTGTTCCATTTAGAGCATTTTAAAACATCTCTCCAAATATAGAAAGCTGCTATATAGTATTTTTTATCTCATTCCTATTATGATATTGAATCAAATTGGATTTAACTAAATTGTTAGCTTCTGAATCGGAATCAAATCAAATCAGATTGAATCTAATCATTAGCTTGAATCTGGGCATCTCTGCCAGTGCCCAGCCCTGTATTCAAAGGCCCTAAAGTAAGTAATCTGTATAAATTCAATGTATCCTTATGTTTATTAAATTCAGTTAGCGGAGCACACCACATACTCCTGTTTTGGTAAATCATGGACGCGATATGCACTGAAGTGGCGGCGAAGAAAGGCCCAGCTCATTAGCCACAACATCTTTAGAGAAGGGGATTCCGTGGATAAACAAGGTCAAATGACATCAGTGGTGTGGTCCACTGAAAGTCCAATAAGCTTATTAAACAGAAGGATACACCAAATTACTAACTTTTGAGTGTCAAAATACATATCTCATTAATATTTTTGTGCACTAATAATCTGCTCACCAAATTGTTGCTGTAAGTACAGCTCCTCTCCATGGGGTGGCACTATTACATTGGTAACATGATGTACCCCTGTCCTCAAAGTGCCACCGATGATGGAAAAGGGAAAGCCCAGTGGCGTGATGAGTAATTCTGCTTCTCACGATGTGGCTCACTCAGCTGCATTGGGCTTGGAAAATGACTTACAGTTCAGCTAATGGCTGTGGCTGTGCACCATTACCCTGACAGGAACTTATCTCCCATTCCTGCAGAAAAAAACAGTAAAAAACTGAAAATCTAGGCCCTGACACTTAGCTGTAGTGTTCTACGAGAGATCAACACTGGCTGACTGACAGACCTCAACTGGAAAGTGTGTGCGCCTCTTCGGGTCTTTTTCACCACGTCCACCAGGGGGCAGTATTGTCCCAGTGCCAGCATCTGTCCATCCAACATCCAATCTGCTCTTGGTGGGTCAGGGCTGTATGCCTGCCAGCCTGCCATTTCCTCCCGACGGGCCCAATTGTGAGCTGTAAATAGTCCTTGCCCACTCTGAGTACCATTGTGGTACTGTCAGCAGTTGGCCAGGGGTCTCCCTACTCAGCTGTCAGGTGCAGATACCAAAGCCTGACACCCACAACTGCCCATTCAGGCCCGAACTGCAAGCCGATCTGCTGCGTCGGAATTATTCTCTTCCTTGTTACTTCCTAATCTGACAGGCAAACGGGATCATCTGAGGTCTCTCGTGTTTCTATCACCAGGAATCGTGCCAGTCTGGCTGCCAGGGCCTGACCTTCTCTGCTTTCACGTGGGACGGCCATCGCTCCGCTCGGCTGTGCTCGTGTCCTCCCTGCATGGCCGTGGGTAGATGGTGTTACAAAACGGCTACGGCCGCTCTTTGTTTACACGCTGGCTGCACTGTTTACAGGCTTTGGCCGGGCAGGGAGGTATCCATCTGCTGCACGAGGACAATGATTTACTTCCTCCGGAGAAGAAAAAAACATGGAGGAGGATGAGACATGGACATCTGGCTTGGTCTCAGATCCTAGGATGTGGCTCAGACTCCCTGTCTCACAGTCGTGTGTCGGTGCCTTTATGCTCTGTCACTGCTCTCAGCTGTGTTGAGGCGCGTGGAGGGGCCCAGGTGACCCAAATGGGCCAGGCTAGAGCTCACAGCAGGATGGATCCCGGGGAGAGGAAAGTCCCGGGGAGCTGTCAGGAAGCCCCTAGTTGTTAACAGGCCCCAAACAAATGTTTTGCATATCTTACTGCGATCACCCGGCGTGTGTCTCCAAAACAACTTAGAGCGGCTATATCAGGGCGCTGAGAGGCTTACAGCAGCAAAGCCCAGTTCACTGTTTCCTAACTGTTTTTGCGAAAATTCACGACACCCTGAGTCTTGGTCCTGAACATTTGTCTGTGATGTAGTCCAGAGACAGTCAGCTCTAATCACGCTGCCGGCCGGCAGACAGATGCAACGTTTGTGGGGTTGGTTTTTAACAGGCGGCTCCCCCGATGCTGTAAACCGGGCCGGGGTACTGTGTCATGGATAATGTAATGAAAAGTCAGGGGAGCTGGACTGTAACGTTAGACACTGATGGAAATCAATGGGGTCACAACATGTCCCGCAAATAAACAGGATGATTAATGCAGTGCTATGGGAATATGGGTGCAGATCTAACGCGCATCAGATGCAGGCTTTAATGGATCACTGTAAAGCCTCGCTCTCCCCCAAAGGTTACGGGGTTTCAAACCCCTCTTTCCAAGCCCCTCGCTTTTCTCGGCCAGTTACGTTTGTGAGCAAAACACTGAGAAGGATGCTGGCCGGGTAACCAGCAGATGTTTAAAATCCCAGCTGGCAGCAGGGGGGGGGGGTGTACTTGGGTTTCCTTAATGACCGACTGTCACTTGAGAAACTCAACATTTTTTTCATGAAGCATCAAGACTTAGACATGGCCCAAATTAAAAATCATTGCATCAAGTACAGTCAATTGGAATTACGCGGTGGTAACATCTGACAGGGGCTCAAGTCACCCCTGGCGCGAGACCCAAAGACCTTCATACGTTCTTTTAATTGAATCACTCGGATAAATAATGGCTCAGCGCCTCTCAAGCTGACAGGAGATTGATGAACCTTTCAGAAATCATCACCGCCTTCTCCGAGAGTGGTTATCGATCTGATTGGATTTAAATTAGCTGCCCCTCTCTGCTCCCTGGTTTCTATTCACCACTGGGGCAAACAAGCCATTTCTGGAGTGTTCCAAAGGTCACGGTGACTCATCGAGCTTTCTGGTCTCTGTGGTCATAGTGGTCAAACTTTTCGAGAATGATTGTATTTTTAACCCTTCTAAATCTACTAATAAATATTCCACCAACCATCATCCAGGCACTTGTTTTGGAAAAGTTTTAGGGGGGACTTCAAGCATATCTCAGGTAATATAGGGTATAATGCAGGAGTCCTCCCTGTACATACACTGAGCCAACCCCACTAATAAATATCAACTACTGTATAGTAAAATGTTGGGAGAATACTAGAGATTTCCCCGTTTGGTCTTAATTTGGCCTGTAGGTGGCAGCAGAGCTCTGATAATCTAGCTCGAAGGATACGATGTTCTCACTCAGGCATCGCAGACCATCTGTGAGACTGAAACAGAACTGAAATTCCTGGATCTTCATTCCTACTTAATTTTGCCTGTGGAAAATGCATTGGTCAGCATGCAGACACTCGTGCTCCAGATATTGTACTGTTTCAGTCCCCTGCCTGGCTCGGTCCTTGGTCCTGGAGAATTTGTATCCTGACAGGGATTTGTAGGAGTAATCTGCTTAGCCTCCTAACTGGCCCAAGGCAGCATCCCTTCTGGCTGATTTCAGCCAGCCTCAGCTCCCCGCTAACACTTCTTGCACCTGACCCCCGGGTCTCCTGGGCGGCATGGGCACTGCTGTCCTGGGCCCATAACTCAGTCGGCCCCCCAATTCATACCCGAGGCCAGTGCCAGCCCTTAGACCTCAAGTAACATGCCAGGCCAAATCTTTTAATGGGGTGTAAAAAGATTACAGCGCATGAGCTGTAGATAAAGCTGGATACGTGGGAGGGAACCGGGCAGGAAGAGTGATTGACATTAAAGCAAGGACATTAAAACAAGACAGCATGCAAGCGTGTGTGTGGGGGTAATAATCTATAAAAACTCAGTGACTTTTGGTAGTATATATGGTTTTAGCATGCTCAAGTCAATATTTGGTCAAAATGACCGTGCTGGACCGCCCATGCCGGACCGCCCATGCCGAACCGCCCGTGCTGGACCGCCAGTGCTGGACCGCCAGTGCCGGACCGCCCGTGCAGGACTGCCCGTGCCGGACCGCCCGTGCAGGAGCGCCTGTACCGGAGCGCCCGTGCCGGACCGCCCATGCCGGACCGCTCATGCCGGACCGCCCATGCCGGACCGCCCATGCCGGACTTTCATAGCATCTCCCTGATGCCTGGGTCATGACTGAGGAGATTTCAGGTTTCCGTCACCCATCACCAAATCCCCAAAAGGTGGTCTTTGTGTAAATCCGCCATCCTCTGGAGGGGTGGAGGGGTGTTATTGCATGTGGGGGCTCTCTCACCCTCGATGGTAAGCCTCACTGCTGGAGTCACCCCCACTTCCCACTCCCACTACAAGCTTTGTGTTTCCCATCTCCCACTGATCACCCACCCAGAGGATGGGATTATATTAATCCGGGAGTGATGACACACAGACACACAGACGCACACGGATACCGAGATCACCTCAGACCTGCTCCACCCGGCCCCTTCTCACACAGAAGGGCATATTTGCAAAGCTTTTGGCATTATTAAGGAGATAAATGGCCTTTACTTTGAGAGAATCTTCTATGGGATCATAAAGGGCATTGCCATTCCTCTTGAGAAATTAGCCCCTTCGGTAATAGTTTAAACAGAGCTTAGTGCTTCGACGGTGCAGGAGGCAGGGCTGTAATGTAAGCAAAAGTAATTGACAACACCTGTTCCATTTGGAAAAAAAATCAAGGTTATTAAGCACAGATATTTGGAAGCACTATGACCTTTGGGATCATGGCTGGCAAACATCAAAATGCTGGATGTACCATCTTTCTGGTGGTGTCACACAGGTCCTTTCATGTTGTGGCAACGCCCTGCTTTATGGTGCTGTAAAGTTTGGCCAGACCGTACTCTCCATTTTTCTTTTGCCAAATATTCCCTAGGCTACGGAGAACCCTATTGGACTACGGATGTCATCTGCAGCCCCCAGTTAGTGGTCTGGGACATCCAGAGTACTGGGTACTTGCAGAGGCTCGGTATGCAGCCCAGGGAGAGGCCTGTAGGAGATGTGTCATTTGCGTACTGGGTACTTGCAGAGGCTCGGTATGCAGCCCAGGGAGAGGCCTGTAGGAGATGTGTCATTTGCGTACTGGGTACTTGCAGAGGCTCGGTATGCAGCCCAGGGAGAGGCCTGTAGGAGATGTGTCATTTGCAGAGATTTATGGGGCAGCTGTTTTCGGTACTGATTAGGAGTCGGCTATATATCTGAAAAGATCTTAGCTCCCTACACTAATAATCAGTTTATCTAAGAGGATGCTCTTACTTTTCACATTTTATTAATGGACATGTCTAAACAGGCTGTTTAGATATTTTACAGGAATTATTCACGTTAAGTGCCTGAGCCAGGCTGCCTACGTCAGAAGACCAGGCTGAATTTGTTTTAATTATGCTTTAAAGGTATTGAATCATCCCCACGGATCTTGTAAAGTCCCAGTGTCTCAAGTGCATCCAAAAGAGCCCAGTTGCATGTGATGAAGCAGACTTTAGCTGGGCCTGCCATACAGAGCGAGAAGACCCTCCATAGCAAGACCTTTCAGAAGGTACAGTTTTTGGCATTAGGGTACAGTATGGGATTAGGGTACAGTACGGGATTAGGGTACAGTATGGGATTAGGGTACGGTATGGGATTAGGGTACGGTACGGGATTAGGGTACAGTATGGGATTAGGGTACAGTACGGGATTAGGGTACAGTATGGGATTAGGGTACAGTATGGGAAGATTTCTGCGAGCCAGATGCTTGGGCTTTATCGTGACCCTAGCCACCCTGCTATACTGTACTGTGGCTCATGCTATATACCCATATTGAGTTTTTGTGTCTCCAAATCCCAGCTACAAGCCGCAGCACTTGGTACACATCAGGGGCATATACAGGGATGGGATTACAGGGGCACTGGCTCCACCTGAAAGCTGATTGGTCCTCAGAGTACCCCTTCCCTAGTCACTCATCAATTAAAAGATATCATTGGCTAATGACAAGGCTGGCCCCTCTGTATGAAACGTAGCTCCTCTTATGCCTTTGGCCTGACGACAGGGTGCGGCTCCTCTGGCTTTCCTGGTTTTTTTCACAGTACCCCTTCGCTTTATTTTGGGTGCTGTTGACCATGCTGGTGGCCATGCTCCAGTCAGTCATTCCTCTGAAGCTGGGGAAAAAAACGGAAGAGGCCTGACATCAACCCACAAGAGCGGGCGGACGGAGGCGAAAGCTGCTGGCATGTGTTTGTACCTCACTGGGCTCCACTTGATCCTAAAAACCTTCAGGCAAGAGGGAATCATGGATAATGAGCTGTCCAATGAGATCCAACTGAGGCTCTTAGATTTGGAACATTTCCTCATTAATATTCATGAGCCAGTGAATGGGTGGGCTTTTATTACTTCTGCTTTCAAATTTCTGTAACAGGAGAGGGCAGGGATGTTTCCTCATTAATATGCATAGCCAGCAGACTGGGAGGGCTTTCATTTTAATTTGTTGTCGTTTTGCAGTTCTACTGTAACATGACTGGTCTGTAGCATAGCAGAACCTCAGATGAACTATTTGAATTATGCTGCAGCCCCCCTGAAAGATTTATAACATTTACAATAGGCCACATGCTCCAAGCTGTGGCTTTGTTAGAGGAGGAAAAAAGGACAATAAAGCAGCAAGATGCCAGGCTTTGGCAGACCCTGAGCGGCGCGGCTCGCCGTGTCCCACGGCCCTCTCAGCACCCCCTCCCAGCCAGGATACAGCCTTTTCCCAGGTCAGCTTCCCCAGGCCTCACGTGTCCCCCTGCATCAAGGCTGGGATCCTATCCTGCAGCTAGCCATTCCTCTCTATGGTGGCCTGGACAGCAGTCCCTGAGCACCACCGGAAGCTTCACGAACCTCATCTCGAACAAACAGAATAGCGGCACCGTCAAGCTAAATGGTTCTGAGACGGCAAACCATGTGCAGATAGTCCAGTAGTCCAGAGCTCACACCCTGTTCTCCTTCACAAAACAGAGCAGAGCCATTGTTCCCATTACGAAATAGGTACCTCTGTCCTGATAATGAGTCTGCTCCGCCTTGGACTCGGGAAGGAGGCCCACACTTATACAGGATCCTGAACATGTTCTCTGACAGTCTGATTTCTGCCTCTTCCAGTTCAGTCTCCCGTTCTCCGGTCGCTCACATTACGATGTGATTGGTGCTGAAAGCTGGTGGATTGCCTCCTTGGTGGTCGAGATAGACCGCTCCCTGTCATTTTAGCTACTGACTAAGAAAGAATGACAATATCTGGTGCTCCATCTTCTGACCTCCAGCTGCCAGTCAAAATTCTCCTATAGCCATGAGTGCATGCAGTCTCATAAGCAATGAACCCATCTTTATAAACATCCATTTTGGCTTCCAGCTACGTGCCTCAGTTTCCAGTGGGACGGTCATGACTTTTTGACAGCTTGTCTGACATGCCATGCACATCTCATTGAGCTCTGACATTGGACTCAAGTCATGAATGTTAAAGACTGGGTCTCTGGATTTTCTCAGGAATATATGACAGATGTATTCTTGGGTATTCCAGGAGGAAGGGTTAGGGTTAGGGGATCCATGTCCCAGAATCCTGCTCTGAACTGCAGCTGCTCTACTGGCATGGCTGGAGATGTTTGAACTGAGGCCCAGGCAGAGATGGTGCTCATATGGACTTTACCTAAAATATATGCTTCTTTTGGCCTTCTGGATTGTTCACCGCACACTATGCACATCTGATACTTTTCCACAGGAACGATGAAGTATCCATCAGCATGTCTTTGAACCAGTGTGTCAGAATAACAAGAACAATTGGCTGAGTTTTTCAGCACCTCTGGGGATGAGGAACGGATCATGGCACGAAAACTCAAAGGTAAGAGGATGTTTCTGTGCTGACTGTCTTCCTGAAGTTTGACCGCTGTTCTCTGGGCCCACTTTGCTTGCACCTTCTCAACACAGTCCTACAGGTGAACGGAGGCACACCATAATGGGCACCAGGTGTGTCAGCGTGCAGTTCTCCCGCAAACTTCCTGAAATGTTACCCCAGGTCATATTTTCTCCCTGGGGGCAGCGTCTCCTAGCTCCAGCCTGGCGTGTCCTATGTGGAGAAAGGCAGGGCGGAGGGTGGGGAACCAAAAACTGTCCAAACACACCTCTCCAGTCAGACACAGAGCCCGCAGAGGCTTACCAGGTTCTGCAGAGGCATGCATCGAAGCAGAAACCTAACACCAGACATGGCCAGAGGTCCAGACAAGTGGTTCCATTCGTTAAACAGTGCACCAAGAGCTCCTTCAAATTTCTGAGAGTGAGAATACTTCTTAAAAAGCTCCCAAGGGAAAACTAAGCCCTACTCAAATTATGCCACAGATCAGAAGGATCTGGAAATATCGGAGATTGGAGTCATCTTGAGTCAGACACATTCCATAGCAATATATATAGGTGTTCTTCTGAATGCTGCTAATCTTTTTTCTTGATATCTCATATGTACACTAGTGGCCAGTTTTTAGATAATTATGCAGAGCTTTGATCAACTGTTGTTCCATTTAATTGTTAGTGTATGATATCTGTAGAATTATACACTGGACAATTAAATAAGTAACTGGAGCAAGATTTGAATAAAGTTCTACAATCTTTAAAAATTGGAAATGTTCCACAATTTTGGCCACTTAAACGATTCTTATTATAAGTGCCTGTGCTTCTGTCCTGAAGGCCCCGTAAGTGAGCCCCCCGGAATTCTGTGAAACAAATTAATAACTTATTGTTTGATACTGGGAATGATTTCCTTTTTATGTGACATGATGGTCATTTGTGTGAAGTTGCAGCCCTGTATAACAAGCCCACCGTCTTCACCTTAAGCCCTGCCCAGGGGTGTCTGGAAAAAGTCCCGTGGATGTGGGTTCCGGGATTGTTATGGAATACTTGAGACACTCTGAGCTCTCCTGGAGTCACACATCCTGCTGTGCTCCCACCACAATTCAGAGATGTCATATTTAATTTTTTGGTCTGGTTGGAAAATGCCCTGGTGCCTGATAGTGGGACCACCGCCAGACCTAAGCTCCTTGGCGTGGTGTGGTTATGTCCGCCCCAGCTGTGGTCCAGACTGTCGGGCTCCCTCTTAGTTTCCCCGGTTTCCACACTCAGGCTGGCTGCCTGGCCTGCTCTAGTAACCTGGAAACCAATCCATCATATCCCTGCTATGTCAAGTTCAATGATGTGTACACATGAGTGAAACTATGGGATAGGCATTTGGAGGTTTGGTTGGGTGCACAAACCACACCACCAGGCTCTGGTACTATGAGATTCCTGCAGCTCAAGGCAAGTGATTTGCTGTTGTCATTTACTGGCATAGAAACAGGAATGCAGAGTAGGTGGCGACCTCTCTCTCTCTGGTCAGGTACCACTGGTGCTTCACCACTAGGTGGAACCACTTTGATTCTCTGGCCTCTAGGCTTGGCTACTCTCACAAGGGTGTTCTCACACTCTGTGGGATGAAGCTACCTCCATGTGGCCATGTGAAGCCAGCTACCTGAAGGCCTTTGTTCCCTCAGTATGAAGGTATGACATAGATGTGGAGCTCAGAGTGCCCAGCCAGAAGACCATGATCTTCCATTTTGGGAATTGTCAGATGCTACTGGGACTCAAGAAACCAATGGGTGGCTTAACATTGGATCTTTGTTTGTCAGGTAGACATAGGGAACCATTAAGGTAGACTCTTGTTTGGAGGTGGGGCCAAACAAAGCTATGCCCCGCCCACAGTTTCCATGGAGACCGGTGGATTGTTTTCAGACTACCCATTACTGGGTGAGGAGAGAAGGAATCAGTAGGCAGACCTCGCGTGTGAGCAAGATTGGAGGGCTTTAAAGGAGAGTAACAATGACGTTGTTCTTATCTGGTAAACATGTGCCCCCTGTTTGGTGGCTGGGCCCTCGCTTCATACGCCTCATGGGGGGGCTGGTGTGAAAGACCCCTACAGTGTGCTCCAGCTGTACTCAAACAAACAGCACACAAAGCTGGAAAGAGGCCCTTCTTATCTCCTGCCCCCACATATTCATTGTTTGTTTAGTTTCCTTTCTTCCAAGCTTTTCTTATGATTCGCTCCGATCGCTGCCACTCTGCGGCTGCCCCGCGAGGGACTCTTTCAAAAGGGGATATTGGCTTTTATCAGCGAAAAGCCCAGTCGATGTGCTGTCATTTCTATTCCAATTAAGGAAATCAAGCTCCCTTGACAACGGACCTGACCGTTACAAGATCAAGAGAAGCAATTTAGTAAATCCTTGGTGAATTCACGGAGAGTAGTTCTGATTGGTGTTAGTGACTATTCACTTTTCCCAACTGTAGTCTTCAAAGTTTGTCATTTTGGTTTCTGCAAAGACATGCTCCCAGTGGAATGGACTTGGCACTTTAGTGCCAACATAATAAACGAGTGCAATCCCCCAGTGCATTCTGGGAATATGATAAGAAAAATCGTACACAAGATATGCCATTCCACCCGAAGAACACATCAATATAGTTTTTTTGGGCAACAGATAAAAATCAAAAACAAACACGTGACTGAGTCGACCGAGAATCGACTGAGGCTGGCCGATTGCTCCTTGACTGTAAAACCATCTTTTCTTTTCCTTCTGGAGAACAAAGGCAAAACGAGACAAGCTCCAAATGTATTCCCGCAACGAAGTGGTGTCTGATTTTATTAATTGTTGCAGGAAGCAGCCAGCTGGAACCCAAAGGCATCGAGTCGGATTTGAGGCGGCCGTGTTTCTCTTGGCAGACCACGGTTTTGGAAACGTGGACTCTGAACAAAACCTCTGGCTTGGGGACTCGAGAAACACGGAACAGAGCATGACATTGACGGATGGCGTCAGCCCTGCCCTTCCAAAACAAGTGCAAGTCAGCTGGAACCATACCGGGATCACCACCCCGCTTTGGGGGGGGGGTTGTAGTTGTATTTATATGATTATTCCTCACCTGAGAAGCTAATCTGTAGTTTGCCACATGTTCTGCTGAAATGGCATGCTTTTCTGTGAGCTGTGTGTATCTGTGAGCTGTGTGTTTCTGTGAGCTGTGTGTATCTGTGAGCAGTGTGTTTCTGTGAGCTGTGTGTTTCTGTGAGCTGTGTTTTTTCTGTGAGCTGTGTGTATCTGTGAGCTGTGTGTTTCTGTGAGCTGTGTTTTTCTGTGAGCAGTGTGTTTCTGTGAGCTGTGTGTTTCTGTGAGCTGTGTTTTTCTGTGAGCAGTGTGTTTCTGTGAGCTGTGTGTATCTGTGAGCTGTGTGTTTCTGTGAGCTGTGTGTTTCTGTGAGCTGTGTTTTTCTGTGAGCAGTGTGTTTCTGTGAGCTGTGTGTATCTGTGAGCTGTGTGTTTCTGTGAGCTGTGTGTATCTGTGAGCAGTGTGTTTCTGTTTTGGTTCTGTGTCTGACTGGTACTTCTGATGATCCAAATGTGTGTTCAGCAGGAGTGAAAGTGGAGTGCACACCCCGGTGAGTTCACGAGACTGGCGGGTGGGGGTGCTGCCCCTGCCTGGATGAAGGTATTATCAACATACATCAAAGGGGAACCAAGAGGGTGTTTTAAATTTTTGCTGGGGCAGCCAGCCGGCCTCACCTCATGGTGCTGTTTGGACTGGGATTTGTCAGCGCGCCCTTATCTGTGTGCAGGGATTTACCTGGGCTGGACAGATAGGAGATAGCTGGGAGTTAGCTGAAAGCCCTGCCATCAGTCTTATCGAGACCTGGGGGCTTGGGTGGATCGCGGGGTACTGCACCAAGAACATGCAACGATCAGGCCTTGAATAACGCATACGAGTTGGCTGTCATACGGTTCTCATTTCTAGTAAGAGCGTGTGCCCCCCTCTCCCCAAAAAAGCCCCCAGGTCGCTCTCTTACACTATCACCCGAGTCAGAAGCACGTCGCTCCAGTTCCCATTATTGTACATGGTAGACAATTCCTGTTGCAGCGCGTCTCTGCGTGACCCTGGGGGAGGTCCTTGTCAAGAGGGTTTCAATTCCTGGAAGTGTACTATCTGGATACAACTGGAGATGGAGGGGGGACGGTCAGGATGTGTATGTATGTATGTATTATTTGGGGGGGGGCTGTCTGTGGAGAGGTGAGCTCTTCAGGTGGCTGGCAGTGGAGGAACCCAAGCTGCTGGCCTCAGCTTCTCCCAGGGAGGAGATCCCAGCTCCAGCTCTCCCTTCTCTTCCTCAGAGGGATGGAGATAAATCAGGGCCAATAGTTTTGTTAATTTGCAAAAAAGAAATGAAAATTCAAGTTTAAAAAACACGACAACTGAAAACATGTGTTTGAAAGTCTTTTTTTTATTTTTAAATAATTTTTGATTATTTTTTAATCTTTTATTTTTTTATTTTCATGTTCATGTATATATTTTTTTCAGTTGTTTTCAGATTCAGTTCTTATTTTTTACTGTTTCAGTCTTACCTGGGTGCAGGCCTTCCCAATATCCACCCCAGCCTCCCCCACCAGGACACTTTGCCTGGACTTGCCAGCCGCAGCACAGTCTGTCTGCATGTTCTGGAGGAGATAACGGACTGAGCTGTTGGGACCGGTCCGGGACGCTGTAAGCCATGCCGAGCTGTATGTGTGTGGGGCAGGGGGGGGGGGAGGTGGGTGTGGGGGGGGGGGGGGGGGGGGTGGGGGGTGTGGGGGGGGTGGCCGGGTGGGGGGGGGGGGTAA
>JAODKM010000025.1:877157-887294 GCA_026780845.1 Petrocephalus sullivani
GGGGAGAGGAATGCGGCGCGTACCATTGCATATTAGATGGCCTAGTGTGGGGAGAGGAATGCGGCGCGTACCATTGCATATTAGATGGCCTAGTGTGGGGAGAGGAATGCGGCGCGTACCATTGCATATTAGATGGCCTAGTGTGGGGAGAGGAATGCGGCGCGTACCATTGCCGCAGGGGAGGGATGTGCACAAGTCGACCTTCTTCTCGCAGTTGAGTCCCGTGAAGCCACGGGGGCACTCGCAGGTGTAGCTGCGACCGCTGTCCTTCTCGTGGCACTTCCCGTTGTGGAAGCAGGGGGAGTCGGCACACGTCAGGAGGCCGTGCTCGCAGTGCGGGCCCTCGAACCCTTGCGGGCACACACAGTGGTAGCCACTCTCCAAGTCCTATGTGCAAAAACATGCGGAGATGAATGAGCATTTTGAGAAAAGTGGGACTGGCTCCCGGGCGAGCTATCGGATGGAACTCGCGGGGGCCGGATCCCATGATGTCAAAAGAGACAGTGGGGTGGTTCCATCGTCACAATGGGGGCGGGCAAAGAGGTCAGCTATCCCATTTCTTCACAATGGCGTTAAAGGTCCTGCACAGATGATAGAAAAACAAAAACAGGAAATGCCGCTCGCATAGGCATCGTGGGAAAAAGGGGCCCTTACCATGCACCTCCCGCCGTTTCGGCAGGGCTGGCTGTCGCATTCTTTGACCTCTAGCTCACAGGTGACCCCGGTGAAGCCCGGCTGGCAGGTGCACGTGTAGCTGCCCTGGCCCGTGTTCATGCAGGTCGCTCCGTTCACGCATGGCTTGTGATGGGTGCAGTAGTTCAGGTCTGCATGGGAACAAGTGGGATGCATCAAACGACACGCCATTTGTCTGCCAGTTCTCTCGCGGCTGCGCATTGCTGACCGCCACAGCTAAAACACAGCTGCACTCCTCCAGGTATACAGTCTTATGTGTGTGTGATTGGAACAGCGCCTCACCCTGGTCACATAAAAGTCCGCCCCAGCCCTCATTGCAGTTGCACTGGTTTGGCAGCTGGCAGGTTCCGTGCTTGCAGGCCGGGTATGGCTTACCCTCATTGCAGAAGGGTCCCTACCAACCCCCCCTACCCCTGTAAGGGTAAAGCCCCATTTTTACCAAGGGGCCCCTCCTTCTGCAAACCCCCCCCCCCCCCACACACAAGCTAACAGACACCACCCACACCACTACCTACAAACACCACGAATACACTGTGTCCCCAAATATCACGTGTCCACCACCCCCCCCACTACTGCTGACACCTGATACAGGTGCAGGAACTGGCAGCTGCTGGTCTAACAGCCCAATTATGAGTCATTGTCTCATGTGTCTGCACCAGGGGTCTCAAACGCAAATTAGCAGGGGTCCACAGGCTATGTAGTGTTCCCATAAGGGAGCCATGTCAAAAACCACACAACAAAAAAGTACCCCATCTTTTTCAACTTGAAACTTTAAAGTCAACCTCTGATCAATTAAAGTAAGCATAAAATACAGACGAATCAGTACGAATCACGATTATAGTTATCAATAATCAGTATTACTAAAATGTAGTTACACAGTACTAATACACGGACTATGTTTCACGTTTTAAATACTGAAAACCAGAAGAATTAGCAGCAGTAAGCACTTAGTTTGCATAAACATAATATAACATGCCTATGTAGACACAGAAAACCATATAATCTCTTAAGAGTTCAACTATTTACTGCACTTCAAATAACTACAAATAATACTGTAACTTCCAAATCCAACCAGAAGGAGACAAACTGCTCTGCTTCGGGAATATATAAATACAAATGTACACGGAATTCATTCTTAGCAAATGGCCATGAGGCAGAGGCTAAAAGGGGGCTCCACTGCACCTCTGAGAGCAGGTGCTGTTTTGGCATGAGCAGGTAACGCTGGAGGCTCCAGGTTACACTACCGCCAAGCTATGTTACCTTCTATAGGAAACTACGAGCTCCAGGTCGGAAACCTCCTGAAGTCGGAATTCCTACTCAGAAAGTCGGAGGAATCTATAGATCCGCGACCTGAGAATGCAAGGTGGCTGCACCCTTTCTCAGCGGAGGTTAAAGCGGTAGCATTACGCTGTTTATTGGCACGTTCGTCCGATTTGTGCCTCATGAAATCGCTCGTAGGTGGAGCATCGCGTGCTGCCGTGAACCCGATAGCCACCCCATCCCTAATGCAAAGAAACACCTGATTTGGGGGGCAGATTAAATAGCAAAATAAAAACACTAGTTTGAGACCCCTGGTTTACACTCTAGACTGGAAACTGGCAAATTAGAAGGAACACCAAGGTTTTTTCTCAGGGTGTAACAAGGTCAGGTTTGGCATGGTATTATGAATTAAGCTGACCAGGCAGTGAAATAGGTACAAATCGATGGCCAGGGAAGTAGTGAAAATGAAAGCTGCCCGTGGGCCGCCTGCAGCCCCCGCCACTTACACGCACTCTCCTGGCTTGGAGCAGTTGCCCTTCCCTTTGCTACATCCCTCCAGACAGATCGCTGCAAAACAGAGAGACAAGGAGACATCAGCTTGGCTTGCAAAACACACATTTTTATATTTTAAACAGATACTAATAGTCTCCCACACAAAAGGTTTGCTTAGATTACATTTTAACACTAGGGACTCTCCTGCACTGGCCCTGTCTCTGCTAAGACCTGTTTGCTGACTGCTGATTGGTGCGGGCTAACGGCCGGCCGGGCTGCAGCAGATGCTCGCCGTCAGGCGCAGACAGCTGCCTCCATTGTCGCGTCTGCAGCTGCTACCGCGCCGTGACGTCACAATGGGGAGCGCAACTGAGCGGCGCGCGGGGGACAATGACGCCGCGATTAACCCGCCGCGTGCCGCCCCCCGGGGGTGGGGGGATTAGGCTAGCCGGCACGCGCCCAGGCAGCCAGGGAGAAACCAGCCCGGCACGCGCTTCCTAATTAACACGAAGGGGCGGCGCCGCTCGCGCCAAAGCGCCAGTGCCCAAGCACCTAACGCGGGGACGGTCCCAGCCTGCGATCGGGCCGGGGGGACGGTCCCAGCCTGCGATCGGGGGTCCCAGCCTGCGATCGGGCCGGGGGGACGGTCCCAGCCTGCGATCGGGGGTCCCAGCCAGCGATCGGGCCGGGGCAGATACGCTCCACGGCCGATTCGGCTGAAAAGGCGTTAAAAGACACACGACAACCTCAGATAACACGTGGTCGCGGTTCTTGGCATTCCGATGTCGCCCTTCATTGCTGTTTACATAATCGAGCTAATTCAATGCGTATTCAAAAGCAATATATTCCATGCCTGATACTGATCTTATACTTCATTTTAGGTGATAGTGTCGTTTTTATGGAACAGCATATCTATATTTGCTTATGGGACAAGACTGGTTAAATAATTGTTCTAGATGTGAAGCTGCTGCTGTGCTTGTATATGAATATCTCTCCTTTTATAGCACAATTCTGCATCTGGGACGAAATGAAACTGAAGCGGCAGCTAAGGTGGTGCAGTTCCGCGCGCCGTGCAGATGCGCGTTACACATTAAGGAGACGCGTTACAAATTAAGGAGACGCGTTACACATTAAGGAGACGCGTTACAAAGTAACACCGCCGAGATGCGTAACCAAGGGCAAAAACACAACACTCTTGAATTCAGCCATTAAAAAGAAACGTAGTTTTTCAAGCAAACCCAAGTTATTTCAGGCCAGTAGATCGTTTTCTCTGGTTGCTTACGTTGTTCGCAGTATTCCCCCTTCCAGCCAGGGAGACAGGATTTTTGCCCATCAGGGTCGCAGGTGTAGTGGCCAAAATGGTCGTCCCTGGGTGCGCATTTTTGGGAACAACTTTCGCCGTAGTAATTTTCATTGCAGATGAACCGGTAAGAATACCTTAGCTCCGTCTGCTTGGCGTTCTGTACATCAGGAGACCACCCATCCCCTACTTCCAACTTTTTTTGGATGGCAAAAGAGCTAATCAATAATTCGGGGTTGTTTGTGTCTGCAAGGAAGAAGAGGGGGGGGGCAAAGCAGATTCACCATGAAAAGATGTCCATATACAACAAATAAAATACGTATTTTCTATGGACATTGAATGAAAGGCACTGGGAGAGGCTTTACTTTGTTCTTTATAATATTTAAATAACAGATGGTCAGTCGGTTGAACAGCGGTTTTCGTCATACGCGTTATCAAAAGCGCATAAGCCTTTCATGTGCAGAGTACTACGCATGAAATTTCCTCTTCCCTCGTGTCAGCAAAACATTCTCCAAGCTATTATTCCCCTTCCAAAGGGCGGAACAGAAAAAGGTGTAAAATACAGGAAAAGGCAGTCAGAAGGTTTTGGCAAGGTTTAAATATTCTCACCAAAGACCAGCACTCGTTCCCACGCCAAAAATAACTCGGAGGAAGCGCGATTGTGTTGGTGTATAAGAATGAAAAACAGTGTTTTGGAGCACGTAACAAAGCAAAGCTCACCTTCTATTTGGATACTTGTACAATTACAATAAATTGCAGTAAAGAATACTCTAACTTAAAGGTACTATTAGAGAGTGTGTTTGTAAAATAAAAATTTGCTCACGCATAATAGACTTAGACACAATTTGTAAATTGCCATGAGTGTGAACAAGGAGACATGTCTCCCTCTGGTGGTGACATAGGGACTTACTCACCTGCAGGTAGATCCGCGGAGGGAGAATACCAGGCTTCAATAATTAAAGAAAATGACCCCTAAGGACATAACATAAATTATTCGTTTGACTTCAGATGTAAAAAAAACTTAAAAACGACAAGTGATAACAGTACAAATATCCAAAAATACTAAGGTACAATTTCGGCTTTAATATCCTTCACTTTAATCAAATTCGTTCTCCTTAGTCAAACAATACATTCCCAATTCAGAAGCGTTAAAACATTGCTAATATTAACAAGAGGGTTTACAGGAGAAACAGGTGCTTTAATTCTGAACTCAGACACATTTTTGTAAAAAAGCATCTTACCGGCCATCCAAAGTTGAACGGCATTCGAATGGGTTTGCTGAAGGTGCCGCCTTCCCTGACGCTAAACGAGTTCGTGCCAAGGACCGGTGTAATGACACTGCCGAAGATACAGTCACCTGGAGACACCACCGTTTGGTAGTTTTTCAAGCAAATTCGGAAAAAAGTCCTGCAGTCTGGTCTGCACGCTGTCCCATTCGCCAGCAGCCCATCATTATTCGTGAAATCGTGTAGGTCGAGCTCAAATATTCCGGATCCCCAGACCTTTAAAATACATACAAATATTTGAAATACTGCATGACCCATCATTTCTGAAGGACAATCTAGACATTGACATTGCTGGATAATGTCAGGCTGCCCCTGGACCCACGAAGAACACGCGGCATTCTCGCTTACCTGCGTTGAAATCGTTAAGCTAAATGCGAAGGTAACGATGAACCGAGCTGCCATCCTTTCGGTTCCTCCCGGGCAGCCAAAATACCGCTTTCCCGTCACGAGTCTCCTATTCCAAATAGTCACGTCAAAAGGTTTTTTTTTTTAAATGAGAATATATATCCTTCTTCAAGCTGAAGGCGAGATCCCCCCGTTGCAGAGACCCAAAGCCTCCCGGCGCAGGTTATCCAGCGGTACCGACTGGGCGCATATCACGGAGATCGGTATCCACAGTTTGGCCCCCCGTCCCAGGCAGCCCGCCGTGTTATTCGGGACCCTCCTAGGCTGCCTTGTGTTCTGTATAAAAACACAGGCACACGCTTTGAAGCGACAGTAACCGACTGCCAGGGCTTACTATTCCTGAATGAAGACCGCTGTCCGCTTCCCTCACTTTATATACTTGGTCCTGCTGTAGCTCATTATATAAACTGTCCATCAGCAAACACCGCCCCCTCTCCATCCACCCCCCCCATCTCCAACAGGACTCATATCCAGATTTAATACCCCACCGCTACGCTGACCACCAAAGGAGACAGACTGATTATCAACAAGCCCAGCATCTGTTGATATATTCTGAGCATATATAGGCCATTGAATAGAACGTATAGATTTGTTTTAACTATTAAATTGGCGTATTTTATTTTCCAACTTGTTTAATGTTATGCTGATAACGCGTGATAACAGGCGTGAAATCATGTCTCAGACTCAAATAAGACATCGGCGCACTGGCAAATGTAATCAGTGCGATCTTTCCAGGTTTAAATTACATTATATTGGAAGCTCATTTTCTTAGCGTCCAAATTCGTATTTCATAGATTTTATATAAGATCTTCTTTCGGTGGAGGCGGATTTAAATTGGGGACAGTGGGGTTACTTGAATAAAAGGTTTATTATGCATTATATATTTTAGGAACCAAGCATAATAACAAACGAATGGTATTAAACAAAGCGAATAAAACTTGTAACATACCTTACTGTCAACAGAATCAGCAGGGCACCCTGACAAATAAGCTTTCTTAGAAAGACGTGGGTATTGGTGCTGCTGAATTTCAGGTGCAAGGTAAATATTCGCCCTGGCCTTTGTGATTGCTCTCTCCCGTCTTTCTGAGGCTGTGATTGCACCTTGCCTCTTACTGTCGCGTGCCCCTCATTAAAGTCGAACACAGAACCGGCTTTCATGTGACTTTTTATTTAAGATTGTAAAAGCGATGGG
The DNA here is from genome assembly GCA_026780845.1 of Petrocephalus sullivani. Lineage (NCBI taxonomy): Eukaryota > Metazoa > Chordata > Actinopteri > Osteoglossiformes > Mormyridae > Petrocephalus > Petrocephalus sullivani. The sequence goes on from JAODKM010000025.1 coordinate 883,786, forward strand.
GTTATAACCGCTCAGCTGTATGATAATGAGCCGCCGTCAGAGTCACGCTCCGTGACGTCATAAAGCCTGGATGCGCATGTTTGTAGGAAACCTGAAGGCAGCCGCGCAAAATAAAAATCTTTCACACGTGGTCATTGTACTTATCGAAGTTTTCAAAATCACACGTTGAAATCGTATTGTTGTTTTACATTTCCAGAGAAAGTGTCTTTGTTTTACCGCTTATTTAGTCTGAATTGGTAATCGCCGTTGGGAGACAAAGCACCAAAAAGGAATCAGATACCATAAAACCGCACTTTTCAGTTTTATAGATCTAATACGTAATCACAAGCTTATTTTCATGATGGAGATTTTCTCTACACATGGTCGGGATTTTCCCTATACGTTTTCATAATAATACACTACTCACGAGGCATTATGATGTAGTACCATTTCAGATGAATTCAAATATCCGTTTTAATGAGGCTATAGTATTGAAACTATTTGTTTTTGTTGTTTTTGGTTTTTTTCTTCTTTAAAAACCCATTTGTGTTTATTTTCTTTTCTAGAGACCTATTTATTTCGTTTGTGTATCTAATTTTTATATTTTGTAAGGAAAATATTATTTTAGCCATGTCAACTTGAAATAATAATTCTAAGCCATGTATTGGTTAATTGTTATCTAGTGGAATAAACAGAAATTAATAGGTTATTTAGGTTCGGATTTTATATCTTAAAAACATTATTTAGGATTTTTACTGGTTAATTACGGCTTTTTTATAGGTTATTTCTCCTTAAGCACAGATATAATCATATGTGTTAGACCTGCACGAGACGAAATAGCTGATAAACATCAAATCTAAGCGACCCGTGGGACTGGGCATAATTTAATTTTGCATATAAAAAGCTGCGCACCATTTATTGGTAATATTAGCCTGTTGGTTTTGATTTTTGACTGGTTGTGTTGTTTGAGTTATTTTTCGCACGTGGATTTTGCCCATCCACCATCTGGCGAAACAGTGCGCGAGGGCAGCACGTCCCGCGACAACCCTCTTAATTAGGAAACATTCCTTGCAGATGCTCCAAACCTGGGTATTTTAATTAATCGTTGGAGTGTTTTTTTTAACGTGGTGTTTTGTTTAAATCTGACAATAATTATGTGCAATTGGTATTCTGTATTGAAAACTTAAAACGCCATTTAATGGATAAATTTTTTCTAAACGGAATTATTTATCTTTTGGTTCAAATTTGCAGTTTTTGTTCACTTTGATTGAATTGATTTGATTGATCTTAACTTTGTATTTTTAATAGGCTACTGAACGTTTTTCTAAAGGTCTTATTTATTTATGTTTCTAAAATAAAGATTCGTATTGATACGTTATGAAGCACCAATAAAGAATGCCGTCAGAAAAAAAATTCTGCGATGGGAATTCATCCAGTCATCCAATTTAAACGAACGAAAATTACACAAAATTAAACGACGATGATGAATCTGTTCATTTCCAGCTACATCCTTCTGAGTGACAGAAAATGGTGCAGAGTGGCAGTAGATGACGGCAGCAGAAATAAGTGGAACGGCGACGAAATGCAACTGCTCTGCAAAGCCTTAATTCGTGTGTGTCTCAGCAGAAACATGATCAATTATATCAGCCGCAAGAGCAGACGGAGAGGCGATCTGCAAACTGTTGCGGGCATCTGCGCGTGCAGCCCGTCCTTATTGACGCGGGACAGACGCGTGCTGCTACCTTGAATAGGGATGCCACGCGCCGGAGCCCCGGGGAGCCACGCGCAGATATCCCGATAAAAGTGACACATCTCCCATTTCACGGCACATAAAGGCTCAAATCGAAATATCCGCCTCAGCTTTGAGGCGGCCCACATGACACTCAATTCATTTATGGAGAGCATGACTGACACGTCATTAAACGGCGTTTCTGTCTCCAAAACATAGGGGGGTTGTATTACACCTTCAGCATACAATCTGTTCTATTGTTTTCTACAGGGTTTGTTTAAAATGTGTTTTCTTTAATTTAAGAACATGAACCAAATTCATTATATATTCATGCCTTATGAAATTTGAAGCGTGATCCAGGTAAACAGAAGCTCTCATTTACAAAAGATCAATGGTGTTTTATATAGTGTGAGACCACTGCGGTCCCCTGCCCCAAGCCGGGTCGTTACCCGCTGTACCCTGTGCTCTGTTGCCATATCAGTACTGTCAGTAGGCCGTGCGCCATCGTGTGTTGTCACTACACTTCTGACAGCAGCTGCTCTGGTCAAAACAGATATAAATTGCTCCACCTGCCCCCCCGCCCCACAACCCCCCACCTATGGTGATTCTAGTCTTATAAACTGAAAACAGACTTTGACCAAACTGTCACACAAAACATAAAAATGTAACTTCCTTGTATCTTTCGTGTAGTCATTATTAAATCTCAATGATCCAACAGGGAAAAAGAGAAACACTTTGGCATTTCCATTTGAACAAGGCTATTTAAGTCCTGTTTATCGTACTGGCATCTTTCCGCCACGATCCACAAAAGTCTGTGCCTGTTGTGGCCAATATGGGATTCCGTGATGCAGGGACATCAAAGTCACAGCGGCGTGCGTCTAATAGGCGCAGAGGTCCCACGCGGGACTTAAGCACACTGTCATCAGGCTAATGGCGGGGCACAGATCGCGAGTGGCGGCGTGGAGTGGATGCAGGCGAGGCGTGCGGAGCGCTCTGAGCTGTGAAGGAGCAGCCCTCCCCCCCGCTGGATGTGCTTTAACGGCGCGCAGGGTCACGCTGGGTGTGAACATGGCCACCCCCTCCCCCCCGCTGGATGTGCAGGGTCTCGCTGGCTGTGAACATGGCCACCCCCTACCTCGCAGCTGATTTACAGTGAATGAGAGCCAGGGAAGGGGCAGAAGGAAACAGTGGTGTGAAGATGGTGTCTTTGAAACTAAACGCTTTCTCAAACCTCATCCCCCCCGCCACACACACACACCCCAGCAAGCCACCCATGGCGCTGAGAGTCTAAGAGTAATGCAGCGATCTCCATGCGCTGAGAGTCTGGGAATACTGCAGGGCAGCGATCTCTGTGCACTGAGAGTCTGGGAATACTGCAGGGCAGCGATCTCCGTGTGCTGAGAGTCTGGGAGTACTGCAGGGCAGCGATCTCCATGCGCTGAGAGTCTGGGAATACTGCAGGGCAGCGATCTCCGTGCACTGAGAGTCTGGGAGTACTACAGGGCAGCGATCTCCATGCGCTGAGAGTCTGGGAATACTGCAGGGCAGCAATCTCCATGCACTGAGAGTCTGGGAGTGCTGCAGGGCAGCGATGTCCGTGTGCTGACAGTCTTGGAATACTGCAGGGCAGCAATCTCCGTGCGCTGAGAGTCTGGGAGTACTGCAGGGCAGCGATCTCTGTGCACTGAGAGTCTGGGAATACTGCAGGGCAGCGATCTCCGTGCGCTGAGAGTCTGGGAATACTGCAGGGCAGCGATCTCCGTGCGCTGAGAGTCTGGGAGTACTGCAGGGCAGCGATCTC
>JAODKM010000025.1:887394-898464 GCA_026780845.1 Petrocephalus sullivani
AGAGTCTGGGAATACTGCAGGGCAGCGATCTCAGTGCGCTGAGAGTCTGGGAGTACTGCAGGGCAGCGATCTCCGTGCGCTGAGAGTCTGGGAATACTGCAGGGCAGCGATCTCAGTGCGCTGAGAGTCTGGGAGTACTGCAGGGCAGCGATCTCCGTGTGCTGAGACAATGGCCCATTCCGCCTATTTTATTTGCTGGCCGTGTGAGTAAGCGCCCAGCTAGCTGACCCACTGCTCCCCCCTTGGTTTGTTCCCACCATTCACCGGCCACACTCAGATCCTGCAGGAGGAAGGCACTGCTGAGATACCCCCCCCCACCCATACGAAGGCTATGATGTACCCCCCCTAAAACAAAAAAAAATCACACTGGCACAATATAGTCTCACCTCTCTGTAAACAAAACCACAGTTACTAATATCACAGGTACAGTCATAAAACCTTTTTTGCTACGGTGGCCATAATGTACACCTCTCCCCGAAACCTATAAAGCCTGGTTACCTAGAGACATGACCTCAGCAATATGTGAGAAATGGCAGCGGTGCCCTTAACAGCAGGCTGATAGCTCACCTGGACAGATGGCAGGTTCCTTTTTATATTTGTGTACTTCATGGTTCCAGTGTCTGCACCCCACCGCCCGGCGGAGGTCTGCAGGCCACCTTCGCGCTGCCCGGAGTTACAGGTGTCTTCTTCCACAGCCTCCAGCCATAAACTTGCCTGGATTCGCTCCCGTGGTCCAGAGGAAGATTAGCATTAAACGGAGATTAGAGCCCGACGAAGCGGCGGATTCATAAAAGAACAGCTGTCGGGGCCTCGCACAAATGTTCTTTTCTTCACTCCATCATCCAGCTTTGTTTCTCCGGTCGGACTCGCCGTTATCTGTGAGTTACAGCCCTCTTTCTGCCTGTGACCGGGGAGGCCTGTTTGCAGAACATCCCCGAGACGTGTCCTGCAAGCCGCTATCGCATGTACCGCGCTGAAAGATACCATCCAGCCCTCCCACTGGCTCCTCAGAACGCCACATATAGCCAAAAGCCGCTTCTGTAAAAGGGGACAAGGCCTTTGGGGAAGCGACCAGGAAGCCATGGGTCTGAGCCCTGGGAGGTGCTGTATTGCTGTAACATAAAAAAATACAATCCATGCTTATGCTATGACTGCCTTGGTAAAGCATATTCAAACATATACACGCATAAAGACGTCTAAGCAAGCTGTGCATCTCTATGGATAAGAATATCGACTGAGGCAACAGCCCTGCAGTTGTGTAGGGTGTGAGGTCTTACTGGCCGGCAATGACAGGGCCACCACACGCGGAGGTGCGCGTGCCCATCTGCAGGGTGGCTGACCTATTTCTCTGGATCCCCCGTCAGGTACCTGGGCTTAGCTCACGAGAAGCCAGGGGTAGACTTGTTCGTGCAGGAACAAGCGATCCCTCTCTAATGAAGAAAGCAACAAAGGCTCATATCTTTCTTTGTAGACTCATTATCATTTACGACATATTGTGAAAGACTTGGGGTGTGTGCATGTGCTGGAGGATGAAACAGACACCATGCTGCAGTGTTTTCACACATAAATATGTTTTTGATATTTGGGACTGATGTGGTTCTCTTTTTTGTTCTTCTCTTCTCCTCCTACCCCATGCAGATTTGGTCTCTGAGTACCAGAACTGTGATTCATGGCATGATTGATCGTAAGTGACAGGCCTGGGGTTTTGCGAAAGTCTGCCGATTGCAGCGTCTCTTTGGGGAAAAACACGCTAACCCTCCCTCTTTAGAAAGAGAGTACACCACTGGGTTTGAATGTGTCGGGCTGCAGTCCTCCCGAAATGTCAGCAGCGTGGCCTGAAGAACACAGTGAAACAACACGCATGAAGAAATTTGCCTCCAAGGCCAAAGAAAAACTTCACAACATACAATCTGCAGTTGCTGGAAAATTAAGCCGCATTTGGCGCTGGGAAGGTTCCTTGGAAGCTTGATTCCGGCCGCAGCTCTCCATGTACAGTAGGTGGACTTCCTCTGGGGATCCCCTCAGTCTGAAGAGAGCTGGACATGGATGAAGTCTCCAAATCACCCTTACTTCGAGCTGACATCCACTCCAGGCTATGCTTCCTGTGATGGCCTCCAGGCTCAGTGTGGAAAAAGAATTGATCATCCTTTTGGTCTTAGCACAAGAATTATTGGCCAAAACTCTTTCATTTACATGCATTTAACTTGGTTTTCATCTAAGAAACTTGTTTTGAGCTCTTGGTTGAACTCTCTGTTGTAATCAATGTCAGGATGTTCAGATCTGTAGAATGGGAACAGTTTTACACACACACACACACACACACACACATACCATGTATACCTATCTTTATGGGGACACTCCATTAATTCCTATGGGCATAACCCTGATCCCAACTATCACACCCTTAACCCCTTCCCAGCCCAAACCTTAACCATAAGTAACACAAGAAAATATGAGACTTTTGGCATTTTTAGTTTTTTGATTGCAGACACAGATTTTTATAAAATTGATGTATCCTTATGGGGACCAAAAAATGTCCCCACAAGGTAGAAAATAACTGTTTTTTATCACACTGTAATATAAATATATCCACAGACACATGCATACGCACACACACACAGACACACAAGCATGCACACACAGGCGTAAAGCCCAACTATGGGTAGCTGCTCAGCAGATGGACCATAAGATGTGCATGTGTATACATGAGGCCTGGCCCTCAGAACACTGACAGGGAAGCAGAGGGGGACAAACTGGGACACTGAGATCTGAGTAGTTAGTCCTGCATGTCCAGATTACTCCAGGCTAAGGAAACGTGCAGGCATACTCAGGGTTGGGGGGATGTGTGCAGTCATGGATGGCAGAGAAGCTGTTAATCTAGGGTGTCACATGACTGGAGTGTGACAGGCATGGGGCGGGGCCACACAGCCATGGGGCGGAGCTGCAGAGCCATAGGGCGGAGCTGCACAGCCATGAGGCGGGGCCACACACCTATGGGGCGGGGCCACACAGTCATGGGGCGGGGCCGCACGCCCATGAGGTGGAGCTGCACAGCCATGGGGCGGGGCCACACACCTATGGGGTGGGGCCGCACGCCCATGAGGTGGAGCTGCACAGCCATGAGGCGGGGCCACACACCTATGGGGCGGGGCTGCACAGCCATGGGGCGGGGTCACACAGCCATGGGGCGGGGCCACACAGCCATGGGCATTACCCAGAAATTGTTGACGCTAGTTAGCGATGGTGGCATGTGGAGCAGTTAGTATAGTTATAGAATAGTTAGTAATAACAGCAGTAATGGCAGGAATAAGAGCACATTTCAGCACACGTCATAACTCGGCACAACAGAGTTTCTGCCACACTGTCCATCTTCTAGCTTTCCTACAGTTTTGCCTTTTTAAGCAGCGGATCCAGCCTGTAACAATATGGTGTAATGGGCACCACCCCTGGGATTATTTACCTTTGGCCAACGCAAACAATAGCGTGACTGCCTCCAGTTTCACACACAGGCTTTGTGTAAACGGAGCCAGCCTGAGCAGAGCTGGCCTCCCCATTATTCCTCCTGCAGCCCCCTTCATCCATTTGCATAATGATGTCATAATGATGCATATGTTCTTTAATGGGACGGTCTCCTATGTGTCCTGTTCATTTTTTTTATTTTCCAGATGCCTTAAAATAACTTGGTTGACGTTGCTTCCCTATGTCTTGGGTCGAGCCGCTCGCCTTTGCTGCAGTTCCATGGCCCAGATTCAGTGAGATTGGCATCATCCCACCTAGAAGCTTCTGGGATTGCGGCCTGGGGACCTGTTGCACATGGACAGCTTGATGGCCCCATGCGGCTGTGCCTCTCCACTGTGAGGCAGCTCCGCTTGGAAGCAGTGCTGGCTGGACAGACGCATAGACTTACCCTCTCTGAAACATCTCCTCCATTTTCCATCATCCGAGGGCAGGAATTATGTATCCAGATATTACTTACATCTACCTGGCTTCCTATCTGTTCATTTTACATCCATATTGCTTAGAATAGAAGGTGATTCCTTCTTTCCCCAAACCACCGACCATAAGCCACCCTCCCCCCACCATTAATTTATAAGAATATTTTTATATTAACACACAAATCCCAGATGGTTATTTTTTCAGCTATGTGGAAGAATCAGGTCTGGACCTGATCTTCATATCTCCTTGGGCCCTCAGAGCCCTTCGGTTCACCTCGGAATCCACGGGGAGAAGTTCTGATGCCCCATCATGGGTCCGCCAGCCAGATGTTTAAATGTCACAGAATCGTCGTGATGGTACCCTGATGTTGACCAGGGTGGCAGCTGGGGTCCATCCAGCCTGCATTTACGGCCACTGCATTTAGTAAAGCTATTATTCCAAGGGCATGTGTGGATACGATTTTGTTCTTAATGACACTTCAGTTATAAAAATACTTAATGAAAATGCTTTTTTTTGGACTCTCAAAAGTTTTTTAATAAAAAAAAAAAATTATATAAAAAAAGTATTTTACTAAAAATTTTCTGATTCCACAACAAGCCATTAAAATAAACTTTAAACGAACCTCCATTTCTGTTTGTGATGGAGTTCAATGAACAAAGTAAGAGTGAAAATACTGCACATGACGGGTCTCCAAATTAACTGCAAACTGCCAGCTTGTACTGGAGGAGAGCGCAGAACAGGGCTTAATATAGATGGATTAATATTGGCCCAGATGACAGCTGTTTTCAAAAGCACAAACACTTATTGCTCATTTAAAACTTTGTATATTTAAATACGGGCTCTATATTTAAATTGGCTCTCTCACTGTCTCTGCACTAGAGTTTGTTTCCATGAAGTCAGCTATTGCTGCTATTTCCTGTATCCTTTGGGGACCTCATGGTGTTGTTTGAGGGCAGCATCATCTGTGTGGTCCCTCTGACACCCCCCCCCGGCATTTCCACCGTCTGGTTTACATACCGTCATGGAGTTGTTTGTGGCTGTCTTCCTACTTTACACTCCGAAATCTGCGTTCTCACGGAAAAACCCGTATTCCTTTTCAGGGCCAGAATAAACACTTGGCAATACGGATGTCAGGGTAGGAACACGGTAAACGCTCCATCACAATCAATCAGTTGTTAAAATTAACTCAGCTCCTTGTTACTAAAAACTTTATGTTGAGGTTTATTTTGAAATTATTATGTAATCCTGCACTTTTTCTTAATAGATTCATGTTCATAGTACCTGTACTAGTCAGTATTTACTAAAGGACAAACTATGTCTGAATACAGGAGAGAATGTTAAAGCAATCATTCAGTGTGGGTGTTCTGGCCGAACAGACACACCTGTGATGTCACAGGGGAGGGTCTAGGCTTGGCACGCTCGGGCCCTGCAGGGTAACTGTCAGAGCAGATAACGAGTGTCACGCTCTCACCTGGAGCCCGTGTTTTGTGAGCTGCAGAATGCAGGCTGTGCACACGAAGCACTGTCAGCCAGCAAAACATAAATAAATGAGCCCCATCGGAAGTAAAGCCATGCATGTTTTATAGGGCTGAAAATTAAGTTGACAGTTTCAAACCATGTGGTCGGCACAGTCAGGTCCAAAGCACAGAGCCGATTTCGCAGTATTTTCACTTGCATTTACAAGATGAAGGAGCTTACCATCCATCTGAATCTCCCGTCCATTGGGTTTTGAGTTCCAACATAAACAAAAACTTTTGCAGTGGTTTTCGCCTGCCAGGGGAGACAGCTCTTGCCATTGGGGTGGGGGGTGATGTGGGTGTGGGGAGGGTGCCAAGGCAGCCCCATGGGTACCAGACGCTGGCCGCTGGGTGCGCTCAACGGAAAATTAGCCGCGGAGATGGCAGATGGCCTCCCCCCCTGCTCAAAGCGCTGCAGTTTAGCACGTCTTAATTGCGTGTTTGATCTCTAAGCTGCAATCTGTCCCACCGAGTCAGTAGGTGTGCACAGGGCGCGGGCTCCTGCATGACACACTGCTTTTGTTCAGCGGTAGATTACCTGCTTCTTTGATTATAGCTGCCCGGTTTGTTTGGATCTCCTTGTGTCCCATACCAGCTGCACGCGCCAGCCGTATGCCACGCAGACCTGCTTGGGTGTAAATCTCCCATAAAACTCTCCGTCCACAGTATGATTTTACAGTCGCATGAAGCTGAGAAGAGGTCAATGCACTTTGGTTCTGAACCCAGTGTTTGAGGCCAGGAATTCAACTTCTGACCTCCTAACAATGACCACCAACAGTACGCAGCTTTTGGGCCATCTCAGAACCAGACAGGCTAGATGGCTGGATCCACAGGTATTTTGGAACTTTCCTATCTCTGGCTTGCAGTATGTTTACAAAACAACATGGTTGCCCAAGCTCTGTGGGGCCGTCCTTGCTGCTGAGAGCGCAAGGCATCGTCAGCTGCTGGGAGTGTTTGGAGTCATGCAGAGGGGTTAGGTGACACCACAGCGGAAAGGACGCACCTGATGAAGTGGCCGCGTCACTATCTCCTTGGGAGGTTGCCATAGTCACCTGAATAGTGAACCCTGAAAACAATCATATTGACAGGTTCTTCTTTCAGTCCTTTGTTAGCTTAACTTTAATCAGTTAAATGTGTATTCCCTTTGATGTGTGGGGGGAGGCCTGTGTCTCCACTAGGGCTAGGCAATATGGCTAAAATTTTACCACCATAATAATGTCAGCAGTCGATTATTATCGTGGTGTAATTCAGGTAATCATTTCAAAGCTCTATATTTACTTAAAATTCCACCAGGTTCCACAGATACAGAACATGAAAAAGATTAACTGAATAGACTGCAAAATGAAATATAATTTCAATTATAAATAAATTGTACAATATTAAAACAAAAAGATATGTTATCGGGTGTAACATGGTCTCTGACTGCAGGCTGCTGCTCCCAGGGGGCGGGTTGGTGTTTAGTTGCCATCCAACTTTTATTATTGAAAATTAAAACTCTGTGTCTCACTTTGAACCAATATGGGATGCAATATGTCCCATATTTCCTCAGATGGAAAGTGTAAACCCTAATTTCTGGTGCCTGTGACATTGAGGGCTTGCATTCTGTACAGCATTTTACTGCATGGCAAGACTTCAAATGGTGAAATAAGTCTGCAGTGTTTCCAGACACATTGGGCACAAGTTTTGGGCAGAATTTCCAATACACAGCACCAGACTTTAAATCACCAAAGTACTGCCATGCCACCATCGTCTTTTTACCTTGTTTATCCATAATAAATCTCTTTAAAAAATGTTGTGGGTGCTGAGCTGTCTCTTATTCTACTGAAGAAGGGAGCATTCATCCTTTCCATGATATTACCGCCAACTCAGTCAGCCTTGCTGTGTCTTCCTTGGTTTCTCGTTCTTGAAAAACTACCATTTTCTTTGTTGGAACTGCACTAGTTTCTGTCATGTGATGTGTGTCAGGATACCGAAGCCTCTCATTTTCTTATTTTTTAAGTGTTATATAACGGTAAAGTGATACGTCCCTGCAGCGGGCTGGAGCCCCGTTCTGTGTTCTTCCCTGCCTCGCACCCGTAGGCTCCAGGATAGGCTCCAGAACCCCCCCCCCCCTCCCCACAACCCTGAATAGGACAAGTGGTAACAGAAACTAGATGGATGGATGTATAAAGTGATATAGCCTTTATATTGCCTGGCCCTATAGCTAGTCTACAGCCACCAATAATGTGCATCAATAATGTCAGAGAAAGCCTAAAGTTAATATGGATGCTTATGATGCGACAGGGAAAGGTCAGACTGTGTGAAAGTCATTCCGCAGATGGACAAGCCGCAAACATAAACAATGACAGTAAAGGAAGTGCGTGTCTTCCATGTGCTGACCCAGGAACGCGACCCCCGCTCTCGGAAATCACGCATTTTATAGCTAACATCCTCAAAGTAAAGATCAATAGACTCTAGTGCCTCCAACTGTATTCCTGTATTTCTGACATCTAGGTCGTCTACAAGCCAAGAAAGAGGACTCAACCGCCTAAGTTCCCTAAGAGGTTATTTCAAACCTTATCACTTTGTTAATGAACTAGTGACTGCAGGGATGCCAGGCGGCTGGCTCACTAGCGTGCTACATGGAGCCGCACCGGAACCGGGCAGCCGGGCCGCTGGCTCACTAGCATGCTGGAATAGGCCAGGATGTGGATAACCTCAAGGCAGAGGCATGACCAAAATGGTGCTGTTCCATGTCATGGAAGTGTATTGCCATGATTCCCTTGGCTAAATAATCTGAGTGATGTTCACTAATTTTAATATCATAAAAGTGTACACAACTTTGCAGATTGCTTAGGTAAACGGATCTACAAAAAACAAAAACAAAACAATGGAGAATTACATGAGCGGCTAAGGCCACTTACTCCACACAGCAGTCACAACACCCCCCGGAAGACACATGAGTAAAAGAAATACTTAGATTACAGCGGATTTGACGTGATTGGATGTGAACAAACAGTAACACCAGAAGTATTTGTCTTTTTATAATAAAACTTAGTGCTGGAACAACTTTAAATACAAATCGGTGATACGTTCAGTGTGTGCGATACGTTCCGTGTGTGCGATACGTTCAGTGTGTGCGATACGTTCAGTGTGTGTGACCATTTAATGCCAGGCCGCGCTGATTAAGCTTCCAGAATATTCCACAATAATGGGAAATCCCTGGCTCCTGATTACCGACACCTAAATGTCTCACTCTCAGACAATTGCTTGTAGGTGTGGGTTATGTAAAATTCATAATAGAAAAAATATTTTTTTATGTTACAGCAAAGAGCAGTGTAGCAAATTCACCATCTCCGATGAATGGGATGGAACGTCACGGTGTATGTGAAAGACAGCTTATAAATGTACACAGGAAGTGATGATTCTGTTTGAAAGAGCAGGACCATTGACGTCTTCAGGAAGAGTCACTGATTGGAGGGTCGGGGAGGATGGGGGTGGACTGCTGGGGGGTGCAGGTGGTTAGCAGCTGCCCGATGACACAGGATTCTGAACCAGGCTCCCGTATGTCAGAGGACCGGAGAGAAGGCAGGGCTGCATGTGCTACCATTGGCAGATTGCAGGTTTTCAGAGCGATGACAGGTATTGATCACGTGAGGTCTGGCCATCAATTTTGATGTGCCCGACCCCTGACTTGCTTCTCCTTGCCACCACTTGGTTAAACCCCAGGCATCTGTCACACTTAGGTGGGGAGAGAGAGAGGGAGAGAGAGAAGGAGAGGGCAAGAGAAAGAGAGAGAGAGGGAGAGAGAGAGAGGGAGAGAGGTCTCCTTCTCTGTTTCTCTGCTGCTGTCTGCTGGTTCCTGTAAACAGGTGCCACTCCCCAAACTGAGAGCTCTGTTTCCTCAGGTCCCTGCTTACGTAAAACCCGAAGCACAAACAGATGAAAGTCGCACGTTAGCCCCCCCCCCTTTCTTTATCCTCAAGATTTTTTTCTCCTCTGTATTTTTTTTTGTGATGTTTGACAACAAAGCTAATTGTGCATGGAATTGGTGGGGTGAAAGGAAATCCTCGCCTGTTAGAGGCCAAGGCATCGCCGGGCTCACGGACAGGAAGTGGCACCAGAGCAGCCCGCAGTCAGGGTCCCAGGTGTGTGAGAGGGGCCCGCCAGGTCCTGCTCACCTCTCTCCTGACCACCCAATAGGGGGCTCGCTGGCAGAAATCCAGCCCAGCCACAGCTACTCAGATGGTTTTCCATTAGGCATTTTCTGAATCGCTGACTCACACAGGGAGCAGGCACTCATGCAGGGCACAGGCACTCATGCAGGGCACAGGCACTCATGCAGGGCACAGGCACTCGCGCAGGGCACAGGCACTCGTGCTGGGGGCAGGCACTCGCAGAGGGTGCAGGCACTCGCAGAGGGGGCAGGCACTCGCAGAGGGAGCTGGCACTCATGCAGGGCACAGGCACTCGCGCAGGGCACAGGCACTCATGCAGGGAGCAGGCACTCGCAGAGGGAGCTGGCACTCATGCAGGGAGCAGGCACTCATGCAGGGCACAGGCACTCATGCAGGGCACAGGCATTCATGCAGGGCACAGGCACTCGCGCAGGGCACAGGCACTCGCGCAGGGCACAGGCACTCGTGCTGGGGGCAGGCACTCGCAGAGGGTGCAGGCACAAGCAGAGGGGGCAGGCACTCGCAGAGGGAGCTGGCACTCGTGCTGGGGGCAGGCACTCGCAGAGAGAGCTGGCACTCGTGCTGGGGGCAGGCACTCGCAGAAGGAGCAGGCACTCGTGGAGAATGCCACCGTCGGCACTTGCAGGGGGGGGCTGCTGATACAAGAAGAAAAAGAAAACAAATGAAAAAACAACAAGCGTTTAGGAAACGGGGGTCAGAGGAAGCGGACAGAGGGCAGCGACCTTTTCCCTCCTTGGGGGGAAGATCCTGTCAGTCATTGTGGCGTCCTGTGTCGGCATGACCCCCCCCCCCGCCCATCCCCCTCTCCCCCCTCTAGAAGATTCAGGATTCTGTGGCAGCTGTAGGGCCCCAGTCATATAGGGCTCTCCTCACTCTGTCAACCTTCCTACCTAGATGAGGCTAATGCTAAAGCTAATGCTAAGGTGACACTGAGCACTCGTTACTGCCTACGAGACAATGGTGCACTGTCTCACGACACCTGTCACGGCGATGACAGAGCTCAGCCGCAGTGGCATACATCAGCGGCCAGGGATGCCTGGTGCCAGCATGCTGAGGCGAGGCAGGCTAGCCCCCTCAGGACCCCCGTTTCCTGACTGGGGAGAAGGGAGAGCTCTGCCTCACGACTGGGAGCTGGACATAGAGGAAGTTAATGAGGCCTAATCAACTGTCCGGCCTAAACTTCCTCTGCCGTGGAGGAGCTGTGGGGGGGGGGGGGGGGGGTGCCCTCTGGGTAGTTAATACTATTGCTGTTTATTTCCAGTGATGGGCTTCGGGGGGATTTTTGGAGAGTCCTTGTTTTTTCCTCTGTAATTTTACCTTCCGGGTTTTTCCGGTTCCCAGCCTGTGGATGCTGGAGACACTTCCTCTGCTCGCTTCCTATTCACAGGGGGGGGGGGGGGGGGGGGGGGGGGGGGGGGGGGGGGAAAAAGGCGGGGGGG
>JAODKM010000025.1:912086-927647 GCA_026780845.1 Petrocephalus sullivani
CCCCCCCCCCCTGCCCCCTGTCCCCTCCCCCCTGCCCCCTGCCCCCTGTCCCCTACCCCCTACCCCTTGCCCTCTCCCTTCCCCCTCCAATCAGCGACAAAATAATCAAAAGAAGAAAAGATACCATCATGTAAAAAACAAGAAAACATGCAGGATGTGTCCTCTTAAGGTGTTACTAGTACTGATAGTAATTTTAGCTTGTGTTATTTCCCATTCATTACACGGTCATTCCTGCATAATGTTAGTGAAAGTCATGTGAAAGAGAACAGGCACCCACTCTCACATCTACGATTTTATGTATCAGAACATCATCTGGCCCTTAGCAGGTGTTAAAATTAGGGAAACACAACCCCAGATGAACGACAATACATGACCCATTACAGCATGTCATTATTTATTGAACATAAATGAAGCAAAATGCATAAGCAGTGTGACAATTACTGCTTCCATAGGAATTACGAGGGTACATAGCAGCTAGGTGCTGCTAACCAAATGTACCTGATCATCAGTATGACTGCCTCTTTAAAAGCAGAAGCTCTGGCAGTTTTCAGTACTGGACCATTCAGTAGTGTGTTAGCACAATGCTAAGGAAGAAAGACGTCATCAATGATATTACAGATGCAATTTTTGCTGCCCATAAATCTGGCAAGGGTTTTATAAGGCCAAACAATTTCCAAACAATCTGAAGTTTCATCATTCTACAGTGAGAAATACTATTTAAAAGTGGAAAACATTCAAGAAAGTTGCCAGAAGTAGGCAGCCTAGCGAATTCAGTCCAAGGTCAGACCGTGCAATGCTCAGAGAGATTGCAAAAAAACCCAAGAGCTACATCTCAGACTGTAGAGGAACACATCATACCAAGTGTTGAGCACAGTGGTGGGGGGGTGATGATGTGGGCTTGTTTTTAGCCACAGGACCTGGGCACCTTGGAGTCACTGAGTCGACCATGAACTCCTCTGTATACCAAAGTATCGTAGAGACAAATCTGTCCAACAGAAATTGGGTTGTGCAACAGGACAATGATCCCAAGCACACCAGCAAATCTACAACAGAATGGCTGAGAAAGAGGAGAATCATGGTGCTACAGTGGCCCAGTCAGAGTCCAGAACTAAACCCGACTGAACTGCTGTTGTGAGACCTTAAGAGAGCTGTGCGTAATGAATGGCCACAAATCTTAATGAACTGAAGCAACACTGCAAAGAAGAGTGGGCCGGAATTCCCCCACAATGATGTGAGAGACTAATAAAGCTATACAGAAAATGATTAGTTCAAGTTATTGCTACTAAAGGTGGGTCTACAAGCTAATGAATCATGGGGTGTACTTGGGTCTACAAGCTAATGAATCATGGGGTGTACTTGGGTCTACAAGCTAAGGAATCATGGGG
The DNA here is from genome assembly GCA_026780845.1 of Petrocephalus sullivani. Taxonomy (NCBI): domain Eukaryota; kingdom Metazoa; phylum Chordata; class Actinopteri; order Osteoglossiformes; family Mormyridae; genus Petrocephalus; species Petrocephalus sullivani. The sequence goes on from JAODKM010000025.1 coordinate 913,472, forward strand.
CGTACGTAGTTATTCACATATGACATTCTCCATTTTGGCTGCATTTTCGTTAAATAATGACATGGAGGAATTTGTTGTGTGTTGTTTTACACCTGAGGTTAGATTTAAATCATTTTTGAACCTGATAAGAAGCAGATGATTATTTTTTATGTTCCGATACATGAAACCATAGAACTGAAAGAGGATGTACTTTCTTTTTCACATGACTGTACGTAGAAGCTTTAAATGAACAGAAACTTATAATGCGGCAGGGGAAACAGCTGTACACGTGTTTATATTGGGTATATTTATCTATAATCCGTTCATTTGTTCTGCTGCTGTTGCTCAGTCATTCCGCTGGATTGTTACCCGAATTGTCACGTCTGTATTCCAGAATAGAAGTTTTTCGGTCCCAAAGGATGTCCATGCCTGTCCCGGAGATTAAACTGTGCCATATGTGTCACCTGCACCATGGGGGTCAGGGATAGGTCATACATCCTGGAGGACAGGACTTGGAATAGGCATCTGGCTGACATTCACATGGATGCAATCACAGAGCCTTGCTCACGCGCTTGCCTGCGGGCTAACATGGAGTGGGCTTTCTCCATCTTTCTGCCCTGGGCCAGACTGACTGATAGGGTTCTGTTCTCATCTGGGTCCAGGCCCCATTGCCCTCTGAGCCCAGTTGTTGGGGGAGGACCCAGGATCCACAGGAAGTGGGCACGGTTCCCACCGGCAGGGTCGCCCCCCCCGGGACGTTTGTGACATAAAGCAGAGTGACAGAGAAAATACCCAAAAAAATAAATCCCAAAAAGCACGATGAAAAGTGCAATAAAGTGCAGGTCAGGCAGTAACATGAGAACCAGTGTAACCACCCTAAGGACACAAACAGGTTATCATTCAGTCACTTCCTTAACATAGCCCAGATCTTCCTAGGGTAAGCCCCAGCTGCCAACAAGCCCTTGGGTAAGTCTGGGTGGATTGATGTGTGTAAGTTTGATCTTTCATAACCAGGCATCTACATTATTAGTAACTTGGCGACAAGAAGATGAATTTGATCTCAACTCTGCTGATCTCACTATGTGATTATTGTATCACATCCTGTATCCTGTTCATTATACTTTCGATTTGTGATACTTTTCCCGAATATCTTGCAGATGGATCAGGGTTTTCCAGAAAAGGTTCTGATGTCAGCCCTCCTCCACACTATGTGGCAAACACATCAATAAAGAGATACCAGAACTCAGCAAGGATCTTGCTTATCTGTCCAGAAGGTCTTGTAGCGACATGCAGGTGACTGTAAAATTCCTCCAGGTCATCATTTCATTGAAAGAGAATAATCTCAGTCTTGCCAGGACCATTCCATGGAGACCCAAGGTGCGCCTGGGAGACTCCGGGAGATCCCAAAAGGAAATTTCCCTCAAAACGATGCCAGTGATACATCTCATATGGCCAAACTGTTACACAGATCTCCCAATGTTGTGGCAGAAACATTCCGGAAATGTTACCTGTTTATTGGGTAGGCATTTCAGAAGAATTTATAAGCACTGATAAGATGCTGGTAAACCATGCAGAATAGGTCCACCACATTGCTCAAAAATGCCATTGATATGCAGCTTTTCATCTGATTGGCTGCCACATGGCCATAAAATGCTGTCATTTTCCATGTAATTTGCTCTGATAGTAAAACATTTGCACAGCTTGTGAAAACAAGAGCCCCGTCTGGGGAGCGCGGGGACATGCCAAAGGCAATAGCTGGAATTGGAGAAAAACAAAAACCAATGTACTGTAGATATGAAAAAAAGATCCCATTGTAAGGTAGGAAACTGGAACCCATTTCTGACAAGGAAGGATTCAACCATAAAATGCTTTATGGTTGAAGCCTTTTATCAAGGGTGCTGTCTGGCCAAAATGATACAAAAATGTTACAGTTTCTGCAGCTCTGGCATGTAGATGAATATGTACGAGTGATGTTATGGATGTGTTACATATTCCTCAATTTCCATGTACTGGGTTGTATGGGACGAGTAAGTGTAGCCCCCTGAATGGAATGAACAAAAAGGTATTTTGAATAGTGAGGGTGTTAAATTTTAATGCCTTTTTATTTGAATCATCGGGGACGTGGCAAAATATTTCAGAGTGAAGATCAATCTCACTGTTTTGGTCCATGGGTACTATGCCATCTTTTTCATTTTTTTAATATGTGATTCGATTGATGCCGAGAATTTGAAATTCGGAGGTGAGCGAGGCCAGGCAGCCATTGGGCGGTGGCAGCATCCCGGACCACGTTCTGTAAAAAGGGGCATGTTCATAACAGTTGTCTGTTGGCAGTGGGTCCATGCTGTGCGAAGCCAGCTACTGCTGGGTGAGGGGGTGGGGGGGTTAGTTAGGTCCAAACTGGCCTGTTGTACGCCCGGTACCTCTGGCAGCTCCATCTACACCTGTTCGCTCTTTCGCATTTCTGTCGGGATTGAGGCCAGAGGCAGCCCGAGGCAGCCAGAGGCAGCCTGAGGGCGGGGAGAACACAGCTGGCTGGTCAGTCTGATTTGCATAAAACTCCCCACAAAAACACCAGATCTCACTGCAGCCCCATTTTCCTTTCTCCTACAAAAGATGCAATACTCATTAAGGTGCTGAAGAGGAGGACAGGTAAAACCAACAGTGAGCGAATCACCAAAACGTCAACACCTATGGTGGGCGGGGTTATCAGCTGTCAGTCACCCACAGGTCCAACCCTGTTCATTTCTTTTTTGGTTCCCATTGGTTTAAATCAGGCAATGATTGACAACATGCAGTAAATCCCTCCCACTATGAGTTTCTCATATCACCGGGCTGCTGCTATTAGTGACAGAGATGGTTATTATTTCCTGACACATGGACAGGCCGGAACAGTAGCGGGTAGAGGTTTTCTGGGTCATGTCGGTGCTTTGTCTGTACTGGTCTCCATGGCCTGTGGGTGGAGTCCAAAGTGGAGCAGCAGGCTTACATTTTCCTAGGAGGCAAGCAGAGAAGCTGGCCCATCCCACCAGCCTTCCCTGCCATTGGCTGGCCCATCCCACCACCCTTCCCTGCCATTGGCTGGCCCATCCCACCAGCCTTCTCGCCACCACCCTTCCCTGCCATTGGCTGGCCCATCCCACCAGCCTTCTCGCCACCACCCTTCCCTGCCATTGGCTGGCCCATCCCACCAGCCTTCTCACCACCACCCTTCCCTGCCATTGGCTGGCGGGCCTGGAAGAGCTGTGAGCTCAAGCAATCTGCTCCAGACCTGAGCTTGAAACCGCGCTAGACAGCTATTTGTGACCTATGTTTAGTCAACCACCCGTCCTTCAACCGCTTTTCCAGTGTAGAGTTTGTGGGGTATTGAACCAATCTCAAGCAGCACAGGCCAGTTAGGAGAGGATGCCAGTCTACTGAGCGGCAACTTAGAAACACCAAATCACATAACTGCATGTCACTGGACAGCCAAAGAAAACCTGAACTATAGTGATGACACACCAGTTCCACACTCAGAAGGTGAGGCCAGGACCTTGGAGGTTTTTAGCAACAGTGCCACCCACTGAGCCACTGTGTTACCTCATAAATATTAGTCTGTGTCTGATTTATACCTGGAACACCAGGTGCAATGATATAAATTCAGATAAAACAAATTGGGTGCCAAACCAAAACCACAAAATCCTTAAAGATTGTCAGTCCTGCTTCAAACTTCCCTGGCTGTGAGGACAGCTGGAGAACGCAGCCGTCACTGTGAGCTCACCCCCGCGTTTCCACTGCTGTGAGGTAAGCTGGAGAACGCAGCCGTCACTGTGAGCTCACCCCCGCATTTGCACTGCTGTGAGGTAAGCTGGAGAATGCAGCCGTCACTGTGAGCTCACCTCCGCATTTCCACTGCTGTGATGTAAGCTGGAGAATGCAGCCGTCACTGTGAGCTCACCCCCGCATTTGCACTACTGTGAGGTAAGCTGGAGAATGCAGCCGTCACTGTGAGCTCACCGCCGCATTTACACTGCTGTGAGGTAAGCTGGAGAATGCAGCCGTCACTGTGAGCTCACCTCCGCATTTCCACTGCTGTGATGTAAGCTGGAGAATGCAGCCGTCACTGTGAGCTCACCCCCGCATTTACACTGCGGTGAGGTAAGCTGGAGAATGCAGCCGTCACTGTGAGCTCACCTCCGCATTTCCACTGGTGTGATGTAAGCTGGAGAATGCAGCCGTCACTGTGAGCTCACCCCCGCATTTACACTGCGGTGAGGTAAGCTGAAGAACGCAGCCGTCACTGTGAGCTCACCCCTGCGTTTCCACTGCTGTGATGTAAGCTGGAGAATGCAGCCGTCACTGTGAGCTCACCTCCGCATTACCACTGCTGTGATGTAAGCTGGAGAATGTTGTCGGTCCTGCCTCGCACTCCCCTGGCTGTGAGGTAAGCTGGAGAACGCAGCCATCACTGTTAGTTCACCCCCATGTTTCCACTGCACTCTTCCAAGCCCTGTAGGCCAAAGTCGTCCAACTTGAACCTCCTCAGCTGTTGTGACCTGGGGCTGACAAAACAGGCTCGAACCCGGACCCCTACAACACTGCCCTGGGGTGTGCCAAGGCCCAGCAGACGGACACTTGCCCGCCCCCTCAGCAACCCTGACCTTTCCCAACACATACTATGAGTCTTGTCGCTTTTTTGGAGGAGGCGGGAGGTGGCACCGTTACCATGGCATTCAGCAATTTTCTGGCTTGATTTTTTAATAGGAAGTGGCAGCAGGACAAGGGAGCCTTCTTTCACCAGCCCCCCCGAGGGCCCACCTCTCCATCCCCCCTCCCTACATGGGGGTGCAGGTGCGCTTGGATTAGAATAAACAGAATCAAATGAAACCTGGACCATTGGGCCTGGGGCTGTCCGTCTTCCAGGCCCAGGCCCAGCGTGGCTGGAGTCCAGGCAAGATACACAAACAAAGAGGAAAAGAACACTGAGCTTTTCACCGAATCCTGAAAAAATTCATCCTGGATCGATTACAAGCTTTTATGTTCTCTAAATGCACCCTGACAGGCTTCCAAAAGCGAGTCCATGAGAGGACAAGCGTCTGGGCAGATCTCCCAGCATCTGTGCCACTCGGCCATCACCAAAGGCGTCTTCAGGGGCCTTCGCTTCGTGCTGTATCTGAATTGTCGTTCCTGCCACCTGAACATTTGTCCACAGTCATCATCTTTCTAGGAAACTGCTGGAGAGGCTGCCGGGCCAGCGAGCGAGGTCAGCTCAACACAAAGCGGCAGTCCCCGACATCCTGACACCCTGCCCCGGCTACGTAGGCAGGCTAACGATGCGGAAGCTCTGACGAAGCAACAGCCCATAGACACGGAAGATGAGTGTCGGGGGATGGAGCCTGACCCAAGATGGCTGCCAAAGACAGACGACTAGACAAATTTAGCACGCTCGAGGACGAATGCGGTGACCATTAAGCTGTCGTCTGGCGGGGCTTCTCGTTTCGTCCGCAGGAAGTTTGTCCCTCCAGATTGCAGAGTGGGGCCGCATGTCAGGGCGTGGTCCCCACCATTAGGGATCTAATTAGGGCAGCAGCACTGGCGAGTTTTGGGGGAGGAATCCGGGCTCTTTATCACCCGCCAGGTGGGTGCTAGTCCTGGCCCTCCTTCCCGACCACTTAATGAGCACTGAGAGGGTGACAAACACTATGTCAGCAGAACAGCTGTCAGACTGAAGCCCCCACAATCACACCCCCATAAAGCGACACTGCGAAACCGGCTCCGGAACAGGCCGGGCGGGGGCGCCCACTTACACTGTTATTATTTTGCATTAGGTTTATTTGGGTAAATGTGGGGGTGTCATCTTAGCAGAAACTATCTAATCTCATTGCATTTCTCCCTTCCTGAATCATCTGACACTTTTTCAGGAAGCTGCATGTTACCTGACATACAACTTAAAGCCTGACCATTGTAACCTGAAGGCTTACCGCCAAGACTTTTAAAACATCTTTTAAAGTCCACCTTTATTCTGACAGCTGCATTTTCTAAAGCTTGTATGAACCACAATCGATTTTACAGAAATTAGAGTGCCACGTGCCAAAACACTGGATGGAGCAGCAAGATTTCTCACTTACATGCATGTCATTCAGAATGTGTTAGTGTAAATGTAAATGTAAATAAATTCACAGCTGTTTAAAAATAGCAAATCTGATGAGATTTTGCTGACAGATCTCAGAACAGAAGACTGTGATAACCATGCAAGGATTGGACTCACTGCAGACTGGCTGCAATCAACATGGGCGTTGCCAAGGAGACTACTAATTGGAAGCAGGAAACACACAGCGGGAAAAATCAGCCGTACTCTGGTCAACCTTCAGTTTCTGTCTCGTAAAAAGCAGCAACATGAGGAAAGGGGGCAAACTGTTAATGAGAGCACTCTGATTCTGTGTTTGAATGGCCCTCACAGGGTTCTTGCGGAAATTTATTTGATGAGAACTGTAAGTGAAATATTCATGGGCAAATAACAGTAAATTCCGCAGCGTTTGAGCCATCCCCGAGAGTGCCAGGCACCCCGTGGGATGGGGCCCACCGTCGCCCCGCCAACAGCTTCCAGGGGACGTAACCGGCCATCCTGTCTCTCTGCTCCCACCCCCACACCACCACCATTATAGCCCATAGGCTAGCAGAAGCTGGATATGCCAGCGGGTTCACGGTTACCGGTGGCTGCCACCCAGAATGCAAACTTCCGGGCTCAGGCGAGATGTCTAGGCGGTGTGTAGTCTCTAAATGGCACACCTTTGGGACAGCATCGGCACACCTTTGGAGGTTCCTAAAAAGATGCAGACCACTAACGTGAGGCGTTAGTTTAAGAGTCATGGCAGTAAAATGACAAATGATGGAACAGCCATCATCTGCTGAATTTATGCGATTCAGAAATGCAAGTGTTCTGTCCCCAGACCCGGCTCAGAACCAGAACAAACTGTTATCTTGCCAAGTACTCAGTGTGGACAAGGAATCTGCTTTGGCACAAGTTCAGCTAACATACTTCGGTGGTGCTGCAGATTAATTCAGTTTCCAAAGGTAAAAAATTAAGGTTAAATTTGGGCAAAAGCTCGTAGTTAAGTCACCTCAGCAAATGTTTTGTTTCACTCATTTCTCACTTAATATGTACGCAGCTGTGAATGATATATACATGTGATGCAAACTGTAGCCTGGCTCTTCCCTGCTTCCTTTTGATGATGGGCTTCTTCTTTGCTTTATGGGACTTCAGTCCTGCTTCTCCTAGCAGGGCACTTCACACCACTTAATGTTTCCCATTCTTTTTGAAGGTCACTTGAGGTCATCCTCCGATCCTTGAGAAACTGTCTGTTGACGGTCATCTCTGGCATCTCTAACCCTGACCCTCTTCCTGGCTGCTTTCTGGTTGTTCCCAGTGTCTCCTGCTTCACCTTGTTCTTCTGTACTGCTGTCTTAGAACCTTTGAGCCTGGAAGCAGCCTGCCATGTACTGTAGCCTTCTGCCAGCAGAACCAGGATTAAACCAGGATTTAAAAATGTAGATATTTAAAAATGCATACAGTGGTCTTTTAATTCTTTCCAGGGCTGTATATTTAAAACCTTTTCAGAAGCAGGTGTAGACATGCCACAGCATGGCGCTCAGTTGGTCCTCTGATTATCCTGAACACCCAGATCTGTCTGCACTGGCTGGTCCTTGTATAACAATGACTGCTGATAAGGCCCTGGGAGAAATATCCAGAGAACAACATTCTTTATGAAGCTCATCAATCCTAACAACCCCTCCCGACGCCCAAGTTGGGCTCCACATTCATCTCTCTGTTTCACAGCAATATCGTCCGGACATCATCCCTGCAATTAAACTCATACATCACTTTCCCAGCGTATCTCAGGGAATCTCGCTGGCAGCCACATAAACAACAAAAGGACTCGTAAGCTGGGAGGCTAATGACTGCACACTTTGGAACCTGCGTGTGGAGAGGAGCAAACTGCCACGGGAAAAGGGGCAAAGGTGGAAAAACATGGCAGGAACTGGGTCAAATGATGGGGCAGCTGGTCCTAGTGCACCATCCCGTCAGTCCTGAGCGAGACAGAGAGAAGCACCTTTTATATCATTGGCGATTAGCCACTGAACCGAAGTGGCTTGGTGCCTAACCCTACCTTACTCTACTGAAATCCCCTTTTAAGTATGGGGTGGGCAACAGAGGTTGATGGCTTTGTGAATAGGAAACACAGCTTATTCACACATGTTTTTTTTTTCAGGATGAAGTATTGGACTCAGTATAGTGCCCTGATTCATTCATACCCCCCACCTCTGCAGTCACATGACCCGCATTGTGTTTGAGCCCACCGACTCCATCCGGCGCACAAAAAAAAACAAAACAACAAAAAATCTGAAACCAGATGAAGCAGGTCATGATTACCAGGAGCTTCCAGTAATTCTTTCCAGCCCGACACCCTCGCAGGGGAAGGTCGGGATGAGCTCGGGATCCGTGAGAACGGCGGAGTCAGAAACCATCAAGGTGAATGGCGCGGCTCTGCACGGGATGGACGAGGGCAACAGCCAGCCGCTGGGCAGGGACCCGATGTGCCGCCGACAGGCAGGGACCCGACGTGCCGCTGCTCCAGCAGCCAGATGCGCGATGAAGATCCTGCACAACATACTTCTGCCTTCAGCGCGATAACATCTCGCATTCCGCTGCTGCCCCCCCTCGGGACCTTATCAGGGCCATCTCCTGTTTGCTGTTTAGTTTATAGTTTACCACACAGCTGACAGGCAGGACCCCGGCGGCCTGACCCTTGTCTGGGTGTCTGGGTGGTGTGTGACCCAGGAGTGAGTAGCACAAACTCCCATAACCTCCAGACAGAAGTCATCTGCATGTGGGGCCATTTGTGGGTGGAGTGGGGGGGGGGGGTTCTGTGCAAGGGAGTTCTGGGGAAGCAATGGAGGAGGTGCAGGTGGGCTGGTAGGAACCGCTTCGCTTGGTGGGGATCCATCGGACCAGAAGTCGCCCAAGATGATTGTGGACACAACCCCCCCCCCGACCACCAGCCTTCCAGGTAAACTGACAACAGATCATACTTTAAGCAAAAGACATGGTACAAAAAGGGCTGTATTTCTCCCCGTGAGAGCAGGGCAAGGAGAGCAGGGCAAGGAGAGCAGGGCAAGGAGAGCAGGGCAAGGAGAGCAGGGCAAGGAGAGCAGGGCAAGCAGCTTGTTGGGTCTGACGACGTCTGGCATGTACGGCTGTGCCTGAAGGTGGCCTGTAGGGGGCCATGTGGCCATTTTCACCCTCTGGCCCCCCCCGCTACTATGTTCCCACAGGCCATGTCATCCCCTGTCAAAAGGAATGTACCTCCACTGATCAGAGTACTACCCGGAGGCCATTTTACCCCCACCACTCCCCACCACAGACTATCGCATAAGCCGTTATGAAAAACGCATGGCGATGCTGGCTTCTCCAGCTAATGAGGGTGCTGACAGATAAGGAAAGAAATCACCTACTGGTTCAGATGCACACTGCACGTGTAATCTGCATCCGCACACTGTATGAGGGAGGCCAGGCCACGGGTTTCCACGGGTCCAAGAATCGCTGGGGCAGTTTCGATGCACCACACAGTAACATTTCTGCCCCAGTGCCAGATGAATTCAGCCCCACAATAACAGATTGTCACATCTCTGTCCGGCACAAGACGGCAAGATGCAAATCACAACACGGAGACTGCTCCTCACACGTTTGCTTAACAGCCCAATCGGCTTTAAATTGCTGACAGATAACGTGCCAATTAACGGGGGTAATTACCGCGGAACCCTGAGTGCCGATTGTGCAGTTTCCTGGCAGTGCTGGGATCCATAACGCTCTCCTGTTCAGTGTTTCTGCACGCGCTCGGCAAATTACACGCTGCCTGATTAATTATGCATGCGCAGTTTGTAGCTGAGGTTTCAGATAAATGCGATAAAGTCCTGGTTAAATACAAACCGATGTCCAGCTCCTCTGAGCACTGAGCCGGGGTTTTATGTCAAATACCACCTGTCTAAAGTACATTTTCAGTTATAATGCAACGTGGTTTTTCTTGCTAGAAATATCAGTATACCAGTATGCCTATCCATACAGGCAAATATATATATATAAATATATATATATTCTAATATATTAATCAAGCTGCTGCTGACAGCGCTGCAGGAGCAGATGTCAGTGTCGCATATATTTTCCTGAATGAAAAATTGACCTCAGTTTAATCAGATTTGGAATTTCAGGATCCGATGTGGTAATGCTATTGCGCCGCCCGTCGTAATGTAGTTTAAACCGAGTGCGCTCTGACCTAATGCATTTAATACCACAATAAAACTCACCCCGGCCTGCAGCCCGGGGCTCGTAGTCAAGATGCTTCCATAGGTTGGGTCTGAAACCAGATCTCCTGGGTGCACGCGTTCACATTCAGAACAACTGACTGAAATAAAATGGGTCTCTTAGCATGCAAATCGGTGCCGTTGGCTACTGACAGGAACATTCACAAACAGAAAACTACCACTTTATGAAATAACAAAGGCATTACCCCGGAGCTATTCTATACTGTCCCAAGCAGTTCAGGTAGAGTGGGCCAGTATTAAAAGGCATATTTATAGGTGGGAAGTCACATGTGATGAGATTTATGACAGTTTATTGGCTGCAGTCAGGTGGGCCAGCCATGTGACCCCGCCTCTCTCAGCATGTTGTCTGAAATCTGAGCCGCGAGGCAAGGGATAGTGGCACCCTCCATAACACGAGTAAACAAACTGACACACACATGCTCCCCGACAAGGCCCTCGTGGGCAGACGAGACACCAGGCAACTCTCGTGCAGAACTGGGCTGAGGGCAGAATCTGCTTGGTTGGCAGGCTCTGCCAAACCGCATGTCTATAAAACATCACTGGAGACAAAGAGGGCTGTGGGTGGGACAGAAGGCTCAGGGGGCTGGGGGGGGGGGTGCTGAAACAGAAGCCATGAGCTGTCTAATCCTCATCTAAGAGGAAGTGTTGAATAAATACATGCTCTGATGCCAAGGCGAAGTCAGTCAAGCTGCACGTGCGAGGGCTCGCTCGCCTCAGTGCCCGGCACCTGTGAGCATGGTCCAGCCAGCGACATCACGAGACGGGCTCACGATGGCTCCCTCCCTGGGGGTTCATTAAGCACGACCTGTCCCACTCTCCCATTGTTCAGACAGTGTTTTAACAACACACCCACGTCACAACGGAATAAACTGCACATCACGGCTGCTAAAATGACCCCCCAGTTTTCTCTGTGGCCTTAGCGGCAATTATCCCCTCTGCCCCGCGACAGAAAGTACGTCTTTCACTCTGGTATTGATCCAGTCAGCACTGGTAGGGCAGAGGAGCAGCTCCTCGGAGTGCCCTCTTGTGGCTCCTGCCGGAAGCAGCTTTGATAGCTTTGATCTGGTCAGATTGTAACAGGCACAAATTCAGGTCCTAATTATAACCATAAATTGTTATCACAAATGACGAAAAACCGACAGAGAATAACACTGGGAAACCTGGCACAAAACTGGCAGTGGACACGAGAGAAATGGATCAGCCAAGCCTCACCGCAGGGACTGTCCAGCGGTCGGTGTTAATAAACAGGCGAAACATGGATGGTTTGCACATGTCATCTGCCTGGGGGGGTGGTGCATACTGACATCATCACAGTAACCAGATTACAGAGAAAATCTTTAGAATTAGGAGGCAGTTTGGCCAAAGGCTGGTGGGCTCCATATCTGTGCTGTAAACTCTGAACTCTTGGTCATCTGTACACTGGTGTCCACACACAATCTCCAGCTGCAGGAGCACGCAGTTCCAGTCCAAAACGGCAATGTGTGTAATACTGCCACGGCCAGTGTATTCTCTATTCTTTCCAATGCAGCGACCCATTGAGGACGAAGAACACCGCTTCACTGTGCTTTTTTTGGGTCGGAATGAAGCAGCAAAGCACGGCCAGGTTACACGCTCTCCGTCCCCCTTCTACGTTGGCCAGGTGTGATGGGGCCTGTATTTACCCCCAATTTGTCTTGCTGTCAAACGACTCTGCCGCCAGGACTGTAATGCCCTTCAGATGGCGCTTGGATGTATCCCGGCTTGTTAGCTGGAGGTCAGCGGGACAGGCGTGCGCGGGCAGGATGGCTTTTTTCACCAGTCCGCTCTGCGTCGCCCGTCTGAACGATTTCCCCTGACATACAATAGAGAGAAAAATGCAGCTCGCGCCCAAAAAGGGAAATTCAGCAGTGGCATTCCTGCTAAATGATTGATTCCATCCAGACATAGTTTCAGAGTTTGTGGCGTAACCCGGGCGTCAGATAAAGCCAAACACAAGCGCAGAACAAATAAACACAGTGCTGATTAGCCGAGCTGCGCACGGCCGCCTCAAATTGAGTAAAATTAGCGAAGTCGCTTACAGGAGTGATAAGATACGCCGTTGGGTCTCAGCCCCGGTGTGTTCAACTAACTAGAATCGGAGTTTCACGGATCAAGACTTCAGAAAACCTTAAACATTTAGCAGAGACTCGGGACCATGGAATTACACCTGGCTGAGTCCGATCCAGGTCCAAACACGCCGGGTTTAAATCTGTGGCCATCTGTAGCACAGAAAAGGCATAGACCTGGATGTACAAAGGTTAATGTGGGCTTCATAATTTGTCCCAGATAAGGCCGTCTCACATAGACATAAACAGTGCCTTAATGTGACAGCCATGCTGATATCAGCTGCATAATTTGTTCGAGATAAGGCCGTCCGCCAAACAGAAAACATGCGCAGATTTTGCTCTGTTGCCTCGGCAGTGAACAGTACAGTTTTAATGACGGATGATACATTCGGCGATTCCCGTCAGAGATGGAATCTCGACATTTTCGCTTTCGCCCCAGCGTTGTTTACAGCGGCTTATATGAGCCAGTGCTGACAACACCACTGTAAAATTCCACACGCGGAATCCCTTGTTGGTAGACAGTTGTGCTTTCTGAACGGGTAAGTGTGAGCTTTCACTATGTTTGCCTCGTAGCCGGACAGCGAGTCGAACCCAGTGCTTCTGGACGCGCTAATCAGTACAAGCCGACTTCCCAGACAAACTGATTGGAAGAGTTTGGCCAACTGCTTTGTGGTTAATGGTGGGGAAAGAGAGCAAAATCAAAGAAGCCATGCCCGCGTCAGAGGCGAGCGGCTGAATCTGCAGAGACGCAGTCCCGCCTGGGGCCGTGTGAACCCCGGCCTGCAGTCAGACGGGCCTCCTCGTTAAGAATGCCTTCTAACTTCTGCGGGATCCATCTTTCGTCAAGATTAAAGCTCGCACAAAGGGGTTTTTGCGTGTTTTCTGAGCGATTAAGAACAGAGCTGGGGAGCATGGTGGTGAAAACGTCCAGTGCATTGGCTGGAAGTCGTTATCAGGCATCCTGGGAACGGCAGGTCCCCTTAAACCATTCGGAAAGGGCTTTAATAGGCGCGCTCCCATTTGCCATTAGCCAGCCGGCCTGGGAACGCCACTGCAATGGCATTTGCCCACAGCTCCCCTTGATGACTGAGCAGCCGGGGGTCACTTTGATACCAGGCGACTGTTGACATGTTATAAAACACTCAGCTAGCTCTGCTTTTCAGTGCTGTGCCCCACCCCACTCCTGCCTCCCAGAGAGTGCAGCTTTGATTCTGGGAGAACAGGAAGTACTTAAATATAGGAAACCAGCCTGGGAAAGACCCAGGTTATTTTCCTGCAGAAATAATGACAGTTTTTTTTTTTAAAAGAAACGGCCCTTGGGTCATAAATCGAGCAAGAACAGGTCTTGCATCATATAGAACTGCAGGATCCCTGATTTCTTACTGGCTGTGAAGTTCATAAATCTTAAACATCAGTGCTTAATAGAGAAAATCAGGAGTGCTTTTGTGGCTGGTAAGAAAGGAGAGAGTGACGTCACTGGGAGCTGACCAAGAGTGTACAATGCACGGCATTTGTAATTGGATAAGGATTAAGAAAGCAGCACATAGTGCCTAGGGGACTAGCTTGAGTAAGATGTTGACTTGGTGTATGGGAAAAAAATAGCTGTTAAAATTGAATACCAAATTTCCCAAACTCACTCAGTCCCTTTTCTGCGGTTTCTGAGATGAGACGGTCCACGTCAGCCATCATATGTTACAGTACTGGGAACCCAAACTCACTCAGTCCCTTTTCTGCGGTTTCTCAGATGAGACGGTCCA
>JAODKM010000025.1:936694-946833 GCA_026780845.1 Petrocephalus sullivani
ACGGGCCTCCCTCACACAAGCCTCCCTCACACGGGCCTCCCTCACACGGGCCTTCCTCACACGGGCCTCCCTCACACAAGCCTCCCTCACACGGGCCTCCCTCACACGGGCCTTCCTCACACGGGCCTCCCTCACACAAGCCTCCCTCACACGGGCCTCCCTCACACGGGCCTTCCTCACACGGGCCTCCCTCACACGGGCCTCCCTCACACGGCCCTCCTTCACACGGGAGCTGCCGTGGATTATTATTATAATCACTGTTATTGCCACACCCGCCTGGCGGTTTGCACAAGTGCCTTTGGGTAATGACCTTGCTCAAGGACACCAAAGGAGGCCCCACCAGGGACCGTCCGGGTGCGAGGCCGCATCCCTCGACTCCACCTCACTCCGTGCTCACATCCACGACAGACGTGCCCCACACTGACATTTTGCATCTGTTATGCTCATTTTACCTGCCATTTGAGAGTTTTCTTTATTTATAATAGATCTGGGAAATTATTTTTAGGCTTTTAAACTGTCAGAATATTATAGCCATATGACCTGTTAGCCAGCAAGATTATATTTGTCAGGATCAACATCTTCACCATATTTACCCCTTAAAATGACCCGTCAAACCCTGTCTCCTGACATAACATGAATGCACCCCTTGAGATTTACCTGGGACTCCCAGAGTTCCCCCTTGTTCCCGGGAGGCAGGCATGGCGTGCTGAGAGACGGGGACACCCAACATCTTCTGCTGGTTCCTGTTTCATCACCAAGCCGGGGACACTTGGTTGGGGTTACCACTGAGTTCCACAGCACACAATTTTACAGTAGGGTAGCTGCCACACAGTGTTACTCCATCTGAGCTGGAAATGCAGCAAAGGAGGTTTTGGCTGTTTTAGGAAACACATGGTACTCTGGACCTTCTATGGGACGGAGCGGGCGGAGCGCCCCATACTGTCCCTTTAACAGGCCGTTAACATAGAGGCCACCGCAACCCAACTTCTGCAGGAGGGAAACATACTTGATGCACTATTCTGAAAGCAATCACCCCCCATGCCACCGCTCTGCCCCCTTCCTGGGGCCATTTGTTCTTGGAAGGGTACCATGTGTCCTGCAGCCACAGTGGAGCGTTCTGGTGTGATGCCACAGTTTCCATTACCAAGGGCCCCCACCTCCGTGTGCCCCCCCGCCACCTCCTTCCCAGAAGCAGGGCAGGCAGGCAGACAGTCAACACCATGTGAGCCTCATAACTGCGACGTACAAACCGTGGTCTTGCCCTCTAATCATCCGCCAACAATTACACTCTTTGGCCTGCTAGCTACATGTTTGCCTTCTACTCTGCTACAGCAGTAAAGCCTCAGTGATGACCACTTGAGGTCCTATGCTAGTTGGGACACTCGTCTCATTAATTCTCTGTACCCTTCACCCTTTCACTATGATATGTCTGCACTGCCAGCACCTGGGCCAACCTGGGGATGTATTTACAATACTCCCATAATGCCATGTGTAATATGATGATTCACCACCTATCAACAACAACTAGATCCAGCATAAATAGATCCAGAACCAAAAAGAACTGCTTTTGGGAAACAGCCAGACTGCATCTCTTTATTTTAAACAGGCCAGCATATCAAAATTTGTGTAAAAGGTCTGCTGGCCTTATTCCAAGAGATTGTTAACAAACCCCCCCTCCCAACAGTGAACATACTCCATTTTGTTCTGGGAAATAAGGGGATCAAAGCTTTCCTCCTCCTCCTCGGGACTTTGCTGGTCTCATCATTCAATAAACAATGATTCCCAAACGTAACAGTGTAAACACGTCTTGACAGAAAATATACTGCATGCTGTTCTGCTTTAAATTTCTCTATTTACCAAAATGCGCCAAGGCCTAAACACAGGCAATACCAGCCAGAACCATTTACAGTTCTGCTGGTCTGTGCTCATACCAGTCTTTACCCTCCTGGCAGCGAGTTCCCTCCTTCCTCATTGGCTGGCTCAGGGACAGGGGGGTGGAGTCAGCTGGGTGACTACTGCTGCCCCTCCTGTCCCACCCAGCACCCAGATGTCTGGCACACCGGCGAGCACCTGTTAGATGCCTTTTTAATATGCAAATTGCAATGAAACAAGTGCCATGTGGTCATTACATTTCAGGCCTTTTGCCACCTGTCACTCTGTGCCTGCAAACATCAATCCCCATGATTAACAGTTGGAATCCGTAACACGAAATACGTGTGTGTATGTGTGTGTGAAAGGTCCAAAAAATGCTTGAAAAGTTTCCCCAGTCAGACTGGGGAGAAGTAAATTGAGCGACTCATCAGCTAAGTTGATGATGGCCCACAATAAAGCTGAGCAAATGTCACCACTGTGCTGGGAAGCTCAGGGTACCTTCCAGAAAGCATTTTCTCTTTTGTTCCGAGGATACAAGACATTTGGGATTTGCTACAGGAAACAATGACATCATGTTTTGTTTTACGTGGCATATCCTTCGAGAACTTTTCTTAAATCCTCTCGTGCGTGTTGTTAGGTTAGGTGACTTAAAGACCTAAAGATGAAGCGAGAGCAACCCACTTGGAGAGCGCAGGTACTCACATCCTCCTTAAGTTCTCTGAAGTTATGAATTACATCGAGCTAAGAATTTCTAGTGGCCAGAAGCACATCCTCTACAGCCGCAGCAACTGTACCAAACGGCCTTCTGCTGGCCAAAAGTGACTGACGCCAGCGACCAGAACCACATATTCTGGCTGAGGAAGTTTTCCAGGACTGGCATGGCTCTCTCTCACTGCCCCTGGAGACCAGTGAATCTCCATGTCAACACGGCGGCTGGCGAAGCGTTGGAGAGACAAAAGAGCTGCAGCTGAACTGCTAAGAGGGTGGCTCTGCCCGGCACGTGGGCAATGCACTCTGCCCTCCCCAGCGTCTGCCGTCCCAGAGGAGTCAGGGCATACATCAGTGCTTTTAGGGCAGGAGCCAGGGATGGCGGCCGGTGTTTGAAGATGGCAGGGGTGTGGAGGGGTGGGGTGCGGTGAGGGGGGCCGATCTGGCAGGTCCTATCTGCCTTCCGCTACCTTGCTCTCCCTGGCAACCCTGAGGACTCTTGGCAGCCAATCTCCGTATCCCCCGGAGAGGAGCTCTGTGTTTTTTGTGTACCCCACATTTGCCTATTACACCCCGTCCTGCTGGCAGAACACAGGGCGACACGCCCGAGCAACAAGGTCCCATCACAAGCCCCAAACAGAGGATGTTTATACAGGTACATCCTCCGTGGTCGTGGTCGTGGTGGTGAGGGCGCTGCTGAACGACTCACCTCCTGTCCAGGGCAGGGGGATAGGGGCCTGGGGGTGCATTCCCAGGCTGGGAAATCCAGCAAGTGCCCATCCTTCAATAGGACATCTGTCTTACCTTTTCAGGGTCAAATGCAATATCAGGTGTGCAGGTATTTTTTCCTGCTACTGTTCACACACCAGTGCATGTCATTCCTGCGGTGGAAATTCTGCATTTCTTCCTGCGGACAGGGTTTTCTCAGCACCTCCAAGTGACGCTTCTGGATGCACCCCTACATGGCGGCCCACTGGCCCCCCACGATGACTGGCAGACCCCCGCCCCCATCACTGGTTTCGTCTTCCTGCTTGCTCGGTGAAATTGAGCGCGATTTACAAACAGCCCTTTCCACCAATTATCCCCTGTGCTCCCGTTTCTGCCCTTAAACAGCTGCCATTGTTGCTTTGCTTTGTTATTTTGCCCATTTCCTGGCTTGTTTTCCGCCGCGGTTCCGTAGAAGCGCAGCGATGTTATACGGAACCGCTACTTCATCAGGCCAACATGGGACCGAGCAGTCCCACAACCCAATGAGTCCTGTGCCTTCTTCTCATGAGTGTGAGCTGGGGGCGTCTACCTGGGTTCTGCCGCATGGCAAGCAGCGCTAAGCCTGCAGACGTCAGCTCTCCACCTTCCTGCCTCTGATTGGGAGGTAGTTGGTTCTAGCTTGGCCTCAGCATGCCTGTGCGGCCCGGTAAGCGAGGCCCTTAAGCCTAGAGCCTTGCTCTCACCTATGACAAGATGGGGTACTGTAGGTAAAAAGGAGAATTTCCCCAAGAGGATCAATAAAAGTATCATCATTTCATGCGGGCTGGCCCAGCGCGCATTCTTTGCTCCCCAAGGACCGGGTTGGGAAACACACCTCTATGTTCGTTCGCTCCGGTCGCAGTCCTGAACATGCACCTAGGCACCTGACTCATTTTTCCGTAACTTAATTTACTGAATGATGATGGTACGCCCCCCCCCCCCATTCTCAGGTATTTATCCTTAGCCATAAATGATTAATCCAAAGCAGTGGCTGCCAATGACGGGAGGGAGGTCACCGCTGATGGGCCGCTGCGTGCCGAATGTGACCCCTGGGGGGATGCATGCCTTCGCTGGTCCGCACTGAATTATTAACAGCAGGCCGCATCCCGCGCTGGCCCTGCGCTCCACCTGAAGGGGGGGGCATCTGGCCCTGCAGCACACTCCTCCGTTAAATATTCCCCCCCCCGAATATGACGGGTGCTGTGCTGCCGGCGCTAATCTTGTTAACCTGGGGAGGGAGGCAGGAAGGATGGGTGGGGGGCCTCTGATACCAGGGCTGTAATTAATAGGTTATGAAAGCAGATGGACCGCATGGGACGACCGGGTCATTATACACCCCCCCCCCCAATCAGACTGTGCTGTCACCACTTCCAAAGTACCATGGAGATCAGCGTGGACGTTCCTCAGAGATCTACTGGGGCTGTCTCTGACTGCTGATAGCAACCCATAGGTTTCTAAGGCCTGCAACCTCATAATGTGACTCCCCATCGTGACTGCTCAGCTCTGTAACTCATGTCCAGAAAACCCCCGGACACACTAACCAGGAACATACCCAACATGTGCCTCTCATTTTAGCCCGAAATCCCTGTGAATTTACCGACTCCAGAATCGGCTGCCTTTATCAAGAGTCACTGTAACAGTCCTCACCTAACGAAGACAGAGTTTAATATTCCTGATAAATAAAATGCATGTTATGCATCAGATCAGCGCAGAAGTCATCATATAAAACCTCTCACACTTCGCCTGTTTGCACAGCTGGCTATTTTGCCAAAGCTGTTTTTTAAGCACCTCGCTTAAGGGCAGGACAGACGGATCCTGGGTGCGGAACGTCGAGGATACACATCCAGATTTTAAACCAATGAGCCTTGTGAGAACAGATGCTCTCCTTGAAGGAGCTAATTTAATTCGTAAATAATTAATATTAATATGACTTCATTAGGTATTCGTTAGGGCAGATGCACAGCGACACACAGAAATCCACTCTCCAGAGCTTTGCTCCTCACTAACATCTTTAGCTGTGTTCGCGAGGAGCCCTAGTCTTCTTTGATCTTAAAAACATTGACCAATTGTAATAAGGACACTTTAATCATCTTCAGACACAAAAATTGCCAAAATCCTGTGAATGCCACGTTGCCTTGACATGGGGTGCCCATGTTTGAAAGGTGGCACGCCAAACTGCCTACCAGCACCCACCATCCCTGTGGCATCACACCCAGACTTCCCAGTGGCTGCTGTTAACACACCTATCTACCCCCATCATGCAGGAGACAGCTGGGCCCCATTATTCACAATAAAAATCAGCGTGACGGCTGCTGACCCCTAGTGGTCAGATGGTGGCATTTTGACTCCTGTTACGGTAGCACATTTAGCCTGCAAAAACTAGAAAGTCAGCGCAGAGGCGGATTAATAAATAACGAGGCTGCAGGTTCATCTGTCATGTAAACAAGGCGAACGGGACATGGAAGACACTTCCTTCAACCTGTCCTCTCATCTAAGGATTCCTAGAATAAGTGGCCCAGAGGTTCCTCTGGGTACTTCTCCTCCTAAGGGATACGCTGGGGACGTCTTATGCGATGAGAGATGCAGCTGAGATGTCCCGCTAGCTCACACATGCCCTTTGTGCCAGAGGAGCAGCGGCAACAAGGAACAATTCTGGCCAGAAAAAAACCATGATGATGGTTATATGACTTGGCTTGCCATCGCTGAGACCAATAATTATAACTAAATGCTGAAGAGAGTGTGGGCAAGAATAGTGCAATCAGGGGAAGTGCAATGCCCCCACCCCTCGTCTCCCCGCGCAATCACTTTGATGGCGGCTAATCGGACAGGAGGCCAGCCCAGCTCACATTTGAATACAGGAGTCGGTCCTGCAAGGCTCCAGGTTGGGTGCGGCACAGGCCGGTGTGTGCATGTAAATCATCTCATCACTTCAATTAACAATTCATAACATCCTATTAATTATGGACCAATTTGTAACCCGACACCAGCAGGGAAAGGCAGACTCCAGGGTTGCCTAGGAACGGTGACCCAATTTAAGCACCACCCCCCCTTGCTCCATTGTTCCCAGTAACTCGAGGCCACGGGCTCCAGAGGGTGTTAGGGCCCCAGTGTTGTTGTAGAAAGTAAATAAGCCCGGACCATATAATAACATTTGTTTTGGGTTTCGATCACAAAGGTTAACAAGTGGGGTTAATGAATAATGCAAGCTGCCCTCGTGTCTGGTGACCACAGCGGCTCGCTGGATACCGTAGAGGGACACGCTATGTGTTCCTGTCGGGAGTCTGGCCGTAATTCCTCCGGTGCTCGTTTACGACACCCGGGTCCTATTTTGGTCACTCTACAAGCAGCTGCTTGAGGAAGTGTGTAAATGTCAGGGGGGGGGGGGGGTCAGTCAAGCAGAACCCTGCTCAGGATAAGCATTTAGAACATGGCTTCACCCACCACCACCGTTAAAACCCAATGGGTTTGTCCCCTGCAGAGGTACATCCTGGGCCCGAAAACAGAACGTGGGACAAGAGATGCACTTCTGTGGCGAGGTTCATCACGGACCGTCCCAGGTCCCGGCATGGCGCGAACATCGCCTCTGCGGCTCTTCCGCCTTCCCCCTTCACCCAAATCGTGCCCCGGCTGTGCACGTAGGCCTGGGAATTCACAGGGAATCACTGCTGGGACACGGACTCCCAGCGTCCAGGAAACAGCGCGGACACTGGCTATAGATAACAGCGGCTGGAGCTTAGAACCTGTTTATGACCTGGGGATATGCTTCCGACCCCACATTAAAAATAACCTTGGGGGGGGGGGTGGTGTATGAAAAGGTACACCAATCAGCGCTGTGGAGAGGACACCCACAGGAGGAAGCCTGACTACCGTGTGACCAATCTTGGGTTCCTTCCTCGCCGGCCTGAGAAACAGGAAGCAGAATCTGCGATGCATTATTGTGACGGACGGGAAACACAGGGTCTCGAAGACACACCCCGCCCCGTTCACAGCCCAGTGGGCCACTGCACCCTCTCCCTCTCGATGCTGGGGGGGGGGCACATAGCCGTCCGTGCCGGATGGCTGAGTGTCACTGAAGAGCAGCCCCCCCCAGCCGAATATGGCCTGCAGCCCCAAACCCAGGCCTTCCCTGACCCCGCCGAGCTGCCTCTCAGATGTTCCGTCAGCATCCTGTCGGGATGTTGCCCGCATCCAGCATCTGAGGAGGACCTGCTTACTAAGGGAGTCTGCTTTGTCTTCTGCTGCGTTCTAGTTAATTAAAACCCCATTTTATCCATTTCATGCTCTCAATTAACACCGGCATAGGCCGAAGGCGCCTGTGCAGAGATAAACTCAACGATAACGGGCGATAAAAACCACATCCACTTCTCTCCCCTGCATTCTGTGTTTCATCATCTCGGTTTCCGATCCGATACCAGACGGCTCATTCTGGCCTTTTGTCCACAGCTCCGGAACACTCTCTCCGGGTGAGTGGCACACTGACGCCATTAAGACCTGTCCCAGTGGCAAAGCGGTGCGAGATCTCGTCGGTCCGTGAACCCCAATGGGCCAGGCCTGCCATTAATCACACCTGGGGCACTGCTGACCCGATCAGGGGCTCCCACGCCTGGGAAACTGCCGTAATGGCTTTTCCAGTCCTCTATCGACAGGACGGCCCTCTCTCCTTCTTAAAGTGTTTACATACTCTAAATTTAGCGGGTAAAGAGTCCATCTATCTTATTCTTTCAGCCCCTTCTGACTTTACCCCCCTAAAAGGCTACGTGTGAGGACCTACTGCGGCTTGACAAACCATTTATTAGGTGCGACTTTCCGCGGACATGGGGCGGAACGGCATGCAGCCTTTGGAGTTGAGGTTCCCGACCTAGAAAGATCACGCTTAAAACAGCAGGAGCGTCCCGGCTTGGAGAGCCCCTACCCCCGATGCTGCGGTGAATAATTTATGCGAATGTATTTGCACATGACGCATGCATAATGATGGCTCGGAGCGGGGGGTGCCCGAGCGGGCAGCCGGGACGAGCTGCGGGACGACGCCTTCATTACCAAGTTAAATCGCGCACTTACCGCCGGCTACCTAATCACTCCCAAGCGCCGCACGGCCCCGGCGATCTGCTACCGGCACACTGCTACAGAACGGGGGCACGCGTTTATTATTTTTTAGAAAAATCAACGCAGGTTAAATTACAACATGAAATACATTTTTATTCACAATCACTGTAAGCTTTCTACTTGCGTCAAATAAAACTCTCACACACACAAAAGTATAATCATAGCAAGACTGTGGCACACGTTTATTTTTAAACCCCTGACTGTTAATCTATCCTCCAGAGCAGAGTTTTTGAACAGGAAACTCTGTCAAATTGCTCAATCCA
Source organism: Petrocephalus sullivani (assembly GCA_026780845.1). Taxonomy (NCBI): domain Eukaryota; kingdom Metazoa; phylum Chordata; class Actinopteri; order Osteoglossiformes; family Mormyridae; genus Petrocephalus; species Petrocephalus sullivani. The sequence continues at coordinate 945,388 of JAODKM010000025.1, forward strand.
GCAAAAAGAAAGTATCAGCATCAGAAAGTCAAATGAAAAAATAAAACGAAATCCAACGTCACCGAGCGCTAACTTACCAAGAAAAAAAGTCTCATAACTCAACACTGCCATCTAATGGTCAGTTTCGGCTATGCCTCAAAACAACGGCCAGCACCCATAAACAGGAATGAGAGACGCCTCACTGATAAGGAAGAGCTCAGAATTTCTCAGAACAAAATGGAACAAACGACCAAAACGCCGAGAAGAGTCGAGGGGGGCCCAGGATTTTAGAGACTGCAGCTAATGAGATGGCTACACTGATTCACTTAGCCAACTTTGTTAGGGGCTGTAGAAGTAACTGGGGGGAGTGTTTTGGAAGAAGTGTCCCCTTCCAAAACACACGGCACTGTCAGGAGCAGGTCCTCTGTTATGACCCCTGGAAATGCCCCCCACGACACCCCCCATCCAGGCTGTGGGGGTCTCTGGTGCAGTAGGCGGGGGGCCTGGGCTCATCTCACCATAGTTACGCCCCATCCTGGGCTTGGAGGCACCAGAACGTTCCAGAGAATCATCCATGGGCATGTGGGGAGCCAGTCCTCTTCCGGCAGAAGGACAGAGAGCAGGGCAGCCCACCCCCTCCATCTGCGGTGGACCCCCCAAAGGCTGTGCCACAGTCTCCAAGAGCCTGGTGGTGCCGTCCTCCTTCGCCGAGCCCGGAGTGTCAGAGCTTAAGCCGAAACCCCGCTCTCCAGAGGCCTTCCCAGCCGGCCCGAGCCGCTCAGACCCTACAGGCAGGGCTGCTTGGTCGTCGGGGGGCCCGGGGCTGTAGCGCACCAGCAGGCCGTCGCGGGTCACAGGGTACCTGTCCAGCGCCCTTTCCCGTCGCTCCAGCTTGGTCTGTTCCAACTTCCGCAGCACTGGGGGGAGCTCCAGTCCAGTGGACTGTACCACAGAAGCGGGGAGAGTGTTACAGCCAGGAACACACCCCCAAGCTCCTGGATGAATTACTCATTATATACATATTTCTGCTACATTGTTTGTGAAGCCGTGTTTTTGTTATCCTGAATTTAGTTACTACAGCATTTCACCATTACTGAAGTAGTTTCAATTCCTTAACTACCACAATACTAACTTACACAATTACATCTCTAGGATGATTCAACAACTAGACAAATAGATTTTCCTGTTTTTTTTTTTTTCTTGTGAATGTCCTGTGCCGTTAGCTGAACTACTTATAAAGGAAATTAAGCAAATAAAAATCTCCCAAATAAATACTGAAAATAAAGTTTATGGAGACAGTAATTTTGATGACTTTATATATTTATTCTACACTCACCTAAAGGATTATTAGGAACACCATACTAATATGGTGTTTGACCCCCTTTCGCCGTCAGAACTGCCTTAATTCTACGTGGCATTGATTCAACAAGGTGCTGAAAGCATTCTTTAGAAATGTTGGCCCATATT
>JAODKM010000025.1:963134-993146 GCA_026780845.1 Petrocephalus sullivani
CCGCCAGACGTGGAGCGGGGGACTCAATTAGTGTGTCCGGGCACAACACGACCCCCCCCCCCCCGCCACCACCACAGTCCAGAAAGCATGCTAGTAATTGCAGTTACCAAATTTCCCTGTGATGGGTTGGCACCCCATCCTGGGTTGCTCCCTGCTTCTGGACCCCAAGCGACCCTGAATTGGATTAGCATTTACGGAAAATGGATTAAATTAGCATGCTGCTGGATATGGGTCTGTGTGCTACATTCCTGTTACTGGTATGAGTGTCCTGTGTATGCCTGGGTCTCTTACACCATGGCGATGCTTTTGTTCACGTATTTCCAAAATTAGGGAGCACAAGAGAGAGAAGAGAGGGAAGGGAAAGCAATGTTTCTGACCCGGAGACAGCGGCTGATTTCACACTGAAGCTATAAGTAAGAGAGGAAGGAAGGGGGGAAATCGATGAAAAGGCCCAAAAGTTATGACTGGGAGTCACAGGATCCCTCAGCAGCTGATTACCTGGAGGTGGGGGGCAGCAGACCACCCAGAGGGGTTAGCGTAGTGGACACCAGATGCCAGGGTACACAGCATCTGTGTACACACAGCTGTGTCAGCATTCACTCCACGCTACTGCGTGGTGTCCAGCTTGGATCTCGGTTCCATGTGAGCTCCCTATCTGAGGTCCATCTTGGACCTCGGTTCCGTGTGAGCTCCCTATCTGAGGTCCATCTTGGATCTCGGTTCCGTGTGAGCTCCCTATCTGATTTCCATCTTGGATCTTGGTTCCGTGTGAGCTCCAGCTGAGTTCCATCTTGGATCTCGGTTCCGTGTGAGCTCCCTATCTGAGTTCCATCTTGGATCTTGGTTTCGTGTGAGCTCCATCTGAGTTCCATCTTGGATCTCAGTTCCGTGTAAGCTCCTTCTGAGTTCCATATTGGATCTCGGTTCTGTGTGAGCTCCCTATCTGAGCTCCAGCTTGGATCTCGGTTCCGTGTGAGCTCCCCGTCTGAGCTCCATCTTGGATCTTGGTTCTGTGTGAGCTCCCTGTCTGCGCTCCATCTTGGATCTTGGTTCTCCGTGAGCTCTTGTCTGAGCTCCAGATTGGATCTCAGTTCTCTGTGAGCTTCCCGTCTGAGCTCCATCTTGGATCTCGGTTCTTTGTTAGCTCCCTGTCTGAGCTCCATCTTGGATTTCGGTTCTCTGTGAGCTCCCTCTCTGACCTCCAGACTGGATCTCAGTTCCATGTGAACTCCCTGTCTGACCTCCATCTTGGATCTTGGTTCTGTGTTAGCTCCCTGTCAGAGCCCCAACTTGGATCTCGGTTCTGTGTTAGCTCGCTGTCAGAGCCCCAGCTTGGATCTCGGTTCTGCGTGAGCTGTTTGTGTGTACCCTCTCCTGACCCATGTGATCATTAAAGCTGAGCTGTGAATATGTGCTGATAAGTCTGATTACGCCAGTGTTGCTGAAAGCTGTTCTCACATCTAATGAGGGTGGACAGCGTGAGCAGGTTCTCTCGTCTCCCTTGGCCACCACGCAAACACACACACACACACTCACAAAACACACTCATAGATGATTACATACAAACAAAACAACACATAAACCCACTGACACACACAGACACACCCTTCAAAACACGTTGCGTATATATAGCTATTCCTAGATGCTTCTAGGAATGATGATCTACCACTATTAATAACAAGATCTATACAGTTAATGCTAGAAAAGTCAGTTACAAGTGACATGATTCAGACAAGAGCACCAACTCAAAGGAGGAATGCAAAAAAAAGATAAAGAGAAAATATCAATGGGCAAATTTCGACTTCTAAACTAATTATTTCCATTTATTTGCTTCCTGCTTCAGCTCCAGTTGAAGTCTATTAAAAACTTCCTGTGGAATAGGAATGCAATGACAAAAAAGTCGTTGAAACGGGGAGGGGGGGGGGGGGTGGTTTTTTGTGGATGGGAGGAAGAGAATAAAGCTAAGAGATGATAGGAATCTAGTCACCGGCCGGAGAGATTTCTAAGAGGAACTTGCCGTAAGGCGGTTTCCAGGGATACAAGCAATCAGTTAGGAAATTACACAGCGGTGCTTCTGAGCCGTTCGTCACGGCCGAGGGCCTGTTTTGACAGCCGCACGGCGGAGTCAACAGCACAGGAGTCCGCCGGTGTGTTGTGGCAAAACACGGCGCCTGTCTGGACACCCTGGAGTGCATTTGTCCCCCTGCCGGTGCGGAATATAAAGGGTAGCAATGGCGAGCGGTGCTCAGTCACACAAATATCAAGCGAAGCGGGGGATTTTTATCACAGCTGCGCCGTGCGATAACAGTGTAGCGACCCAGCTGGGAATCAGAGTACACAGCTGCGATCATGACCACTGCTACGTTTTTAAAAATCTACATTCTTATAATTAATGCTGCTGAAAAGTACATATTACTGCACTTTGGTTCACCATTCAACTTTATACTGCACATATATATTATGTGTTATTTTACATTTTAAGTATTTATGTGGCATTGGTGCACACAGACTTCTGTTGCAGTACAGTACAGAAGTTTGACTCTATTCAGGAAATTTAATATGAAAATCATTTGATGGACGGGGGGTCACAAAATAACTAAGTTATGTTCCCAGTTAATTAATGATAATAGAGACATTCATCCATCTGGAAGTGACAGCTCAGCAGTTTTCCGGGTCACTGGCGGGCATCAGATCAAGTCCCAGGTCATTCAGCGTGTAATTTGCGTGTTGCCCCCTCCCGTCACTCACCGATTCAAAATGCATCATTGGTTAATGATTGGTTGACCCCAAACTGTATTAATTAGGATCGTGAAGGATGTGCACTATGGTGCAACCCCCTTAGGCTGTGTTCTTCAAACATAGTCTGGCCTACGAAAAATTTCAGATTTATGCCACCAGCTGTTCCCGCCCACACCCTTGAGCCATGGCACACCTAGCTCTGGGCAACGAATCTTGGGATATGTCGGATTGCGAAGGGTCCATCGCGACTCAACAAGAGAGCATTTCTAGACCACAATCGAAAGCCTTGTTGCATCACTGTGATGCAACCGGTCTTCAAATGTAGCCTTAGAAGGATGCAGCCCCCGAATTCAGATGCAGCCTCTGTTTGCCTCCCATCTTCAAAAAATCCTAGAATCACCTTTAGACAATCTGTGAAAGAGTGATATGTGGGCTGGGTGTTTAGAGACATGGCTCAGGTGCTCATTGCTCTGGGGAGTGTGAAAATACAGCAGGGTGCACAAGTCAAAGGCGGTTCTGTCAGCACTTGGCCACCGACCTCGATCCGATCTGACACAAACCCCTGGCATGGCTCGCCCAAGCCGGGAACGCCCAAACTTGACCGCCTTGCACAAACGCAAACTATGCAAGCAGAAGGAACGGGTTCTCAGGAATCCGTGAGGGTCGCAAATGGCCAGCTTCATGGACCTCACGAGGTTTGCTTTGTTTAGTGAAACCAAGAAGTCAGCACTCATTTAGCATAGAGTGCTGCTCAGTGAAGTAGGGTTCAGTACCCGAGTTTGGAAGGTTATCGGGTCAAATCCCATGGCCGGCAGAGTTATCATACCGCTGTTTGGCACTTGAGCGACCCCCAAGAACTCCAAGGATGCTGTCTGATGCAGCTTTGCTGACCCCCACCTTGGACAAATGAATCTACTAAATGTAAATATGCTATTGACATGACAGAGTCGTGATCAGCTGAGGCATAATAGTAACGTAAATAAAGATGTTGGCAAACCCACAACGTGACCCGGACTAATATCCCACAGCCACTGGCACTGCACCTTCTTTCAGAAACTGCAAAAAGTCCGGTTCCCCGCTCAGTCTGCTTTGGGCTGGTCAGGCTTGGATTCCGAGCCCCCCCCCCCCCAGCCAAAAGGAAAGCGTGGGGTTTGCCTCTTGTTAAAGTGGCTCCCTCAGGGCCGCCAAGCTAAGGAGACTGCCGCGATCTTCTTCTCTGTACTTAATTAAGACAGTTTGTCAAGCCCCGACGTCAGGGGCTTTGCCCTCAACCCCCCCCCCCCCTCCCTCCGGCCCACACCCTTCCCCTCCCACACCCCCCCCCCCCCCCCCCAGCCACCCATGTTATTTTGCTGTAAGCTTCTGTGGTTTCAGTTTTTGTAGAGAGCAAGGTTACCAACAGGTAGAGAAACAAACCCGACATCAAGGCCGCAAGGAAAAAGCTCATTTTAATCCCCTGAAGGCTGTTGGACAGGGGCGTGTGGACCGGGTTCATGGTGAAGCGAGCCAACACCGACTCTCTCACCACGCAAACAAGCCGGTCACGGGCCTTAAGGCCACACGGATCCACATCTGCATGCTTAAAGGTGATAGACAGACTCTTCTGGCCCCTCGAATCCTGTGACGGTGCGTGTCTCATAGCCATTCGTGCCAACAGAGTAAACAGTGTGAGGCATCACACCCACACTTGTGTCACATCCAGTTTGGGCAATTACCTGTCTCGTGAAGACCAAGGATAAGGACTTCTGAGGCTCTGAGGTGGGGGGGGGCTGTGGGGTCTGGCGGTCGTGAGTCGCTGTCCCCCATCTTGTGCTTGTTTCGCTGTCTGCGAGTACAGAGGCAGCCACTCCCCTCATAATTACTGTTTTGATACACTCAACTGCAGATGGGCACATCCAAAAAATTACGGTGAGCAACATTCTGGGCGTCAGAGAGCCAGGATCACTCCGCTCTCGAGTCCTTCGCGTCGCCCCACGGAGTCGTGCAGATGCTTGACGAGCGGCAGGCGGACTTGGATGGGGAGCAGCCGCGGGCCGGCGATTACACAACCGCGCTCTCTTCCCCCGCCGCCAGACGCTGGACTCCCACGCGCTGCCGAGTGTCGTCCCGGAGCCGGCCGATTCGCGCGGACCGGCCGCTTCTGTCACCCCGTCTCACAGCCGCCGGCGCGGAGCCACAACTGCTGTCGTGGAAATAACCAGCTTACTCCTCCCTTTTCCTGTAAAATATTTTTAACATAGCATCTTCCTGGCACCAGTCCAGCACTGCCAGGCCTCTGAATGCGACCGAAAATGCTGCAACTATCACAGGCTCCTAGTTTCCGACAGGCTTGTTTTGAGTAAATGATATTGTGCAGATATTCACCTTTGCTGGTTCCGTTATGAATTTCGGGCAGCTGTTACGCGCCTCCATTCAGAGGCAAGGCGCTGCACTGGCCACAAGACTTTACTGGGGAATTCCAGCCCGAAAAAATCTGGTTGTTTTTATTTACCATCAGGTGAATGCAGGGGTGTTCAAAGGGGAAAGGAGCCGGGTTTATGATCTCTAGTCCTCAGATTTGCACGAGTCCTTGGTGCTGTGAAAAAGGTAAAAATTTATTCTGGATGATGAGTCATCGGGTGTTAAAGGGACCTGCCGGCCGGATTCGGGTCGATTTGCCAGGACATGGAACATGAAGTGACTAAAGCTTATTAAGAGAAAAAGATAAGGGGGAAAATCAGTCAATAAAAGTTTATAGGGGAAATATTTCTTAGGAATACAATATGTCACTCCCTGTCTGTGGTTCTGTAAAATGTTTATAGAACATCTCTTATAATATCAAATTTTAAAAGTGAGCGGAGAAGGCTGGGTCCATTTACCTTGTCGCCATGGCAATGTGGAAATCTGTCGTTTACAGTAAGAATGGCTGTTTCATGCCCCCCCCCCCCACTTTGATGTTGTTCCACTGAAGTCACACGCTCCATTGTTCCTCCCCACCCCCCTCTGTGTGGCTTGCTGGACCATTACGCGCTGATGGGAGGCTCTGTAATACAGCAGATTTCCAAAACTCAATCAGTCCTTTATTGAGGTGAGACCTGCAATCAAGGGTACAAGACCCAAAGAGGACATGGACATCATTATATCCACCAAAAATATCAAACTCTGCCCTATACCCTTGCCACCAATGGCTTAAAGTGAGGCTTTCTCATCATATGTTATCAGTTTTCATGTAATTCAACAAGTAAGTTCTGTTATATTTCCAAAATGTTCATAAAGATTTTCTCTCATATCCCTTGCAGTGAGTGACTGAGTAAGGGAATTTTTTTCTACAGTTGGGTGGTAATATTACAACTCTGTTAGGTCAGCAGATGGCTGGCAGGGAAAGGGAACAGTGGGTCTGGGTACACTTGGCAGTGAGAAGCAGTGGGTCTGGGTTCAAGTGGCAGTGAGAGGCAGATGGTCTGGGTTCACATTGCAGTGAGAAGCAGTGGGTCTGTGTTCACGTGGCAGTGAGAAGCAGTGGGTCTGGGTACACTTGGCAGTGAGAAGCAGTGGGTCTGGGTTCAAGTGGCAGTGAGAAGCAGATGCTCTGGATTCACATGGCAGTGAGAAGCAGCGGGTCTGGGTACACATGGCAGTGAGAGGCAGAGGGTCTGGGTACACTTGGCAGTGAGAGGCAGTGGGTCTGGGTTCATGTGGCAGTTAGGGGCAGCGGATCTGGGTACACGTGGCAGTGAGAGGCAGCGGATCTGGGTACACGTGGCAGTGAGAGGCAGCGGGTCTGGGTACACGTGGCAGTGAGAGGCAACGGATCTGGGTACACGTGGCAGTGAGAGGCAGGGGGTCTGGGTACACGTGGCAGTGAGAGGCAGCGGGTCTGGGTACACGTGGCAGTGAGAGGCAGAGGGTCTGGGTACATGTGGCAGTGAGAGGCAGTGGGTCTGGGTACACGTGGCAGTGAGAGGCAGAGGGTCTGGGTATACGTGGCAGTGAGAGGCAGCGGGTCTGGGTACACGTGGCAGTGAGAGGCAGAGGGTCTGGGTTCATGTAGCAGGTTTACCAACCATGCAACGATCATTATTATTGTCCAGCAGAACCAATAAGGTGCTGGTTTTTCTGGGGTTGGACAAGCTACCCTTCTGTCACGATTCCACTTTTTAAACACTGACATGTACTGTTTTGCGTACATGTGACATTCTGCCTCGAGGCGTAGAGAATGCATGCAGTTTGCTGCTGTATACAGGTCATGCTGAAAAGGGATGTGTCTCCATGGCGATCAAGGGCATCCGATGAGTGCTCTTAGCGAGGCTGCCGGCTCCCCATCAGGCCCGCAGCAAACATGCTGTGGACAAGATAGGTAAAGGTCGCCCAAATAAGCAGGAAACGGCTGACTGGGAAGGACCCCCTTAGGTGGACGGGGGACTTGCAGGAGACGGGGTCTATGCCATAATGTTGGGTGTTTGTCCCCCCCAGATGCAGAGGGAAGCCTGTGCCGAAGCAGCCACCTCCTGCACATCACACTGACCATGCACCGGCTCCTCATGTCCTCCAGTGAGCTCCTGGAGAAGCTCATCACACTATATCCTTCCCGTGCCCATGGTGTGTGCAGACCCTCCCTGAGGTGGCTTAGCTGGGCATCACACTGCCTGTTACTGAGCAGTGGGCTAACAGAACACTTTCCATTGGTTTGATAACATACAATCAACATAATCCTTCATCATATTTCAAGAAAATCACCATGGAAGTTGTGTGCTCCTATAACTGAAAAGTAAAAAGTTCAGCTATTTATCAGTCAGTTTCTCTTTTTATAAGACCGTAAACTTGTCAGTGAGATCGTCTGATTCTCTTAATGATGCAAGCAGCAGGACTAATACACTCCCCAGAATGTGTGGTAACCAGGGGTGATGATTTGGAGGTTGCAGCCTTGGGAACCGGGGTGCAGCTTCATGGGTCATCACTAGTCTGACTCTGTCCCACACCGGCCATCCTAAGCCAGATATGTCACGCCCGATCGGAAACTTAATGGTTTGTGCCTGTGTCTGTGGACGGGGGAACATGAGATCCTTTTCGGGCACTAGTGTCCACCCTTTACACTCCCCCCCCTCCCGCCAATGGTGCATCAAACACTGCAGCTGTCTAGTCTGACTGGGTGACACTTCAGCGCCCCCCTTCCCATGATGCTCTCTGGCCCTGTTTTCAGTGATCTTGGCAGCAGGGAGACCTGCAGTGCAGTGCCATTATTAACATGGTTTTATGTAGCGTCTCAGATGTTTCCAGGCCTGAGCAAAGCAGGTGACCTGATAGCCTCTGCACGTCAGCGGCCTTTTGGAGGCCTGCCACCCCCCTGCCTGGCCTCCCAGTTCACAAAGCTGTTCGATGCGTCTGCTGTTTTATTTTGTGTTTGTTTGCAACCCACATGCGCAGAGAAGTCACCTGCGGTTACCATTTCTTTTTCTGTCAGCGGAAATCCCCGACACACAAGTTCTGCAGTGTACCTGCAGTCAGGTACATCCCCCTCGAAAGGTCCCGTTCCCCTCACTTTACCCCACCACGGCGCTCACTCTCGCCAGGCACGCCCACACACTCAGTCATCTCCACTCCTGCCCCCAGATAAACACTCAGCCCTGTGTGTACCCCAATAGCTGGTCACCGCTCGGTAAAGTCCCTGACACTTCCCTGTGTCTGCTACACCCATTGTTCCTTAACTGTTATGCTCACTTTCAAGAACGCCTTGGAAAACGAGAGCCCTACAGACTGCCAGAAAATCTGCTACTTCATCAGGTGAGAGTGCCTGGCCCTGCCTGGGAGGTGTTTCACCAGGCCCATCTTGGGAACACCGTGCCAGACTACACACCCTACCCTGGGTGGCTCGGTTCAGCCAATCTGACTGTGCCCTTGTGTATGCCTTCCAGGTGTCACCTGTGTGTTTGTCTTCACTCAGGTACTGGATCAGAGAATTCTGGACGATGTTTAGGTTGCACACCAGCCTTGCAGACACTTTAGAGCGCTTCCAGACACTGATGAAGGAACGAGGACAGGAAAGGCTGTGCTCCCTGTTGGAGACTAAGTGGATGTGAGTATAACCGTCTGTAATAGTGGCATCAAGCCTTCTTTGAGGGATCCAAACCGTCTGCACGTCACGTCACTCACCGCAAGCAAACAGCAGCCGTCCGTTGCCTATTCAGGTTGAGTCACGCAGCCCACTTAGCGTGAGTCATCGTGTGTAGCTGCAAAGGACGATGGGAAGGATAAGGACTCCACGCCGGCACTGTGTGTGGTTGGCTTCAGGAGTCGCCCCTCGCAGTCTACCACACAGAGGTGACCTAGAGGTGCTCTTTCGCTCAGTCAGCGGTTGCAGCATTCCGGACCTTTTCCATTCTCCTAGTGGGGGGGTTGCAGCTGTTTTACAGTCCTTACCTCGATGCCTCCGCTTTTAATGAGTCACCGTGGAAAAGAGACCAGTCTCTTCCATTGAAGGAAAGTTGCCGAAACTGCCCCTAAGAACAGGTCGATGTTCTCATGATGTAGCTACCAGAGAGTGAGTTCCATTGACAGAAGCGTCTATGTAGGTCTGTGGTCACAGGGTTTAGGTTTGTTCCTCACCCAGGCACAAAAAAATGAACAATAAGCATAGAAATAGCAACCCGCTCGCTTGCAATGTTAAAAATACCTGTGAACCTGGTTGGTTAATTTTTTTGACACCCTGTGAATTAGAATAGAATATAACAGAATAGAATCACAACAGAAAGGAATATAATAGGTATTTTGTTCATACCCATGGGGAAATTTGATTTTCTCCTTTTGTGGTTTTTGCTACTAACTGCTGCCTCCCTAGTTGACTTATTATGCCATTAAGTAGCGCTAACCTCCCAGAATCCTTTGTGCTTTCAGAACTGAGAGAGACTGGTCCTGGAAGGCCAGCCAGAAGATCAAGGCCAACAGTAGCAAGAAGAGGAAGGTGTCGCTGCTCTTCGACCACCTGGAGCCCGAGGAGCTGGCCGAGCACCTCACCTACCTGGAGTTCAAATCCTTCTGCAGGATTTCAGTACGTTTATATGTGCTGGCTTTGCAGCAGCTTAGAGCCTATAAAGCAATTATATAACTAAAATGCTCTCCGGCAGTTCCTCTTTTCTCATTTCCAGTTTCATGCTGGGTTTCTCTCCGCCCCTGTGTAGACCTGGTTTGCTGGTCCAGCCCAGCTGGCTCCAGTTATCTGAGACTCAGTTATAAGTACTCAGACTCACCTCTCCACAAAGGTCCTCCGTCAGCATAATTATGTCGTAATATGAAGGAAATGCATCCTTGCACACCTACACGTGCACACGCAAGCACTCGTGCACAGAGACGGAAACAGGGCTATGGAATGCGTGGGTGATGTTTATAGCAGGCTATTGTCGGCCCTTCTCACGCGCTTTGGGCGGGGCGGGCTTATCCTTGCCCACCACGGGTACAGAATGCCGGCCCGTCCTGTTCCTGGTGAGACGCTGAGCCCCGCCTCTCTCCCTCATCAGTTCGCAGACTACCAGAACTACATCCGCAGCGGCTGCATGAAGGACAACCCCATGATGGAGCGATCGATCGCTCTCTGCAACGGCATCTCCCAGTGGGTCCAGCTCATGGTCCTGAGCCGGCCCACGGCCCAACTCCGGGCCGAAGTCTTCGCCAAGTTTATCCATGTGGCTCAGGTGCGGCCAGCGCTGTCGCTGTGCGCTAATGTTTGTGTCTCTCGCTGCGTGAACAGACACAAAGGGACAGGCCCACAATCACCACACAGAAAAACAGTCCATCAAACTCCTAATGACTCTCAAGTGCTTCTCTGTGGGCCCTCAACTCTGCGCACGCCATCTTTCTGTATTAATCAGGTCACAGCGGCTGCTAATGGATTCTTCCGGCACGGGCCAGTCTGTGGGGGCCAGGAGAGGGTTCTGTTAGCCCGTCAGGTGGGAGGGGAGGTGCTTAGGAAGCTTCCGGAAAGCCATGCAGAAAGCGCCATGAACATGGATACACAGGTCTGTATGTATAGACACTGACGTTCATCTGGCCGTGTTTCCCAACAGAAGCTCCTTCTGATGCACAACTTCAACACACTAATGGCGGTGGTGGGCGGGCTCTGTCACAGCTCCATCTCTCGGCTAAAGGACACCAGCTCCCACGTGCCCGGCGAGGTCACCAAGGTAACTGCCGCTTACCCTTTCCATAAGCCACCCTGCTGATGGCAGGAGCCTCAGGCTGCTTAAAAACACCTCTCGTTAAACTTTATTTATTATTATTGTTGTTTGGTTAGTGTCACAAAGTCAACTCCTAGTCATCATAATAGCATTAGTTCCTGGAGAAGAGTTATGCATTGGACAGAATCCTGAGAAACCTTGAGCACTGAATTCTGGGAAAGTAGCATTTTGTAACCCAAGCCGTAACCCTTCCATGGTACTGAATTCGCTTGTGGCTGGCTCCCCTGCAGGTACTGAATGAAATGACAGAGCTACTGTCCTCCTGTAGAAACTATGACAATTACCGGCAGGCCTATAGCAAGTGCACGGGGTTTAAGATCCCCATCCTGGGTGTCCACCTCAAAGACCTCATCTCTGTCAATGAAGCCATGTCTGACTACGTGGAGGACAGCAAGGTTAACGTTCAGAAGCTGCAGGCCCTCTACAATCACATCAACGAGCTGATTCAGCTGCAGCAGAACCCGCCACCCCTGGATGCTAACAAAGACCTGGTCCATCTACTGACGGTCAGCTTATATGACTGTTAAACGGTCCTTTTATGGTCAGCATAAATCCCTGTTACAGACCTGGTCCATTTATCAGGTCTTATTGTTCAGTCCACCGGTGTATCCCTGTGCAAAATAGCCACCGGCCGACCTCAGCTATGTACCATATTACTAGTCTGCAAACACACAGTTGTACAATGCACCAAAGTCACATGACTGCTGCTGGTGCTGCTCCCGTTCCAGCTATCCCTGGACCTGTATTACACCGAGGATGACATCTACGAGCTGTCCTATGCACGGGAGCCCAAAAACTGCAAGGCGCCGGTGAGTGACCCAGGCAAGCCTCAGAGCAGCAGCTGGCAAGAAGGGCAGATCACGCTGATGCTCCAGTAGGTGTCCAGCGACGTTGCACTGATGCCGGGTTCATTTGTCGCCCATCAGCCAGCCACCCCGTCCCGACCTCCCGTCGTGGTGGACTGGGCCTCAGGCGTAGCCCCCAAACCGGACCCCAGGACCATCAGCAAGCACGTGCAGAGGATGGTGGATGTGAGTCTGTATATCTGCTGCGTCTTTTGCCCATCTCTCTAAAATTATCGATCACGAGAGCATCGCATGGGAACATGATGAGAGCCATAATACTGATCAGAGGTTGATGAGGAGGATATTTCAGCAGCACACTGCTTAGCATCAGTCAGCAGGGTTCTCTAAGCACAGTAGTCGGATAATGTGCTTCTAAACTGTCTAGGCTAGAATAGGTAAATAAGTCTCTCCGGCTGGCCTCCATGGGAGTAGTGCCTCATTATAGCATTAGGTGGCGGAATCATAGCTGGTAAAAAAGTATGTTCTCCCTATGAATATTGCTGCCTTTTTGGCTTTTCCTCACAGTCGGTGTTTAAAAACTATGACCATGATGAGAATGGCTACATCTCCCAGGAGGACTTTGAGAAGATAGCGGCCAGTTTTCCCTTCTCCTTCTGCGTCATGGACAAGGAGAAGTAAGTGCTCTAAGGCCCAATGAGCGAGCAGTCGTCCCATCTCCAGGTCATGTGGGTGTGGGGTACCTGCAGCCCGCCGGCCATGTGACCTGTTCCCGGCCCGTGACAGTCATGATGTGCTTACTAGTGATGCCCCCTCCCACTCTGTTTCTCCTGCCCGGCAGAGAGGGTCTCATCAGCAGGGAGGAGATCACGGCCTACTTCATGCGTGCCAGTGTCATCTGCTCCAAACTGGGCCTGGGCTTCGTACACAACTTCCAGGAGACCACCTACATGAAACCCACCTTCTGTGACAACTGCTCAGGATTCGTAAGTCACCCGTGACTAAGCGCCACCCTGGCTTCCCTTCCCCCACACCTCCCCGTGTTTTTTCATCATTTCCCAGCATCCCTTAGAAGCCCCGTCACTGATCTACCGCTTCTCTCTCCGTTCTCCAGCTGTGGGGCGTCATCAAACAAGGCTACAGGTGTAAAGGTGATTCCTTTTTGTTATTTCCCCAATTCGAAGCGTGATAGGGCTCCCGTGCAGGAGGAGCGGCCCCTCTTGGAAAGAAGCTGCACGCTCTCAGCTAAAGCGTGTTAGGGCTCCCGTGCAGGAGGAGCGGCCCCTCTTGGAAAGAAGCTGCACGCTCTCAGCTAAAGCGTGTTAGGGCTCCCGTGCAGGAGGAGCGGCCCCTCTTGGAAAGAAGCTGCACGCTCTCAGCTAAAGCGTGACCATAGTCACAGGAAGCGTGCATTTCCTGACAGCAGTGACGAGCGAGTTTCAGCGAGCGTGCTCTCAACATGGCCTGTAATTACACGAGTTGTAGAAATCTCTTTCCGGAGCATTTTCAGTGTCGCCCCAGGGAGGGCAGTGGGGGTTTTGCCAAAGAGTGAGCCCTCTAATTCAGTTGCCGAGTGCAGTGATGGTGGCGAGCTTTAGGAGGCTGCAGATAGTGTGCAAGACGGCGTCAGGTGATTGAGTCTGCGGTTTCCATGGCGCAACAGGGCTGCCGGCAGGTGAAGGGTAATCAGGGCAAGTGTCTGGAAAAACCAAAACAAAGTGTAGACACTTCGGCTTTCATCCGCTCCCCTGTGAGCGGCACGGCCCAGATTACACTGTGTGTGGCGCTATGTCACTGGCCCAGCGCCTCCTACAGGTTGGAAATGGGCGATGCCATGGCACGCCTGGCAGGTTTCCACAGTGTAACATTCATCTGTGGACAATGGGACTCTTATAAGAGCAAGCTTTAGTGCAATGAGTATATAAATGTACCACCTCGTCATTGTGCTTAGGGAGCCAGGGAGGTGTTGATTGGGTGTCACATGTAGTGCTTGTGCTGGATTGGCCGACTGGCTGTCACTCAGCTGTATTGCACCCTCCCCTCTGTCTCGAACAGACTGTGGCATGAACTGTCACAGGCTGTGCAAGGACCAGGTGGCGTTCGAGTGCAAGAAGAATGCTAAGGGGAGCAACTCCTCAGCGAGCTCCACCCCGACCACCACCGGCCCCCAGGGACTCAAGTGCATGGAGCAGGGTGAGGACACGTGGCTCCGCACTGCCTCGTGCTGACCGTGCATCCACACCAAACACGCATTGTGCATGTAATCGTGCACAAGCACACACATGCATTCATACGCATCACGAGTGTAATCACAGCAGGCCCAGGCTGAAAAACAGCCAGTGATTCCACAGAAACGTGCAATTATACACGATGGGGGGACACCGACATCACAGCACAGATGGGAATCTGTTTCAACACGTATACTGTTCAGTAACAACCAGCCAATCAGAAGCAACGGTGCGTTCACACTTTAGAAGCAGCATTAGGACTGCATGCAACAAGAACACACATCGCATAAGTGATTAGGGCTGTTTGAGGTTATACAGCCCCAGCACATTTTTACCAAACTTCCTGCCATTGTGACTTATTGGTTTAGTAATGCAAGAGCTCCTCCTGCTGGCAGATGAAGGTTGGTGATGTATGTGAACTATTTTTTCCTCAGCTTATATACAATGACATAATTGACCGACATTTGGACCCTTTTCTCAGAGTGTTACGCACACACTCCTTCTCCTTCGTGGCAGCCTCAGTGCGCCACAAGGTACTACTCTACTTTCCATTCATTAGCCCAGCCAGGCCACAGCACGCTTACAGCATTCATCACCACCATCGTTATATAATTCATTTCACTGCTTAATGAATGT
Source organism: Petrocephalus sullivani (assembly GCA_026780845.1). NCBI lineage: Eukaryota > Metazoa > Chordata > Actinopteri > Osteoglossiformes > Mormyridae > Petrocephalus > Petrocephalus sullivani. The sequence goes on from JAODKM010000025.1 coordinate 977,748, forward strand.
GGCATGCGAATGTGTTTGATTTGCAGCTCGTTCGGTCATGAATAAATTATAAATGAACACAGTTCTTTTTCCCGCTGTTTACACAAGACCACAGAAAGTCTTTGTTGTTATTTTTCATTAGTACTGATCAGCTCTTAGACATTGTTAATTATTCAACAACCGATATCTGGTATATATGAGTTCCTTGATGTGTAAGTTAATGTTTAGTTCCTCCTGCTGAAAAGGAATAAATTAGCTGCAAAATACAGGAATACTCTGCAATTCTGGTTGCATCCAAGCATCAATTATCTGATTAACAAATCTGACACGCGAGTAATTACCTTCGATAACCTTAGATGACCCCGAAGCTGTTATTGAGTATTGTGGTCCCTCTGTGACTGCTTTGGGCACGTCTGATTTACTGGAAGGGATCGGAGAGAGGGGGCTGATGGGTAATTCCCCTGTGTGGGTGGCAGCGAAAGGTCAAGGGCTACTTCTGGTGTCGAAGAACAGGCTCAGTTACAGTAACGCAGTATGATGTCAGGAATATCAGGCGAACGGCACAAACCCAACTGAGACAAATACCTTATTATTGTTTTTAAATTCTGCAAATACTGGAAACTGCATCACGGCTGCTTTTTGTGCCGTTTCTCACAGAAGCAGGATGTCTGGATGATGTGGGAGATTAGAAGTCGTCTCTTCTCACCCTGTGCCATCTCGCCGCAGGTTCTGAGGAGAGTGCGCCGTTCTCGTTCCCTGCCGAGGAGCCCACCGACACTGGCGATCACGCTAAGGACTGCTGCTCTGGCCCGTCCGTGCCCCCTCAGCTGCTACCCTTCCCCGGGGTGCACAAAGGGACCCAGACGGATGGGCCCCCGGTGACACCAGCCCCGTCTGGAGAGCCCCTACGGCCCGAGGCCTCGCTCCTGTCCCCGGGACCTTCCGCCCTCACGCCCTGCCCCAGCCCGGTGCCGGTGCGTAAGCGCGCCTACGCCAAGTGGGAGAACCGGGCCTCCACCGTGCAGAGGAGCCAGGAGCCCGAGGAGCAGAGCAAGCAGACCCATGAGCAGCTGGAGAAGGCAAGTGAGCTGGAGAAGGCAAATCCGACGGCCGCACGTGCAGTTCGGTGCAGTGCTGGGGGAAACGAGGATGGCTGTGAGCGGGAGAAAGGGGAGGGGCGAGGGGATGGTAGCTGGCAGTAACCGCAGTGAGCGTGTCCAAACCCGCACCCGCACACGCACCTGCACCCGAAGGCAGCCACACACATGACCTCTAACGCTCCTGCGCTGTCACCAGCTGCTCTGAGTCATCGACATCTCCTGCTGCTTCTCAGAAACAAATGTAAATAATAAGAAGCAGTAACTTCTTCGCTAGTGATGTCTCCTCCTGCTGAAAGCCATGAATAGATCATTAAACCTACAGAATGAAATGGAGTATCGGTGTAAACTTTTCTGTTACTGCCTGTTGCTGTAGCTTGTCTGGTTCACTTGGTGTCTGCTGTGTTTGTTATCCCGAACAAATCACAACATAACAAATCGTTCTGGCAGATGCTCTGAGGAGAGTCTCTGGGAGTTTCATCATCAAGTGTTTTGCATGAACATTCACGTGAGACATTCACTTAAATAGGGTGTTTACAATAACACAGAATTTATTACCTGATGATAATGATGGCAGTTTGAACGTGCCAGTGCGCTCTGTGTTACATAGCAGATCTTTATTATAGCCACGTACACCTGTGTGTAAACATCTGCTAGATGTCGAACTGAACACTTCTCAGAAGGTCAGGGGGCACGTTTGCTGGCAGGCTTTTGGTGGGCTTTCCCAGTGCATTACCCGGGATTCACACCTACGCTGCGCTGCACACTCATTTGTAATGCGCACTAAAACCCCTTGCTTTCCACTGAGATTTCACTTACGGTCGTCATCTAAAAAAAAGTTACAAATTCCTCCCATGGACTGTTTTGTCAGGTCAATTTAACTATCGACATTAGTTATAGGATTGGAGAGATTTGAGCCCTGAATGTGTGGCTGCCCACTTATTCCGAGGCCAGAGGTTCAAACCCACAAACCAAGGGCTAAACGCTAGAGGTTCGGACGGCCTGACACCCTTTCATTATTCATTTGGTTTTTGCCATAGGCATTCAGTGGACCATGTTACTCAGAGTGACTTACGCAGATTTTTACACTAAGTTAGATTATCAGGCTGGACATTTTATGGACAAGGCCCAAGGGTTGGGCAACAGACCCCTCTGACTCGCCACTCGTGTCTGTCTCCAGGAGAACCAAACGCTGCAAAAGACCAACGAGGATCTGCGGCGCAAGCTGAAGGAGGCGCGGCGCGAGGTGGAGATCCTGCAGACCCTGCTCAAGAGGCAGGCGCTGCACACCGTCGAGGAGGACTCATCCTCCTAAGCAAGGGCGCCCCCTGGTGGCGCGTCCCCCGTGCCCAGCCATGCCACTGTGGATCTCCTCTTCAGACAATCATGCTGGGGGGGTGGGAGCTCAGCCCATGCAGAAGCAAAGGGGATTGGATAGAGACAACCTTTCAGCAGACTCTTGATATCCAAAGCTCCTCCCACTCTGAGACAGCCAATTGCATAAGGGGGGTGGAGCTCATATTGCTCAAGGGTGCCACCACTTGTGGCAGGGGGCTCATGTGTCACCATCATTAGCCACACCCACCACCTCATTTCATTGGTCCCCATTTGAAGTACCCCCCTCTTCCTCTGCCCCTTTGTGATTGCGTGTCATGGGGACAGTTTGGTCTGAATTCCAGGCCGCAGAACCGCTGCCAGCAGCTTCAGTGTTGTGTTTCTGTTGTCTCGTCTTGCACGGTCCATGCACATCTGTTTGCAGGCCCGAGGCTGCCTATTGGCTGTGCATGCGTAGGACTGCTTACTTTCGATATTTATTTGGAGAACACTACAAGGGAGCCTAACTTATAGCAGTGAACAGCACAATACGGAACATCCCTGACATTATGTACTACATTTCACAACTTAGTTCACACAACTTCCTTTTGTTTTGTCTACTATTTATAGTATATAATTTGCATAGAATTATGGGTACACACCAATAATATGGGGTCACAAACATGGCAGTTGTGTGATGCAATTGTACAATCGGAATGCAGCGTGTAAATATTTCTCATGTACATACCTATTGTGTTATCGCATTAGATTTCCTGTTTCTCGATCTCGGTCCATTTTAATCTGTGTTGTTTATCACTGAGCATTGCTACTGTTATCTAACAAGGAATAAAGATGCACTGTTGTAAAAGAAACAAAGGATTTGTTTTTGTGGCTTTTTGTTTTTAACTGATTAGAAAAAAGCGAACAGGAATGAGAATTCCGAGCGATTTGGCTTGACAGGCATCCTAAGAGCGCGGCGAATGGGTGCAAAAAGAGTGCGTCTTATCTGTGGCCTGTGAGCAGAGGTGGAGGCAAGTGTGTGACGCACAAGGGGTGCCGCCACTTCACTAGTGTGCTAAGGCGGGGGCCTTGCACTATTGCCGTTACGCTGTCTTCTATGTATCCGTCGGTTATTTCTTCCTTTTAATTGGTGGTATCTCACCGACCAGGCAGAAGCCGTACCTGCCTGCATCGTCTGTTTGACGTCGAGACGGGCAGAGTTCGTAGGAAGCATAGTACTTCTGGAAGGAAGCTCTTCTCGCGTGCGGCAGGCCTGACTTCCTTCCACCTTGTCTGCAAGGCCACCCGCCACAAGGCCTGCAGTGGAGCGGACAGAACTAAGCCAGAAGATGGCCGCCTCTCCTCTGTACACAGCAGCTTGGGTGTATGTTCACAGTCAGGGTCCCGATTGACTTCCATGTGCTTCCGCTGTTAGAACCTGCAGGCATTTCCCCCAGGGCACTGATTCCCGGATTCTTTTTATTTCCTTTACAAAACCTGTGCTTTTCCTTTCCGAAAGATGTTAGTGCCCTAGTGGGCATTAGCTGAGTAACAAGCTGCCCTCACTAAATAACAGGAAGACGACGTGTTAATCCAACAGGCAGTCCAGCAAACTGAGTTTTATGTTATCAAGGTGATCCATCTCTTAACCTTCACGTAAATAGCTTACTTCAGTATAAAAATATGAGAAACATCCATTAAAAATACATTTGATGCCCACAAGAGGGCAGTTTTACTCCCTATGAAGATTGTTTACACATTTTATGTTTCAGTAATCTCACCTCTGGCCTTTTGTCTTTCAAACTAATTCCAATTAATTCATATTCACATATGTTTTTTCTTTCAATTTTTTGAATTTTTTTTCTGGTCAGAGACAAAATGGAAATGTGTGTGTGGCTGGAGCTCACTTACTCCCAGCCGCCACAAGGCGGCTACACAGGCAGAAAACTTTACTTACTGCAACTAGGTTCCAAACAGCAGCTGATCTGACTGGATTGTTGGCAGGCAGGCATTTGCTAATTAAATGTCAACGCATTCAACTTCCTGTCTAATCAGAATTTAATTCAAAGACCGGTGCAAATTGCGAAAGGCAGCCCTGTACTTTGAGAGAACCGTAATTTCTCTGCCATCAGTCACAGGAAATATGGAACGGCTTTTAAAATTAGGTGCTGAATAACCACAAAATCAGAAATGGTATGGTTGGGATGCTCTGGGTTGGGCTGGGCTTGGCTGTGGGGCTGGGCTCTTAACAGAGAGATCAAATTAAATGTCCAGTGCAGCGTCATCATGTCAGAAAGTTTTTGTGCCGTTCTGATGAGTAGGAGGCAATGACAACTGCATGTTCTGTTTGCAAAAATGGTCACCGCCAGGGAGATGTTTCTGGAGTCAGTTCTAGCTGGAAAGCATGTTAGATACTGCTTCTGCTTTGATTAAAAGTTTAGGTAAGTGCAGCAGCTAATTGGCATGCGAGTGCGGGGGCTAATTAACAGAGCAGAAAGGCTAGCGCCCCACCCAGTGTCTGACTGCCGCTCAGGTCCCCCAGCCGGCCCGGGGTGAGGAGTGTGACTGCCGCTCAGGTCCCCCAGCCTGGCGTGAGGAGTGTGACTGCCGCTCAGGTCTCTGACCCGGAGTGAGGAGTGTGACTGCCGCTCAGGTCTCTGGCCCGGAGTGAGGAGTGTGACTGCCACTCAGGTCTCTGGCCCAGGGTGAGGAGTGTGACTGCCGCTCAGGTCTCTGGCCCGGAGTGAGGAGTATGACTCCCACTAAGTAAAACCAAACTGGTCATGTATGTAGACTCATGTCAAAATGAATCACAAATATTTCTAACTATTTAGTTACATGGATAGCTTTGGCCGTTCATGGCTAACTAGCCTATTACAGCGTTGCCAGCTTCGATTATCTGGCTGGCGTGAGATTTTCAATGCACACTCATTTACATGTATCATGACGTATATAACAGCTTTAAGAACATAAGAACATAAGAACTATACAAACGAGAGGAGGCCAATAGTGTGTAGGGTTTGCAAACTACCCCAGCACTTTTGACATAGCTAATTTTGGGTTTATAATGGAATAATATAGATTCACCATAAGTTTTCTTGCGTGAGAGTCAAAAAGTGTGTGTGCACGTCAGATGCGTGACAGCTGGCAGCCTCGATATAAGGATGGAACTCCTCTGCCCAAACTGAGGGGCATGTTTTTAATTAATCAACCTTTTAGGTTTATCATGTTTATGCCATTGTATACTATTCTCAGTTTATGATTCATAAACATCATTTATATTACTGCAGTCAGAAGCCAGTGGGGAAGCTCCATCCCATCGGCTATGTCAAATAGGTGGATAGATAGCGACGGACAACTGTTTGCTATCTATGTACGTCGGTTATGTGCTTACAAGCCGAACAACTCAAGATTCAGATGTATATCCAGTGTGAATACTAACTGGGAATCATTCTCTCTGCAGGTCCCTGAAATGTCTAATCAAGTTTCGAATTTCAAAAGCTCTCCAAAGCCAGCCAGCTCCTCTGTGGGATAACAGCCCCACATCCACAGGCTCCTTTAGCTTGTGTTGCGACTGATCCTTCCCTTAATGGCCACATGGTCTTTGCCGGCCCACTGCCAAGCAGCAGGGAATGAATCCCTGACCTGGGCTCCCACCTTGCCTTTCCCCCCGGAGCTATAATGTCAGTGTGTGCCTCTCTGCAGCTCAGAAGCTGAGGTCACACAGACCATGGCCAGCAGTGCTCGTCGGGATAATGAGCCCAGGTTAAATATAAACCAGCTAGGATTAAAGCTGAGCAACAGGCAGAGTAACAGCATTTGGGCTCGTTTTGGGAAAGATGCCGTCATTTCAATTTTGTCCACATTTTACGGTTTGAAATTCAACAGTGTTATCCTAGAATAAGTGAATAATAAGTGATTGGATTTAGGCTCAGCGGTATTACTGCAGGATTTAGCTTTCAGTGGAGTTCCTCATGCATGCTACAACGGGCTGTGGAAAGTCTGGAAACACAGTCTTCCACCTAGAGCAGACGTGTTCCCTTAACTACTGAGCCCGAAAGTTCCAGACGGCTGCCAGGACTTAGTTACCAAGTACTGGGCCTTGGAGAGGACTAAGCAGGGGGACAAACCAGGAAACCCAGTAGCATTCAACAACTACAAAACGGAAAAGATGTGTTATTTGAAGCTGGAGAATGCCTGGTCTGCAGCACAAGCTCTGCGCTTTGTGCTCTGTGGTTGATAAAATACCTTTCCGATATGGAGGGCTGCCTGTATTCTCTTTTCCTACCCCTCCCTTGCAGGAACACGCAAATGACTGCGCTAACATACGTCATAGAGACCGCCGATTACTGGCGGTCGCCCCAGACCGCTAGGAGCTACAGCATAAGCGATAGTGCTCCCCGGGCAGCTCCGGATGGTTTTGGATCTCACGCTGTTTGACGAGGCATCCAATCACTTTCTGACCCCACATTCTGCTTCTAGTGACCCTATCCAATACCTCGGCCCCCGCGAGGCACCCCCCCGCCCCCCAGGTCATGTGGCACTTTCTGTCATGCAGACGCCAGGGTGGGGAGCCTGGCATGAGTGTGGCAGCTGGAGGCAGGTCCGGGGGTGGGGGGGGGGCAGTCTCCCCGCTCTGGGGAATCTTCAGCAGCCCCTTTTGTTTTTTGTTTGTTTTTTCTCCCCTGTTGCCGAGAGACTAACCCAGCATTCAATTATTTTGCTGTTCTCATGCCAACGCCAGGGGGGCGATAAGTGATTTAATTCTCAGCTCGCATTAGCAGTTTGGCGGGACGCCTCTGGCTCGACGCACATCCTAACAAAGCCTGCTGGGCTCTCGCAATCTCGGCCGCGCTAACAAACCTTTCAGGATGACCACCAGAGGGCACTCCTACCCCCCTCCTCCCCAAAACACACCTGACTATGGAGGCCATCCTGTCCCCCAACCTACAATCCCCAGGACAGCTAGCTCCTCCATTCCTCCTAAGCCAGAAGACCGGCTGTGTGGCCCCGCAGCGCAGGTGGCTTCCTGCAGGCCACGTGGTTCGCAGGGATTCCTGCTTCCTCTAACACAGTGGTATAAGGACGGTGGTGAGGGGGTTGGGGACGAGCAGAGAGTCTGTACGAGCTTCTACTGAAGGTTGGCGTGGTTCCTGGCAGGAGCTATGGCACTCGGTTGTTGTGGTCCCTCGGCTGCCCCTACCTCGCGTACTGCACCCCCCCCCCCCAGGCTGCTGGGAGGCAGGAGGCGGGCGGGGAGTGTGCAGGGACCCCCCCCCAGCTCGGGGAGCTTGTCTGCTGCTGCGGTCCCCACCACGCCGCATGGCACCCAGCCAGGGCATCCAACAGTGCTCATTAGTTTTGAACGTCGTGGGTTTTGGGTTTCACAACGGCAGTGGAAACACTCTCTACCCCGAGACGTGTACCTGATGTTTCCACTGAACCATTAAAGGCATTACCATGCCAATTACGCTAATCTTCTCTATGTTTTATTAATTGGCAGCAAGAGCGACCTGCATTAAAAATACCCCTTTATTCTCTGCTGCATTGTTTTTGGTGTTAATTGGATTGTTATTGGCTTAGTGAATGACTTTGTTTTTGTCCTCTTTTTTACCCTTTTAGCATAAACTGCTTACCTGTGAGACTTCCTCCTGAAGAGAAATGCCAGCAAACTAGTCAGACTTGGGACCGGGCGAGGACTGGGACCAGGCGAGGACTGGGACCGGGCGAGGCCTGGGACCGGGCGAGGCCTGCGACCGGGCGAGGCCTGGGACCGGGCGAGGCCTGCGACCGGGCGAGGCCTGGGACATTGCCTCGGACGTCGCCTAGGGACGGACGCTCAGACAGGTGCTGGGTACAAACGTCGGTCACCGACGCTAAAGCTTGGATGGGTGCCCTTTTCCGTGTGCACTTAGGGGCTGGGGACCGTCGTCCACAAGCAGCTTGTGCTCATATGATATATGGCTCCGGATGCGGATGCTTGCGGTCAGTGCTGCATGCAGCAGACATATTCCACCAGTCCAGGAGAGGGCGTGTTTCAACAAATGCAAATGGGTAAACGTTTATGAACCGTTTTAAAGCTATTAGTCAATTTTGTGGTATTTTGGTATGGTATTTTTTAATCCTTATGACAAAATAAGCCGGAAATCTCCACACCCCCAGCCGCTCAGAGAATTTCAATTTCAAGATTTAAAAATGCTGGCATAGTGCTGATTTTTAAAATGCCACATACCTCCGTATAATGTCTGTACAATATGAAAAATTTGATAGGTGGGTCCCACCCACCCTCCATATACATCTGCTCACCATAACTGCTACAACAACAGTTGTTCTTCCTCTGCTCTTTCGTCGCTGACTGCTGATCTGTGAAAGTCCACACTGCCACCTACTGGAAATACCTAGTCAGTTATCTTGCACATGTGCAGTTGATGCACAAGGTTTCTGCTAGACACAAAAATCAGAGCTACGCGCACACCGACCACAGCCATCTGCAGCCAACCCCTGATGATGAAATTTACGTCACGTCCCCTCAAAAGTGAAGTATGAATTGGGCTCCTGCCGCTGCACATGCAGGCTGAACAGAATAGCTGGAGTTTTTATACATCTGGGTCTCCATGAACTCTCTTTGGTGGAGAGTTTGTCAGCTTTAAAACGAGCCTGGACTCGGGTGCAGGTGTTCACACTTTAAAAACTCTCTCAGAATGTCGTGGCACCTTTGCAAAACGCTGAAAAGAGGCCAGCTAAAGTAGCTCAGGTCCAAAGGGTCAGCCTGTAAGAAACCCGTGGTGATTTCCGGTGGGCGCTACCTGCAGCCTAGTGTCGTTACCACACCAAACTGTCATGGATGAGATGCCAGCGCACTAACAGGACCCCCGCGCAACTAAATAAGTGCGGTGAGCAATTCCGAGTGGAGCTAATTAAAATCTGACTGGAAAGAAGCTCGATTTTGGCTCAGAAATGGGGGGGGGGCATGAAGATAAAGAGGATGTATTGTTTTTTCAGAACAATGTGGCGGTTAGCCTGCTTTGAAAGAGCTGATATAAAGCCGATGGCCTTGGGGATCCAGAAGGGGGCGGACTGTCGTTCCAAGAGAATCTTCGACTACGTGCATTATTGAGATCTGATAATTTCGCAGAGTTAATTAAGATGAGACGATGGCTGTGGAAGCCCAGAGCGATGAAGCTGGCGTGGTGATTCTCAATCTGTCCGTCTCTTCCTGCCTTTAATCATCCCGCGCTTATGAAATGCACTGGACCAAAAGTCCACCCAGTCGCCCCATGCCACCCCCCTAAATGCAGGCCTCCCCCAAGCACTGTGAAACGGAAGGGAATGAGACTTGTCTGCTCCAGCAGTGCTGCATATGGGCCGACCCTGCACTGTGCGCCCCCCTCCTCAGGATGGGGCAGACGAAGAGAAGAATCCCACTGTACTTGTGCAAATGAAAAACAACGAATTTAGTCTTTAATCATGATTTCCTGAGCAGGGGTCTTTGTGAGGACAGGAAATCCTAGCAATCCATTCCGGGACAAAGCATCATTCCAACACTGCAGACCTCCACCCTAAAGAATTTCAAAAGGGATCGGAGGAGAGCGCCCGGCATTCAGGAAGCAGCCTGTGAAAGCCTAGCTAAAGACATCAAGAGTAGGAAAACTGCTCTAAATCAGCAGGAGTGATTGTCCCACAACACATTAGGATCTTAGCTGTTCATTATAACTGCCAGTAAAAAGGATCTATTCTCACATCACCCTGTTTAATATTTATAATGATTACAAACTCATCAGACAGTCTTGTTAACCTGAAGCTTCCCCATCCCTAATGGGACCAGTGAAGGTAACTAACCAGGTCAATTTTACAGGCTAGAATCATGTGTGAATGCCCAGCTTCAGCAGAGCAGCGGGTGGAATGCACTCCAAGTTAATTGCATCAGCTTCCTGAAAGCTTTGAGCCAGAATCTGCACCTTTAGCCGCTCTGGAACTCAGGTGAGGTTTGCTAATTGCTACGTCCTGGTTCTCTCCTGTTCCCTAAACACGTCCCAGTTCTTTCCTCTCCCCTAATCACGTCCCAGTACTCTCCTGTCTCCAAATCATGTCCCACTTCTCTCCTGTCCCCTAATCATATCTCAATTCTCTCCCATCCCATAATCACATCCCAGTTTTCCTCTGTCCCCTAATCACGTCCCAGTCAATCCCCTGTCCCCTAAACACGTCCCAGTTCTCCCCTGTCCCCTAAACATGTCCCAGTTCTCTCCTGTCCCCTAATCACGTCCCAGTTCTCCCCTGTCCCCTAAACACGTCCCAGTTCTCCCCTGTCCCCTAAACACGTACCAGTTCTCCCCTGTCCCCTAAACACGTCCCTGTTCTCCCCTGTCCCCTAAACACGTACCAGTTCTCTCCTGTCTCCTAATCACGTCCCAGTTCTCCCCTGTCCCTTAAACACGTCCCAGTTCTCCCCTGTCTCCTAATCACGTCCCAGTTCTCCCCTGTCCCTTAAACACGTCCCAGTTCTCCCCTGTCCCCTAAACATGTACCAGTTCTCTCCTGTTCCCTAATCATGTCCTGGTTCTCTTCTGCCATTCCTGTGTTACATGGTTCTAACACTTTTTACAAATCTATACAAGGGGTGCCAGTAATTGTGGAGGGCACTGTACAATAGCTTCTGAGTATTCTTCAGAATTAATTTTAGATTCTACATTCAGTACCGTGCATAAGTCTTTGGTAGTAAAAAGGAAATGCTTAAAGCTATTATCTAGATAATAAAGTATATTTGCTCACAACTAAAACACAATTTAACACATGCAGATTAAAAGTAACATAATACCTCTTGGATGTCTACATGGACACCGATTCAGGTCCCAAACCTCACCTCAGGGGCACCTCAGCCATTCCATGTATTTGTTAACTTTCACCGCCGGCTCACTTAATTAACTTAGTTAAGAAACTCGATGAGGTATTGATTACTGTAGCTTCATCAAGTGTGCTAGTGGTGGGGTAAAAAAAAATAGAATTGAATGGCTGCTGGTAATACTGCATGGACTTTAGAAGAGACTGTGTCAGACATAATTTTACATCAACATGAAGATCTACCAATTCCATCCATTTTCTGCAACCACTTGACCTATTCAGGATAGCAGGGGGTCTGGAGCTCTTGGGCACAAGGCAGGGAACAATCCAGGATGGGGTACTAACCCACTGCAGAGCATACTCACACACACCAAATTTTGGACTATTTTTGGATTGGGAAACCCAACGACAACACAGGGAGAACATGCAAAGCGCAGAGTGGGAATCCTGGCAGAGACCAGGTCCCAGAGGTGTGAGGCGACAGTGCTCACCACTGCTCCAGCTTTATCACCCCCAACACAAAGATGATTAAGCATCATTTTCTTTGACTGCCTAAGATGTTTGCACAGTACAGTATATGTCAGTTTTCTTACCTAGTGACTATATATTTCCCGGAAGGCTGTTGTCCAAATGCAGGCGCATTCTTGTGTGCCTCATTGCAGTGTGATGCTGGCTAGCCCCCAGCCTCGGCCCCTGCGGAATCCCTTAAGCCGACAAGAACCCGAAAGCTCTGACTGTCGTGTTCTGGGGCATAATGGTGCACCAGGGAATCCGCCCCATTCAGTTAACAAACCCATTTGGCCTACCACTGCGGAGCCCCGTGTTATAAAAGTGCGGGTAGATGATAAGATGTCGAGGCATGGCCTGGGGGCTCATGGAGGAGCAGGGGCGCATTCACAAAACACGGCGGTCCCTGGCGCTCTGGAATTCCACACGCGTTCTCCGGATCTGTCCCAGTGCCTGGGCATCACACGGATCACGGAGTCTCCTTACTTAATCCATTTCCCAAGCAGAAGCCATCACCCACAGCGACACTTACAGCTGAAGGTCTTTCACATCTTTTTTTGTAGCTTGTTGATGTGAAATCATCTGATTTTTATGCTTCTCTATACTGGACTCTCATATGTACGTTATTTCACTGTACAAGAGGAACATGTTCATTATTCCTAATTATATGTTTGTTTTATGAAATTGTATATGACAGATACCTGATTAAGTTCTGTATCACCTGTACATAAAGCCACTGAGCATGAGCAAGCAGACCAACCCCCAGCTCCATGGTGGCCGGCCCCTTTCTCTGCTTCCCCAAGGCTGCTCTCACCAGTCCGTGTGTCTCAGGGGGAGACAAAAGGAACACATAGGGATTTATCAATTGTCACTTCTTTCCAGAACTTCATTCCTGATAAGTATGATGTCCCTCATACTTATCAGGCTGCTCAATGAATGCAATCAGCTCGATTTCGATTGGCCACCTACGTGCCGATCATTATAAGCCCTTCATCAGAAGGATTCCACTGATATCGGGTCGTTTGATAACCAGTCTGTCATTATATTGACTTTCTTTGAGAGCAGTTGGGCTGAAACAATTAAAAGGGAGAACTGATAGGAGGGTATGTATGTTTCTTAGGTGTTTGCCATTAACACTGTTCCTTAGATTCAAGTTCTTAGGGGTTATAGCAAATCCTAGCAAATCACGCCAAATGGTATAGCATTGGTCATTCTGGGTAATGGGTACAATGTGATCATGCTTGTTATGCTGGCAGATGCCAGGCTTAGGCTATGCACGATTTAAAATGCATGAGGTGTTTTCAGACCTGCTGCATTACAGTCATGTTTCTGTCTGACTGACCCTCTATGCATAAAGCCAATTATATCACAATGGGAAGGAGGATGCGCACGTCTGGGGGAAGGGCCTCACCTCTCCCGCTGTGCGGGGCTAGGCTGCGTGCTCCAAACACAAAATACGCCAGCTTTATTATTTTTGTCAGATGCATGGTATCCAGGGAACCGGGAGACACACTCAAAGGGAACAAATGAGATGGTGCTAGGTTTGGGACTGGAGCCAGCCCTCCGTGTGCTGCCAGGGGGCTCCAGTGAGGCCTGCCTTTGACTCTTTATGGGACTGGATGTTGCTGCAGCTGTGCGGCATGGTGATCAAATTTCAGGGGAAGGGAGGACAGGAGATTCACTTTAACACGCCAAGGAAGCAGGCACCATATAACCACTCTCATGTGAGTTAAGGTGGAACGGAGTTCTGTAATAATTCGAAATGAAACATCTCACATTTCCCTTTTAGCCTTGGGCTTTGATTTAGCTACGCTCGAAGTCTCACGCTACACATTCACTGACAAATGAACACAGCTTGTAAAGAAAGCTGTGCCATTTGGAGGGGCAGGCCTTCAGAGATAGACCAACACACACCCTCTTAGGTTCTTCACTGACATTTGAAATCAGATTACATTTTTAACACTCCCAGAGCAGCCGGGTACCTCTCAGGTCTTATGCCATCACCTCTGGGTATGTGGTAGAGCAATGTTTAAAAAAAAGCCCAAATTTCCATCCACAGCCCAGGATCTTTGCGCTACTTGTGGGCATTGAGTAATGATAATCACCCTTTGTTTTTACCTACTTTCGGTAAAAAGGTCACATGTTGCTTTAGAACCATAAGGCTGTTTTCTTAGCACCTGGAAAATGTGTGCTGGGTGCTTCATGCCTTTTTAAAGAAGCCCTCCATTCTGGGGGCGATCTGAGGATACGATGCCTCTTAATGCAGAGATCACATTCCAAGACAGTAGATACTAGTAATACTTTTTAAATTATTAAGACCTTTTTTTTCCACATACAACCTTCGGATTTACTTGATATTTATGCTTTTTTGCAAGCATCCTGGTGATCAGTATTGGTGCTGCTTTCCAGCTCTGCTCTCTTCTGGGAGTTTTGCCTTATTACTGTAGCTGAACCTTTGGCATAGAGGCAGCAGAGGCTGGAGGATGGGGGGCGGGTTATAGGATGGAGCAGCAGCGGCTGATAGAGGTAGCAGAGGCTGGAGGATGGGGGGGCGGGTTATAGGATGGAGCAGCAGCGGCTGCTGGAAGCCTGGTTCCTCCAGGCTCATACACAAAGTACATCCTGTATTGTAAATGCGAACTCAGTGGTTAAATGTATCTATTTGCTAACAGTAGTTTACACAGGTACTGGGAAAACTAGAAACACTCACTCTGCCGGGGTATTACTGGATGTGGCACAGGCAAAGTCCCAGTGTGACAGGCTTAGCATCCACAGCGGCTTCACGACCAACGCTACATCGCTAATTCACTAAATCCCCCAACGCAGGATTCGGAGCACGGTTGCTTTTAGAGGTGGGCCATTTGGATCATACCCGGGCCTCCTGCTGTGGCTTGTTACCGGCTCATAACAACACGTAAGCGATTCCGGAGCCGGCAGGACAGAGCAAAGCGGAAACCGACGGCGTGAGTGAAAGAACTGGCCTGGAGAGGGAGCTCTGTCACTTGCCCATATGTGAATCCATATAGATAGGAGGGGGAAAGTGGGCGGGGAATGCAGCACGATGCTTTCTGATTGGCTGACCTGAGGAAGAGGAGAAGGAGTGGCCCAGCAGTGACACATTGACAGGGTGTAAACAGCAACGCTCCTGCCTGGGAGGTACTGTGTCAAAAACCCACCCTGCCACACATGGATACACCCCCACAAACAAATGTATAACCATTTCTTGGGTACAGTTTGTGCATGGCTTTCTACTAATAATTGTTTTTTTTCTTTTTGTGTTACTTACACATGACCAACAGGACAAACAGCGTAGTCTTCCAGAAACCTGGCTTGAAGACGCAGAGGTGCCAAGGATTGGATTTGGGGATGGTTACATGCCAGGGATTGAATGTGGGGATGGGTATATGCCAGGGATTGGATGTGGGGATGGTTACGTACCAGGGATTGGATGTGGGGATGGTTACATGCCAGGGATTGGATGTGGGGATGGTTACATGCCAGGGATTGGATGTGGGGATGGTTACGTACCAGGGATTGGATGTGGGGATAGTTACATGCCAGGGATTGGATGTGGGGATGGGTACATGCCAGGGATTGGATGTGGGGATGGTTACGTACCAGGGATTGGATGTGGGGATGGTTACATGCCAGGGATTGGATG
>JAODKM010000025.1:1045513-1061492 GCA_026780845.1 Petrocephalus sullivani
TCAGGATGCAACGCTACGCTCGGTACAGTGGAGGCCAGAGTGTCACAATGCAGTGCTCAGTCTGATAGTGGCCAGTGCGTCAGGATGCAACTCTACGCTCGGTACAGTGGAGGCCAGCGTGTCACAATGCAGTGCTCAGTCTGATAGTGGCCAGTGCGTCAGGATGCAGCTCTACGCTCGGTCCAGTGGAGGCCAGCCTGTCACAATGCAGGGCTCAGTCTGATAGTGGCCAGTGCATCAGGATGCAACGCTACGCTCGGTACAGTGGAGGCCAGAGTGTCACAATGCAGTGCTCAGTCTGATAGTGGCCAGTGCGTCAGGATGCAACGCTACGCTCGGTACAGTGGAGGCCAGCGTGTCACAATGCAGTGCTCAGTCTGATAGCGGCCAGTGCGTCATATGCCAGCACTACACTCAGTCCGGTGGAGGCCAGCGTGTCACAATGCAGCGCTCAGTCTGATAGCGGCCAGCCCGTCAGGATGCAGCGCTACGCTCGGGACAGTGGAGGCCAGCGTGTCACAATGCAGCGCTACGCTCGGCCCAGTGATGGCCTCTCTGGTCCCCTCAGTACAGATGAGTCATTAATACAGCCACTAACATAGGCTGAAATCTCACTGCTACTTAGCCTTTGTACCCTTTCTCTCATTGTATTTATCTTATTCTACCTATTGTACTCACCACAACGTGTCTAATCACATACAGATTTATGCAGGCATTCTCACCTTCAGACCTTACAGCCATCTAGATAATAATGGTTGAAAAGAACAAGTGGCATTTATGGCCAGTGCTGGTGATTATGCTTACCGCCAACACCAAATTAATTAGTCTTTGGCAATTAGCGTAAATCATCCGCTAAGCCTGACTGACCGCAGACAGGACGCTGGACCGAGGTGGCGATGCGGTTGGGTGGCAGGAAAGCCGTGAGGATGTTAAGCGGCAGAGAGCGTTCACGGGAGACGATGTGGCAGCCGACCTTTGACACGGACTCCTTTCCACGGGGGGGCATCCGTCGCGCAGAGAATGCACTCACTCTCGGCACGGAAAGGGAGCTTCCCGCTCACTCATCAACCTGCCCGTCACTCAACTTACCACGCAGGGCCTAATATACTGCCTGTCAGAGGGAAAGTGATGTCATTTAGACTATACCAGGTTCCTTAATATTTATAAGGAATAAATTCTTGGAGAAACCATTTACTTTGAAGGGCAATATTGTTACACCCAGTTTTAAAGGACCTTGATTTATAATTTAGTGGTTTCGTCTGGATTTATGAATCACTATTCTATTATCATTGACGATTTAATATTTCATTCAAGTCTGTGGCCTCTTTTTTAATTATGTAATTTGCATCACTGGTGGAGACTCTCTCAGTGAATTTCTGCCGTCACGTAGAGCAGCGGCCAACTGTGTGTTTTGTGTTTTTCTTTTTTTTCAGTGTTGCGTTATACCGGCTCTTTGTTGTGGAATGACAAGGTGTGAATTTGCATTTTGATTGCATTTCAAATGCAGCTTGGCAGAGCCGCGCCCCTCGTGGTCGCAGTGTTTTCGTTCGGGCCACGTGTCGGTCGCCTAACCTCGCCATCAGGCTGTGGGAGATTTTCATCTCGTTCTCGCCCTGCACGTTAATCTCGCCAGGCGCGTCGGTTTCGTTGAGGGGGCCTCCCCCTCACTATGCACCCTCCCATCCTTCACCATCCTGCTTGATTGTGGGTCAGGCCAAAGAAAACATCAAAGCCCAAAATGATGCAGCTCTGAGGAAAATTTGGCAGGTCGGTCTCATTCTTTGAATGCCCCCCCTCCCAAAAAGGACCCCCACAAAGACAGATAGATCCTCATCTGGATCCCTAGGAGGGGCATTTCATTGGATATCTGTCACAATCAATTTCCAGCAGATGCTTCTTGATTGGCTGATCCAAAGCAACAAGTTTCCCAAAGCCATGCTGGTTTATTCATAGACTCGTCTAGGTCACAAAGCCCAGTGGGTAAGAGCAGGAACAGGGGGCAGGGTGGAGGCAAGAAGCGCACACGCGCGCACACACACACACACACACCATGTACTCCTATCTTTATGGGGACACTCCATTCATTCCCATGGACATAACCCTGATCCCAACTCTGACACCCTTAACCCCGACCCAGCCCTAACCTTAACCATAAGTAACCGAACAAAATGTCCACCCACACACGCACACGCACACACACACACACACACACATACAGACCCACATACCTATCTAAATGGAGACCATCCATTAATTTCTATGGGAAAAATCCTAATCCTTTTGGCATTTTTAGTTTACAGATTTTTAGTTTGCAGTTACAGATTTTTATAAAATTGAGGTTATCCAAATAGGGACCTGAAAAAATGTCCCCAAAAGTAAGGATTTCAGGTTTTACCACAATCTCAGGACATTCCGGTCCCCAAATGTGATCTATGCAAACCCAGACACACAGACACTCACACACACACGCACACACATATTTGCAGATAGCTTATAAACAGCATGACAGGGCAGGGTCCCCTAGTACAGCACTAAGGTACCTGATGAATTGCAAACCCAAAGCACACCTTGCAACCCCAGTGACTAAAACAACAGTGATTCTTCATGTCAGGGCGCCCCCCTTTCCCGCCTTCCTTCTCTTCTCCCCAAAATATCAAGGGACACTGAAGGGGTTTCCTTGCCTATTATCCCCTGGCCCTCAGTACCCCCCCCCCCCCCCCCGGCCTCCCCATGGCCTGGGCCCCGCCCTTGGCCAGCCATCTCCTGGAGTGCTATGTCATCCTGAGGTTTCTAACCCCAATGCAAGAAGCTGCATTTCTTATAGGCAGAGATCAGGAATTTGGACCAAAATAAGCAAAACCTACTTCGCTCTGGAGCTTGAAATCCTGCATCCCAGGCTGGTGGTCTGTTTTTCCAGTCATGCTGGTTTGCACCTTAGCTCACCTGCTAACTGGTTCTGCAAATCTCCATTTAACGCCAGGGCAGCTCATGGAAAAGGCTGAGCCCTGCGGTCAAGGTCGGCCTTCCATGGCTGGGGCCGCCCTGCCTGGCCGAGGACCCGCTGAAAGCAAAAATGCTACCCCACCTCCTCCAGAGCACAAACCCACCTGGACGTAAGCAGTCTGAGCCTGAGTGTAAAGGGCTCACCAGTCTGAGGCACTGGAGATACTGGTGAACACACATCGGCTTAAACAATCCCTTAAAATGCGTTTCCCTGAGGTGCCTACATTCAGAGTTTATCTGCATCAGAAGGAATGTTCCTCCATGTGCCCAGAACAGCTCTGAAGGTCACCAGAATTCACACCTCAATGTTCAAATTTACATATTTCACAGACCTATGTGATCCAGGAGGAGCACAAATTCTCAGAAGGTGGTAGGTCCAAGTCTACCTTCCCTGGAACCACCAGGCCATTGGACGGAAGACCAGAGGTCCCATAACTTTGGCACCACCGGCTGCTCCATCTGCACGCCTCATCACCGCGACCCAGAGCCCGCAGATGATTACCCGGCTGCATTCCTGCCCAACTTTATTCCTCTTGAAAGTGATGCTTTGGCACCTTGTTGGGCAGCGGGTGGAATTCGTAACCTTAATGACAGCAGAGGCAGGATGTCGGGAAAGGGGGGTGCCAGGTCGGCCGTCGCGCCCAACGAAGCAGTGACACGAAGCCCCGGCTCACTTAAAGTGGAAAATAAACAATTAATGGTGACTGGCGGCCAAACTGAGAGGAATGGCTGCGTGGGGCACGGCCATGCCAGCCCCGTGCGCACTCAGGTTATATATAGGCGTAAAACAATCGAGTTCATTTGTTTGTTTCCAAGCATTTGCAGGCTAATAAATAATGCATCTAACGCATGCATAATTTATAGAAGCAAGCTCCGGCACTGCGCCGTCCCTCCAGGCGACCCCTGGCGGCCTCCATTTCGAACCTTATGAACCGGGTCAACGCTTAAACGGGCTCATGGAAACACACAGCCCACAGAGCGGCCCTCAGAATAGCTGGGGCTCTAAAATCATAGGTAGTCGGGGGGGGAGGAGGTTGCCATGGGAACCAGTGATACAGGTACGTTGGAGAAAGCAGGCAGTAGAAAATATCAGCGTCCGCATCTGGGTATTTGCATAATGGCGTCCAGCTTGATGTCTGTCGTGCTGCGTGAGCCGTTCCCGGCCCCCGATGGCAAGAGAAAATCCAGAAAGCAGGCTCTGCGTTTCTGTGCCACCCCTCTGCGGGGACTCGTAAAGCATGTGTGAGATATATCTTTGGAGCTGAGAACGTGAAGAGTTTGCCATGCGCTCATTTTCCAAAAGCTTTTTTTTTGTTTTCTGGTAGCTCCCTCACTGCCTCCCAGCTCCTTCACTGCCTCACAGCTCCCACACTGCCTCCCAGCTCCCTCACTGCCTCCCACACTGCCTCCCAGCTCCCACACTGCCTCCCAGCTCCCTCACTGCCTCCCAGCTCCCTCACTGCCTCCCCTCTGCACTCCTAACCCTTGGGGCTCCCGGTCACCACCCATTCACTGCTCAGAGAGTCACTGCTGGAGCTAATCGATGGGAATAAGCATGATTTCATCGAACTGGAAATAACCTTCCCTCTCGGCCCATAACAAGTAACATACAGCTGCTCCCCTTCCTCATTGGAGCAAAGCTTTGCTCAAAATCCCCCATTTAAAAGCCTAATAACCATAATTAAGGGTGGAAAAAAAGCATGACAGCAGCTTCTGTCAACTGCGGGGTATTTCAGCTCCATGTGGCATAGTTTACTTTCATTAGTCAGACCAGAGCATCCACTGAAGTGAAAGTGATTAAGCGTCATTGTTGACGCATCACAGCACACAACAATGAAATGTGACCTCTATATTTAACCCATGTGACATAGCAGGGGGCAGCTACGTGAGCGCCTGGGGAGCAGTACTTGGGGACGGTACCTTGCTCAGGGTACCTTTCGACTACACGGTTGCGTCCCTAACTGCTACACCACCTGCCTGCCCCACTGTGAGCATCATGTGACATTTGACATCTGCCATGAAACTGTTCTCTAACAGAAATGCTTCCAGAACATCCTATGCAAACATTATTTTGCTGGTGATGTTACTGCACAAGAAACCGTATAGCTGCTGGGTCGTGATAGTGGTCCATTGTCACGAAGGCGCCGACTTCCCCTTCATCCAGCAGGGGGCGCACTTCAATTCAGTTTATTTTTTTATATTCAATTCAGGTTAGCTTTTTATATTCAATTCAGTTTATTTTTATATAGCGCCATTCACAACAGCGTTGTCCCAGGGCACTTTGCATGGGGGTGTTGGAATACATTACAATGTGCAAAACAAAACGGAGTTGAACAGAGAAAATGAAATGCATAGAATGAAAAGAAAAGAAAGTCAATTGACTATGGAGGAGAGGAACCAAAAACTCCCAAGCAGGGAGCACTTCAGGGGGAAGAGCACACTGAGACTCCGAGTCTACACGCCTGCTCAGCTGATATGGCTCAGATAAAATAAAAGACAAAGAAGGAAGTAGCCGGCTGAGGTTAGTCCTCCATCAGTGCTTAATATCATTTTATCATTTCATTTTAACCCCCAGAAAAATGTGCCCAGACCCTGACGTCCAGCTGGAGTTGCAGTATTCCTGGCCCAGAGGCCATTCCACCTCAACGGATGCAGAAATGCTTTCCATCTCTTATTCCCTCCTATTGTATTTGTTTACCCATCCCCCCCGCTCTGTCCCCCCAGCTCTGTGTCACATGGGCCCGTTTTCACTGCACTCCTGCGCCCTCAGGCCCACCCTCTATGTCAGGGATACACCAGTGTTTGAGGAGGCAGGCTGGGACACACCGTCCCACAACCACACATCTTGGGACATGCTGACAGTCAGGCAGATACACGGGGGGCCGATGTCTGGCAACCGCAGCAGGATGTCACCAGGCAGAAACCCCCACCCCCCCAAGAACCCTCTGTCACATAAGTGACACTTCTGCCAGCCTTGCCCAGGGGGGGGGTGCTGTGATTGACCTTGGGGTGAGTCTGCGGGTGAAAAAGGAAGAAAAAATAAAGCCAGAAGACGGAGCTGCGATGATTGCAGAGGAGCTGACAGACGGCTGAGTGATGGAGGCCCATCCAGGATGTTCCGAGCACAGGGAGAGAGAGAAGGGCGAGGAGGGCGTGGCCGCCAGGGGACGCGTGGCTGGGGAGGGAGGGAATTTACCGAGGGGAGAAATCAGAGATGAAAACCCGGATATCACAAACACTAGGAAGATAAGATACAGTGGAAATGCGCCAGGCTCCTGTCCACCCACCTCCTGCACCCCAGACTTCCGCTCGCCCGACTCCCATACACCCACCCGCCTCCTGCTTGCCCGCCTCCCGCTCGTCCACCCGCGTCCCGCTCGCCCACCAGCCTCCCGCTCGCCCGCCTCCCGCTACACCCACCAGCCTCCCGCTCGCCCACAAGCCTCCCGCTCGCCCGCCTCCCGCTACACCCACCAGCCTCCCGCTCGCCCACCAGCCTCTCGCTCGCCCACAAGCCTCCCGCTCGCCCACCAGCTTCCCGCTACACCCCCCCGCCTCATGCTCGCCCGCCTCCCGCTCATCATGGTGGGAGGACAGTCCCACGAGCTAACAATGCAAACCTTTTCCGACTACTGGCTTTTTAAAATGCAGGGCAATTAAGCTGCCTTGCCGGTCCTCTAAATGGGGTGGGCGGGGGGCAGCAGCGTGGGCGAAAGGCCAGAACAGCGCGGTCTGGACCGTGCTAGATTCCTCACGGCCGTGTGTCTGAGCTGCTTTTAGCCTTATGGTGAAGACCAGGCTGTCTCTGCAACCAGTGACTTATTCTAAAAATACCTAACATGCCGTTAAGTACCCCAAAAATACAGGCAGACCCGCAGACCTACAGCCGGCTCCGGCAATATCACTGGCCAAACGGCAGTGCGTTCCCCTGGAGGACAGACAGTGGGCTGTCTGGTGCACAACATAGCCTGTCTGTCCTGCTTGGTTACCCAGTTGAGAAGCAGAGACACAGACGGCTTCAAGCAGGTTGAGCAGTTGGTTTTGAAAACAAAATCACCTGCCGCCCTGTTAGCCCCAGCCGCTCTGACTTTGGAAATTAATTTGGGGGGAACGACGGGAACCGATCCGGGCTGCACTGGTCATAACGAAGGTTGAGCGTTCCATAGATCCATATCATATCCATAGATTTGGCTGCTCCTATCGAGAGATACCGGGCGGGGGCATGGGACATATCAAACTGGTGGGTAGAGGATGGTGAGGCGTGTGCGAGGAAGGCTCAGTCGCGAGGTCGTTATATCCTACAACAGCCAGGTTCTCTCCAACCACAGCTCTACAGGTAGACATCCCCATCCCTGGTAGACAGGACTAGAATTTGACCTGGATCCCATCAGATGTTTTACCATAATGGGGACCAGGTCCGGGCCAGCTCATCCTACCAAATCGATTCTGCCCTTCTCTTCATCCTTGTTAAAAATCCTAATTAGAAAAGAATTACTGCGGAAAGTTAGATGCGGCTTATCTGGATGCCTGAGTGCAAGAGCCTTAGAAACACAATCAGTATTGTTAGCACTGCAGATTATCTGGGATAGCAGTTACTGTCACAATTTATTATTCATTAAAGGGCCAGATGATAAGTGGATTTTGTTGTTTCCCGTCTTGACCATCTCGGTAATCCCCTCTGTCAGTTTTCAGCGCCCTTTAAAAAAGTTGTCAAATCTCCTTCCCCTGCCGTTCGGGGGTGGAGGGGAGCTAGTGAGGGGGTCTGTACGGAAGACGTGGGTAAGTCAGGGCCAAAGAGTAAAAATCCAAACCAGGTTTTTGTTTCAACCAACCAGTTGAGTATTAAGAGTCTGTCACAGAGTGCACAACTAGCTGGTTGAAACAAAATCCTCATTTGGATTTTTACTCTTTGGACCTGGATTACCCACCTCTGCTGTATGGTCACAGGTGCTAGTTTACACCCTAAGATCCCTGCCTACTGCCCCCTGCAGGAGCACAGCCAATGGAATGGGCTGTTTAGCTGATGAGATGTTATTCGAACTGTTGGGAGCGCCACTGGGGACCGAGGGGAGGCCCCAAGCCACCGTGCCGTGTGAGCTGCGCTGACGCGGTTCATGTTTTTTCTCGGCTCAGAGATGGCACGTGTCTGGGTCGGCACACTCGCTACCATCTGGTACCTGGCACCGATGGGGAAGCCCCGGCACAGTGGCATATTGTGCCCAGACGCCCAAGCGATTGTTTACAACACGCAGTCCACAGCCAGCCACCCACTCGCTGGGACTGCTGCCGCCCACTCACCAGGACGGCATGGCACATGTCCTGAGCCGACTGGCCGTTTAAGGGCCCTCAAACGTATGACGCATCACTGCACCGGAGCCCCTAAACCGATTCCGTAGACCCTCGTGAGCAACGCGCAGAAGAGGAGACGTTTCTGCTCCTGACAAAAGGCCAGAATGTAAGGAGGTTCAGTACCTGAACAGCAGCAGCATTTCAGATGGGCTGTAACAAGCTTGTGCTCCTTTCACAGCAAGGTCAAAGGTCAGGCCCTCCTCCCTTAACCACCATTAGCAAGTAATCCGGCACCCCATGAACCTGGGCTTCATATGACCTGCGATTAACTAAAAGATACTCACACTATTATATTGTCTTTTTTTGTCGCTGCTCGGAACCAGAAGCCAGAACCGGCTTTCTGCAACCGATCGTACAATTTGCCGCTCCATCTGTGGCCACATGGCCCATGGAGACTAGTCAAGGCTAGGTACCGCGAGGCGCTGGGCCCTGATTATCCGCAAAGCTCAGCTAACCAAGCTGTATGAGGCCACCGAGAGAAGCGATGATGCTCTCAGCACACTGTCCGCTGCATGAATAAGCCTCTTCTTCGCGAAAGCTCAGTCCAGCACTGGGAGATGGCAGATGAGTGACCTCCCAGGAAAATGGCCCAACCCTCCAGAGCGGCGCTCGCTGACCAAAACCGAATCCTTACAGTGATGCCAGAAAGCAGCAGAGCCTCTGCCTCACTATGAAGAGCCTTGTGTTGCGCCCATTTCCCAGGGCTTTAGCAGAGGGCCGCTTTGCAGGCAGAGGGCCGCGTGAGCACTGCTGTGTGTCCATGGCTGTGTGTCCGCGGCTGTGTGTCCGCGTGAGCGCAGCTGTGTGTCCATGGCTGTGTGTCTGCGTGAGCGCGGCTGGGTGTCCGCGTGAGCGCGGCTGTGTGTCCATGGCTGTGTGTCCGCGTGAGCGCGGCTGTGTGTCCATGGCTGTGTGTCCGCGTGAGCGCGGCTGTGTCCGTGGCCGTGTGTCTGCGTGAGCGCGGCTGTGTGTCCGTGGCTGTGTGTCCGCATGAGCGCGGCTGTGTGTCCGTGGCCGTGTGTCTGCGTGAGCGCGGCTGTGTGTCCGCGTGAGCGTGGCTGTGTGTCTGCCCGCTCCTTTGTTCCTTTGTCAGTGACCCCATTGCCTGTACAGGGACAGTTTACCTGTGCATACAGTGAGGGCACAGATAACCCGGCTAATTAGGTCTCCCCAAAACAACATGACGTGACAGGCTAAGAAAACTAAATGGAAAAATGTGACAATAACACATAAATCTCCCCCATTGCTCCGTGGATGAAGGCCAGAACCCCCCCCCCCCCCCCGGTCATCCTCAGCCTAACAAGCCAGACGGTTAGCCTGGCTCAGAGCCCCGTATTGGGCATCCCCGGCCTTTCCCTGGGCCAGACTGTGCCAGCGTGCTAACAGCAGGGGGGCAGGAGAAGCCGGTCCCTGCAGCCCTGCCGCCACGGCGAGGTGGGGTTCCCGCCTCATTTACCTGGGGGGCCAGCGTGTGCCGCTCGGTGTGTCCTCACACTCCTACCACCCTCCTGCGGCGTCTCCGTGATGCACGGGGACCTGTGTGTGACAGCAGGCATGCAGGTAGCCAGCGTGCGAGCGCGCAGTGGCCGGGACTCCTCGGGACTCCCCAGGACTCCCCGGGACTCCCCAGGACTCCCCGGGCACCTGTGACCCTCATTACCGCGCCATGCAGAGACCCTCTTACTCACTGTCTCTGCTTTTATTAAGCACTCAAACTATAGACTATGGACACTTCTGGCTGGACATGTGAGCTAACAAGAGCCCCGCCAATGGCACGTAATACAGCCCACGGTGTCTGGCTTGGTGGCACAAAGAGACAATACTTGTAGGATATCATACTCTGGAATGTTAATGGGATTATTAGGGTCCATTAGAAGCTGTGGTGGAATAACAATGTAAACTTGCACCCGATTCGCTCAGTGGAGAGGGGAGCGTTGGTACAGAAATGTGCTCCTCCCACTGTGGGAGTGGTTATGAATGACAAACACAGTGGATGGCCGAGGGGGGAGTTCGCAAGCATCAGCCCATTTCTGTGATCTTCAGTTCTGTGCCAACATGACTCCTCCCTCACATGAGACCACACACGGCAGCTCTCCGCTTGCATGTCACTATACACCCCGACGTATAAATGCGTCATAAACGTGGCCTAAACAGACAAGGAGAATCACACAATGAGTGTTAAATGTGACAGAACTCAGTCTCGATTTTACATAAAGACGGACATTTTCATTCAGTTATAAATAACATAAAATGTATGAAGTTGTATATGTCCTGCTTTGGTTATTCACATGCTAATTGCATCCCTTGTATTGCTCAGGACAATGCCTTCTGTTACATCCATTTTCTCTAGCCGCTTGAACTATGCAGGGTCACAGGCTAAATAAAGTTAATACAGCAAATATTTGCAGATCTTTCACGGCTCAACAGAGCTGAAGTTTTGAAAATCCTTGTAGACAAATATGAAGGTAATTAGGAGTTGTATGGTACATCCCACGGGCCATATATTACTTTAAATTTCCAGCAACTGAAGTTTTAAATCTTCAAGGCATCTCTGCTTAAATTGGAGGGCGGGGTTTTTACAGAGTAACCTTTAGTGACTGAAATGTAGCAGTTATTGCCGTTATGGTAAATGGTAAATAGTAAGCATCATTCACTTGCTGAGGTGACAGCGACCCAGATAACCAGACCAGGTTTATTATAATACGTACCTTTGCTGCACATCACTACCAACATATTTACACAGTTTACACTCCGTATCACAGAGAGCCTGATTTGACAGAGTACTCCTCCATTGCATGCTTTGAAGGGGTTGCAGAATGTTTTTTTTTTTTATCTTTCCCAATATTCCTTTTTTCCACTCGCTAAGAAAATGACATTGGTATAAACTGCTTTGTGTGTAAGTGTGTTGACTGAAAGTTGTGAGCAAATAGCTGACGCCCAACAATGTAGCTGGGGAGGTTTGCTTGAAACATGCCTTCAGAAAATGGATTGATGTGACAGACAGATATCAGGCAAACAATCTCCCATCAACTGCTGCAGGAGGAAAGCATGCAAAGATCTTTTAAGGTCTTACCTTTGTTGTCTGATGAGATGAGATGTGAGGGATGAATTACCAAGGAGAAGTGACTGAGTTTGCCCCTGCGGTTCTGGAGATCCAGAGATGTTGACACCTGCTCTCCGCCCCACAGCTCGGGATCAGCCGCGGTTAAAGACTGATGTCACCAAAATAAAAGGTGAAAAACAGACCTTCGTTCTCCTGCGCAGGACAGAAGGCTCATCTGTTGAACTTATATGACCCTGCCGTGTTCACAAAGCTGATAACATTTCAAAGCCATCCTCAACTCATAAACCCTGGCTTTTTTTAACACGACTTGAAAGCCATTCCTTTGGTAGATGTGCCCCTCTCCCAGATCTCATCTCCGGTCCCCCTAAGGAGGATGACAGTCCTGAAACAATCTTCTTCAGCCAGAGTGCGGAGTGTTAAGAAAGGCCTCCCAGACACTGATCCGAGCTGTGAAATTCTATCACAAAGAATCAAAGCCTGTCATGGCCTTCTGAAGCTCAGGGAGGAAACCAGGCACTGTACAGTGGGAAGCAGTAATCTATAGCACTCTTAATTATTGTTCATGCAAGTATCACCACTCTTTATATATGCTCAGGAAAAACTTGAGATCTTGAATAAGTGATCCACAGGACAGAATTGTACGATGGAAGGCAGGATTCTTTATGCACTCTTATGGAATAACGGGTGAGTAATTCACAGCATGATTTTTTTCTCTAACTCAAAAGAGCAACCCCCCCCCCCCCGCCGAGAGCTGCCCCTTTGTTCCCACTCTCCACCTCTCTCTCTTAGACTGAGTTTACTTTATACAGCTACCAGCTGTTTACACATGAGTAGAGGGACTTGCCTACTGAAACATTCCTCTGTTTTATAATCCTGTTAATATTATGCCATCCAATGCGAAAAGCAGTATAACACCATGCATCACATGTCTCCCAAATGAAACACATCCTGAGTAGCTCTGTAATGCATGATGGTTCTTTGGTTGTGGGTTCAAATCCCTCAGTGGTGGCCCACTGCTGCAAAGCCGATGGGGCGGTATTTGTGAGCGAATGTGCAGCAGCAGATGACATATAATTTGCTCTCTCTGTCAGTGTACCAGGGCCCCCTCCCTTACAATGACACGTGTCATTAACTGTGGCGGACACCAGCCAGGGCTGAGGACATTAACAGCTAAACAAAAATAAAGCAGGTAAAAGTAGTAATTTATCTCCTCCCTGTGCTGGAGGGTATGTTAATCTGGTAAAAAAACAGCTAGGTGGGATCCTGGCCTGACTGCAGGATACAGGACACATAGTACAAACAAACTCTCATGCCTTCCCTCTACATCAGGGCTGGGCATTCTTATCCACATAGGCCCAGTGTGTATGCCGGTTAATGGGATAACCTTTAGGTCAGCTGTTCAAACCCAGGTGTGAGGACTCTTCGGCCAACCAGTCCTCTAATTAGTAACCTACTAGAGGAGTTGCAGTGAAAACCCGCATACAGAATGGTCCTTTCTGCCCACCCATGCTATACATGGAGTGGAGAGCAGGGCATCAGATGGAAAAACTCTGAATCCTCACGAATCCTCTCAGAAACTAAAATAATAAAGGAAAGAGATGGCAAACATTGGGTTCAGCACCATTATTCCCGCTTTCCAAACTCTATCACATATTCATAATGTCAGCGGTTCCAGCTCACTCCTGGGTCAACACTCACAGATCCAGCCCCCACTGGGAGGAACCGAAAGGGTTTGAAGGGGACGCAGATGGAGCCGGGTTCGATTATCAGAACCGAGATCAGCTGTATCTGGTGAGGACATCTAAGGGCAGGGTAACCCAGGCAGCCAGGACAGATCCTGGGGGAGTGTCGATTGGGTTGCTTAATGCCCACAGAGGTAAAAGCTGGACAGTTCCCTCAATGCCGCCTTTCCTGGAACATTTCTTTGATGGGCAGCTCAGTCCACCTGGCCCCTGGAAGAGCTCGGTCTTCTATTACAATGACACTGATGAAAAATGGGGGTCTTTATAGGACTGTTTTTCTGCGTGTGTACTTGGTGGGGGGGGGGGGGGTCAGTACACCTCACTACAACAAAACAGGAGCTGGGGAATATGCCAAAAGGAAAAAAGAAAATAAAACATTTATCGCAAAGCGATCCCGGAATCTAAAAGGGAGGCTGGCTGTTCCTGAAGCTCATTTTCAGCGGAATGATTCAGGACTTACCATCTAGATTCGGGGCGTCAGACCACATTTCATTTTAATTTTCGGCGACAGCTACACGCTAGGAGAACTGAGACAGTCTCTCGGAGGAGACTGGGGATGGATTTTTGTGGCTGACTGAAGGAGGGGGGTACACAAAGCCACGGGAAGTCCATTAGCACACAGGACGGTGCTCTCAACCCAAGCGAGAAAGGAGAAAAGCAGGAGAGGTACCTGACTGGGCTGAAACGCACGCAGGAGCCCGGGAGAGAAGCTCTGCTTCATTTATATGAAGGTGAGGTAGTGCTGATGGTACGGTGTTAGTGTTTCACCTGCGGGGTGGGGGGTGTGGTGGGGGCGGCGTACGGAGAGCCAGGCTGCGGCTCCGCTCACAGAGCAGCAGCTGAGCGCCGTACCAGATGTAGGAACAAAGAAGCCCCCCCCCCCAACCTGCATGCAGAATCAGCTAAAGGGGGACCACACCGAGGCCTGGCATCTGAAGGGCCATCTGGCAGCGTAGCGTGGCTCCTCTGCATGACCTGCGGGGTCTAGAGGTGCCGGCCGCCCCCCAGGCAGGAGCAGGTATCAAGCAGAGCTCCGCCATGTACGTGCAGACGAGCCTCCATACTGAGCAGGCGAAGTCCGACGCATCCGGGGGAAAATCGCCACTCAGCGATATCAGCCTTTCTTCATACACTGCTCCTCACCCAGACACCCAGCAGTAATCCCCTCCTTCCATGATCAAGCCTCACCCCCGTGAACCTGGACATGAGAGAAGGAAGATTGCAGATCCTACCCAGCATGCACTTGAAACGGATAAGGTGCTTCGAGTCTATGACGGGACTCGGCCGGCACGGAATAAGCCTCTTAGGAGCCTTTCTGTTGAGCACCTGACTAATCCGAGCCATTCAGCAAAAGAGGAAGGCAAGGCTTGGGCATCCCAATGCATCACCACCAACATCTATACCTCCCAGTTCTTGACATTTACAGACGACTACTTTCAACTTCTGCTGGTCAAATCATTTTGCCTAATTACTGCACAGTTTAATAGCCCGCCCCCCGAATATTTTGCATTAAATAAGAAACAGACAGAAATCCCAAATGGCATTGTTAACGTATCCTTTTCTGAAAAGATCAGAAGCATTTTCCTCTCTCCCTCTACGCTCCCATTACTCACTGGAGAGCTTGGTTTTTAGGCTTCCAGCTCTCTAATAAAGATATATTTCCACATTATGCAGCACTCGCCAAATGCGCCGAAGCAGCCATACTCTCAGATCTGATCCAGGCCCTCCAGGTCGCACTAACTTGTTAATTAACCGTAGACTTATTAGCAGCTCCAAAAACAAAAGGTTGGCCTTTGCAAGCTGCTTTAATGTAAAGCGTCAGAAGCAGAACAGGGGGATAAAAATAAAAAGGTAGACTTATCGCCTCGACACAAGGCTGGCGTCTCCTCTTTCGGCGAGCATCAGCCGAGTAAATCACTTTGTGACATAAAGCAGGACTAAAGCGCCCCGCGGCACTCGGCCCACAAGCTAAACTCTGCCATTTCCGCTAGGGCCCAGTCTCTGCGGGCCTCGGGGACCCTGTGCGTGAGGCAGCGGTGGGATTTATTAAAAATGATATGTGGGTTCAGTCACAGGGGTGCAGAAACACGGAGTTTTGTAGGGGCTCCTCCAAAGCCCTGCAAGCGGGAGGCAATCCAAACGATTTATAGCACATGAACAGCCAATTCAAGCATGAGTAAGAAGACAGCCTTGTAATTCATTGCCCTCCGCTGGTGACTGTCCAATAACTTCTCATCAAGGCAAACTTGTTCACTCAGAGAAAGGCTCCAGCCAGGAAAGCTGCCTCATCCATCCTAGACAGTGGCCATAACATCCCATAACGCTGATGGCCTGTGGATACACTTCTCATCTTTCTGAAAAACCTTTTATTGGTTCTGTTAACAAGGGCTATAAATATTTTAAGATGTCTTTATTTGCTGCACTGAATAGTCTTACTGAAGCTGTTTAGATACTGAGCAATTTAAATGAGAAAGTTTTCTGAAGGCTGCTGCAACTGGAAACTCAATATGGGTCAAACATTTTGGTTATGAACTGAAAAGTAAGTGACTCAGCTGTGGTTAACCTAAGGGTCTGTGAAGTTGGAAATGAGGCTGATCATTAGCACTGACATTAGCATTAGCAGGGAAAGAGGCTGATCATTAGCACTGACAGGGAAAGAAGCTGATCATTAGCATTGACAAGGAAAGAGGCTGATTATTAGCACTGACCGGGAAAGAGGCTGATCATTAGCACTGACAGGGAAAGAGGCTGATCATTAGCACTGACATTAGCATTAGCAGGGAAAGAGGCTGATCATTAGCACTGACAGGGAAAGAAGCTG
>JAODKM010000025.1:1072147-1093451 GCA_026780845.1 Petrocephalus sullivani
AGCTGCCATGTTGAAATGACGTCATGGGGAATCTCGTACAAATCCGACTTCAACCTCGGAAAAGGGGCGTGGTTCCGACAAGAGATGAACGAACGCAGGATTAGAGTGACTGAGTGGTGGTAATGGACAGAGAAGCTGTAGAAGACACAGAAGAACTTTTACTGAATAAAGGAGTCGTGTCTGTTGTCTGGAGATATGGTGGGATGTGGACCATACAACCATTTACTGTAAACGCCGTCGAGCTAAAGTTGTTGCCGGATTGTTTACATTAACAGTGTAGTTGGTTTACAAAAAGATATTTACTATTTATTCCTTTTCTAAGACTTGTTCAGTGTAATACAACTTTTGACAAGCACCTCTGGAAATTTTAGTAAGTATAAATGCCTCTTTGGATGCTTGAAAATTTTAGTTTTTAAGTTGTTTGCAAAATTTGTTCTGGTTGTATATTTCGACTGAATATATTTTGACTTTGTGGGGACTGCAGTGCGATTCCTTCTCTTCATTAGTGCCACCCGCTTGAAAACTGTATCACTTTATATGGCCTTGCAAACCTGTATTACTTGTGTGCATGTTGTTATTTTTTGTATAATTCCCATGACAGTAGAATAGGTTATTCCTAGCCAGTGTACTGCAGTAATTGAAGTGGAAAATATGGTTAACGCCCACTGATGCATGGGGAAAAAAATACCGTTGAATACAGTGAAACCATCATAATTTTGAAAAATACCGTGATATACAATTTTGGTCATACCGCCCAGCTCTACCATCCATCATCCATCCACCCACCCATATCCATCCATCCACCAATATCCATCCTCCAGTATAGTGCAGCTATATTACTGTACAAAAACTAAAGAATCTGCCTGTGGCAAAATACCTAAATACACACAGAGATTGTCTTACAGTCAAGCAAAATAGAGTGCAGCCCGATTTAAGGCGGCGGCAGAAACTGTATGGATGGTGAAATATTGCAAAGGTAGGGCCCCAGAGGGTCCATACTTTTGCTCTCTCCCAGTTCCATGAGAGTTGGGATGCAGTAAAAACCTGGATCGGTTGGGGGTCCCCAAGGATTGGATTGAGAAATGCTGCCATAGAGATCTCCCTCACAGTTGGGGAAAGCAGGAAACTCGACAGCTACAGGCAGGAATGGCATAGCAATGGGCATCCCAGGATGCGTTGTTTACAGCCACTTGGCATTAAAACCCTGCATTGCTAGCCTCAGCCATAGAAATGGACAGGTGGGTTAACCTGCGATCAAACAAAGCTGCGATCCGCCAATTATAAGAAGCACTGTATGGCTCAGGGATCATTTTTTACACCTCATAGCGCATTTTCAACTGGCAAATTACAGAACTCAAAAATATACACATATTTTTGAAATATGCACACATACATCTTACACTCTTTCTTATACCTTTTTGAATGGAATGTTGTCAGGTGTAAGGTTAACATTACACAGTTTAACGAGCTTAACTTCAGAATTAAGTGATGAAGAACCTTGGTGTTATATATTCCACATTCAGCCAATCAGCCAATAAGAACGCATTGGTTGTCAGCTCCTGTCCTGAGGACCCAGTCTTATTGGCTGATTCAAAAGTCATCCCAAAAGCCGGCACCCACACCAGCTCTCCATGGATCAGGGTCCCTACCCCTGGATTAGCAGAAGCAATGAGTGTTTCTTGGTAAAAATCAGATGTGGTTTAGACCCTCAATACATATGATTGCACTGAACACATACACTATTCTTCTGCATTTAATTGCCTTAGAACTTAGACTTTTCAAGACAGGGGTATTAACTCGTAGTATAATAAATTTTCTCCTCAAGATAATTTGGACCAAAGACAAAAGGAAGCTGCTAAGAAAACTTAGTGTGAATCGCAGTCATGATGCATCCATAAGTGACAGCAAAGCCCCCGTTTTCTAGCGCCCCCTACTGGCAGACGTGTGACACACACACATACATTAACAAGTAGAAAATCCCAGATTTATTCCCACAGAAATAAATAGCACATAATTAAATACAGAATGGTCTGTTTTCATGCACATTTCACATTCTCATTAACTTTTTTCTTCCCTTTATTATTCACAAGAGCACAAAACTTTGTGACTTCCTTTACGGTAATGAAGGCAAGTCGACATGTAATTTAGTTCTGCCTACGCATAATTTTTTAAAAATCATGTTCAACATGTGCCGTTTCAGAGCCAGTATATTAAGGGTGAGTTTTCTGACTGATTTGTAGGAATACTTAAACACATTTGGGCGATAAATTCTTAAGACGGAGGCTTAGTTTCTGCACAGGCATGGATGACCTCTGCGAGCTCCTGGTGGAGGGCGGACTTAATGAGCGAACCAGTCACACGGTATGGATTTGCACTGAGTTGCCTCTTAAGACAAATATGGTGCATTTTCCAAAGTCCAAGTAGGAGTGCATTCACTCACTCCCTTAATCAATGGTCCATTCAGCTGGTGACAGGAGAATGATAAAGCCGGCACAGCTGGAGAGTAACAGCTGGATGGGGGACGCCAAGGCCCTCTCGCCATGCTTCTGCACCAACGCTGGTCACAGTCTCCCATCCCAGCTTCACACCACCCTTTCCCAGCTGCCCGTCGAGCAATTAAGAAAAATGAACTTCCTGTTTGCTGGAGTTGAACCTTGCTCTGGACCACAGAATGCAGTTAAGGACACTATAGAAGGCCACATTTTACCTTGATCAATGGTAATCCAATGATCAATCCATGAAAAGGCTTCACCCCCCACCTGCAGCCATCTTGCTGCATTCAACCTCATGGGACAACTGGAGTGCTGGACTTGAAGCTTGTAATGTTCACCTGTCTGCTAACGAGGGCCATCCTGCAAGCTCAGTCGGCTGGCCTGGCCACACCTCTGAAAGAAGCACAGCAAATGGAGCAGTCAGCCAGGATGCCAAGAGGCCAGTGTTTAACAGAGTGCAAGGAACACACTGACATTCTACCCAACCATGAAGCTCTCCCTTCCTGGTCCCCTGAATAATAATATCAATTTGAGTTCTTCCATTTATGTACATGCATTAGGAATGTGGGGTTGGGTCATCACCAATTCCAAAAGGGCAAGAACATGTACATTTCAATAACCAG
The DNA here is from genome assembly GCA_026780845.1 of Petrocephalus sullivani. Lineage (NCBI taxonomy): Eukaryota > Metazoa > Chordata > Actinopteri > Osteoglossiformes > Mormyridae > Petrocephalus > Petrocephalus sullivani. Next base: position 1,075,263 of record JAODKM010000025.1, read on the forward strand.
CAGGCCGTGTTGCTGAGAAGGGCGCAGAGTCCCTCTGCACAAGAGCACTGATTGCTGAGGTCATTTTCTCAATTAACCTTAGAGGTCTGATCAGATGTTTTCAAGTTCAGAAGAGCTGTTGCCAGACCAGGCTTGCCCCCCCCCCCCCATCAAAAAGTGCAATTATTCTTTCCACACACAGGAAAATGAATAGCGCTCATTTTGACAGCGACTCAACTCACACGGGAGGATTTGTAATTTTCCTTTAAATAAGTTGTTCACTTTTTCCATGAACTGAAAGGGACAAAGGGTGTCAAGATTCACAATCAGTTGTGAAGCAAGAGATTCAAACAGCCAGTCTTTCCAAAAAGCAATACAAGTGGTATTAGCTCAAATGAGAAGGGTTTTAATTGGGTCCTAATCACAATGTGAAACCCTGTCATCACAGAGCTGCTGGCCAGGGGAACAATACCCCCTTGGGTAGGCCACCACAAAGCTCTACCAGGGACACAGCTCAATGCATTTCATTGTGGTACGCTGGGCCAATATTGACCTATTTCCATGGCCAGTGAAGGGGAAATTAAATACAATCAGCTGTTTAATTTCATAGAAATCTGAACCAAAAATCCAATTAGACGGCATTTACAAAAAGCCAGGTTAAAATTTCTCCTCCAATCAAGCACCAGTATGATATAACCAACGCAGTAAGTGGGTGACTAGTACATTACTCATGATGGCAGAGTACTTCTGTTCCTTTTAGCACGCTATGGTCCAAAGGCCCGGGGTGCTGACTGGGCCCCTAGCAGCTTAAACTCGGAATATGGTGTCATGATGATACCAAGACGTATATAGACTTCAGTACATCTACATACTGGTAAGTCCACAAAGGACAAGCGTACATATCCAACACAGGAGCCGCTGGTGCTTCTGGTGGTCTTCATAAACAGGTGGCCGGTATGATTTCCATGATTTCCATGACTACTCCTGTTTTTACACCCTGCCTCACATCTACAAATGCTGTATCGCATTTAATGATCACTTGCTCATATTGTGTTTCGTTTGTAAATTATATTATCATTGTATGTATATTACCTGAGCAACTTGAGAGACACCACTGGGCGGAAACAAATTCTTTGTGTGATTTAAAATACTTTGCCAATAAATCTGCTTCTGGTAAGCACACCCAACAACTGACTAATTTAGAATCTGGCAGGTTTGTCTAAAGAAACGTTAAAGCATCAAACGAGCGGGCGAGTCTGACGATAACAGCGATAAGTGAGACTGAGCAGCGATGCAGGCACTCGAGGGGCCTCTGCTTAAATCTACGCAGAGAATCCTTTCCTCAGTATAAACAAAAAAGCAGATCCAATTTCGCCTCCGCCGCTCAGCACGCTATAAAAGGGACACAAACTGCTTCCGTTTTTCCCTTCTTCTATCTGCATGCAAGTCGAGTCTCTGTTGGAAGACGCCAGAGCTGTGTCTATTTATGGCCCAGGTTTTGAAGGATATGTAAGCGTTAGCCGCCGCTAATATGAGAGAAAAATGGACTTCCCGTATTTCAAACTCAAAGCACAATAACAAAGCGCAAGAATGGAATAAAAACAGAAATATCCTAGGCAGCTGAGCATAAACCTCCGAATACTCAGCAGACAAGCAAGCTTAAGTGACAGCATGCAAAAGACGCATCAGTCTAATTTTTATATAAAATATTCTAAATCATAGAAGCACAGAATGCAAGTATAATGCATTAGTGGTCTTTAGCACTTTCTTTTACAGTGCTTAACATGCTCTTTTCCCCTTAATTCTTATCGGCACGGAAAAAAAAAAGTTGCAGTTGCCATGGTAATGTCAACTGAAGTGAAAAACAACACACTGTGAAAATAAGCATGAGAGAGCTCCTTGATTTAAACCTGTGGCTTGCTGTCTGATTTGGGACGCTCGTCAGCTCCGTATATGAAGGCTTGTTCATTTTGATTCTTATGAACGATAAGACACACTTCATGTTAAAACATGATTCTAAAAAGCCATTTCATGCCAAGCCCCACCTCCGTGCGTCAGACTATGGCCAGACAGCCGCCAATCAAGTTGTGTACATGCCCCCATAGGCTGATCACAAATACAGAAATGTTTCCCATGGCTCCAAGCACTTTCCCTCCTAAGGACCTTGCCAACACCACATCTTCCTGCTGATTTGATTCTGCCCCCATTTCTTTGCCAGCGGCTTATTGTTCCAATTCTGTTATTATTTTTGTTTTTCCTAATGAACCCATTATGTACGTTCACAATTTCAGATACACGGCAAAATATCTAGGGCTGCAATTTCAAGCTTAATGCCATGGGTAGCTGGGGGGGGCAGCAGGCAAAACAATGTTCCTCTTGGGATTCTAACATTGAATTTCAATGCGTGTCATACTCATACAGCGTTCTAACCCTAAACTTCACCAAAACTGCTGTTTTTCCATCACAAGAGGGGTCAGTTCCTTCACCATATGCCCGAGCGCAAGGTGGCATTGCTAGGGCAAGCAACGAGCGCATGGCTCGTGTGTAAGACACACATTATTGGGATCTTTAGATGCGGGGAATCTAGAATGACGGTCCATAGCCCTAAAGCCAACGGGAGTGAACCGGATAGCGGGCACAGCACACTAACAGGCGCGAAACCCGCAGTCAGACCTATGAGGCTATCCTGACACACCTGAGAGGCCAAACGGCGCGGGGGTCCAGTCAAGGGGAGGCGAGGTGTGATGGCAGGCTGCTGTCGGCAATCGGTACTGATGAGGTGCGCAGCGGCCGCAGGCACCACCCAGGGGGGTAGGGTGACACATTATCACACTAGGAGCACATTTCCCAAATAACCGACATACGGCTCGGCCCAACGATCCAGAAATGCTGGCTATTATGGGGCCTATTAGGGCTGCGTCCTTCTCAGGCTGTCGGTGGCACAGTCTGATGATCCGGATGGCACGTCGCGGAGGACGCTTGTGGAGATGCTTTCGGCCAGCCTCCCCGCGTGGCCGCCAAATTATAAGCAAGGCGACAGGACCACACGTCAAGAAAAAATGGATCCCTTGGGGGGGATGTGCAAAGATTTACACTGCTAATACAATCTGCGCTCACGTAGTAAAAGATCAGTTTATTCTGCACTACGGGGATGTTTTAAAATCAGCCAAAAACAGATCATCTTCATAACATATAATGTGTTTTTCAGTCATATTGGTAATGTGGATCCGTTTCCATTATCCTTATGTTTATTTTTTTTCTGGATCTTGGTCCTCAGAAACCACTTAAATAAACACACTAGAATTATATACACAACTCTACAGTATGTTCCCATTTTTAGCACTGAGGATTTGTCATAATCACCCTGTTCCCTCGGCTTCATTACATGAGCAAGTATATTAATGTTATGTAAACATTTCCTCCACTGTTAAACGACAGGCATGCAATCCAGCAGCAGCTTCTGAGGGCTGCACAGGGGTGCGCAAATTGGCAAGGCTCGTGGTTAATTTACTAGGAAGCTGTGAAATATTAATCAAATGAGATTTTGGAGATTGGAGCGGCGACAGCACCAGCCCCGTCGCTAAGTCGTCTTAATCTCGGCTCGGATCTGGACACCTGCCCTTGAGCCGTTAATCTGCGGTGGATGCAGAATACCCAGTCAGGGGAGAAGACGTCTGCTACCGGGCTGCGTACGCGACACACCAGCTCACTCAGCCTGGTACAGTGGGTTCCAGCTCCTTGTTCCTGGACTTTGAGTTGCCCAGGCTGTTTAAGAAAAGTGAAGCTGTGATGTTGCATGATATGCCTTTCATCAAACTAATGTTATTTCTATTCAAGTTTGATATTTTTATACTGAATTGTGTTGTACATTAATTACTTGATTTATCAATTACTTGCGATATCGATTAATTGCTTTATTGATTAATCATCTTATCGCATAGGACTAGGATAAAATGTATTCAAACAGTCAATATGGAAGGTGATCTCTATTCAAGTTGGTCTTGTGTGGAAGTGTTGACAGTCTTTTCTCTATTGTTCTGCCTTTATAGTCAGAGCTCTGTTTACGTTTCATTGTATTGCCTCTTCCATCTGTGCACTTTACATAAGTGACACACCTTGCATTGTATCAGCGTCGGCATGCGGTATGACATCCAGCTTACGGCCCACATTGTAGCTTAAGTCTGACCGTCCACATAGGCAAGGGGGGAAGGCTTACAGAAGCTATGGTCAAGGATTGGGCTCCCCCACCCCATAATGTGATGCTCGACAGCCTTGTTCCAGCAGGGATTAAATGGCACATTTCAATTAGAGCCTGACCAAAAGCTGAAACAGCAACTGAATTGACTTACAATCCATATAATTACTCTGATAAAGACATTAAAATCTGGAGGCAGACTGAATTCCCTGGGGCTCTCGTGGGCCAGAGCTGGCCTTTCTGCTGCCGCTATACAGCACACTGCCCAAATAGTGTTGTTTCAACCTGTGCAATTTCACCAACGTTCTGCTGGGTAAGTGTAGGATATATAGGTGGACACCTTGCACCCGTAGCTTCAGGGATAAGCTCCAGACCGCTGTGAGGCTGCATAGAAAGTGGATGGAGGGTTAGATGGATATAGGTAGGTCTTGGTCTGCCAGGCTTTCTCCACTGCCTTATCCCCCTGAGAGCCCCCCAACTGCCTGACCCACCTCCCAAGTCAGCCAGTCACTTTACACCCCACAACCAGCTAGTCACAGCCTGCATCTTGCTGGGAAAGTGCAAAAGTATCACCGTAAATAGGCATCAGTAAACCCTGCAGGCCTCCGAGTGGCTGAGCTGGGCACGGGGGGCTGGAACTGGGGAGTGGGCGGCAGGAGAAGTCAGCACGCGCTCGCTGATGCCAGGGATGTGTAAGGAGCAGACGCTCCCGGCATATGTGGAGGGATCCGAAGCATCTGCTTACGTGGGTGAGATAAGGCGGGTATGCGTGAGTAAGCCTGCATGCGGAAACCCCAGCCCGCTGAAATCCGACGTGTAAAGGGCTGCCTGTATAGGGTCGGCTTGACGGTTACCCTCAAAAGGGCAGAACATATGGACCGCAGACCAGCAGATGATAGTGGTGAACGACTGTGCACTGTCAATATCTCTCCAAAAATCTCTTCATTCCTTTTATCCAAAACATACATCAGATGATAAACCATCGCTGAAATAAACACACGCTAATCTGTTTAAAATGCATTTGGAATGATCATCACTTGGGAATATTCGGTTTATGTCAGTATGTAAAGGTATTGCACAGTCTGCTTGTGTCCTTATCACTAGGGTTAGGGTTAGTCACCATTCTGCCTTCAGCTGGCAATTGGGTTATGATGGACGATGACGAGCCCCGGCATGCTGATCCTGTAGCTCAGCTGCAGCTCGTTAACCGAAGCCACAGAAGGGACATCCTAGAATGGCCCAGGATCCCAGGCTCACAGCTTTTTGTGTTTAGTCCGCGCTGTCCAAACACAGTGCATTAATATGCTGTCACTTCTGTCTCCAGGGTGCACACCGACTCTGCCTGACACTCCCTGCCCACATGGCGCCTCACTCTAGTGTGCGGTTCCTCCATAGTGAAACGAGCCACCCAGTCACACCCAGTCATCAAGATCCCAATCAACCGTCAACACTCACAGGAAAAAAGGACCATTTTATTCCTTTGAGGGGACAATTACTTGTCACTGGGGCCGTACCCTCAAGGGTCTGCTAATTGTACCCAAGCTGTAGATAAATGTACCTTTTGGTCTAATTTAAGGTACAGAAATAGACTCAGAGGAACATTTTTTGTACCACTGGGGGGTACATTAATGTTGTTTGTACCTTGGAGAACAAACCTGTACTAGTCATGTACCCTTTTTTATGACAGCAAAAGACCCATCTGTTCCAGAAACACCTCAACTATTTCTGCTCAACTGAGCAAGCCTCTTTTATGTCCAGGAAGCTCTTATTCATGCACTTGTGTTTGTTTGAAGAGGTCTCTTAGGTTCTTGCACTGTTCTTTCTCCAAAGCTGCTCATGAAAGCTGAATCATTTCATATCTTACGATCTAACTTCATCAGCGCTTCGCATGTATCATGAGAGTCCATCCATCTTGTTTCTGGCATGGAAACATCTGTGTAACAGCTGGCCATTAATAGCAAGACAGACAAATCTGAGTGCAGCCACTTGTTATGCAGCAGGTTTAATCTCTATATGAAACTGTGGCAATCATTTCAACATGTCCCTTGTACGCTGGGCTTCAGTTGTTAATGCATAATCAGCAGGAACTTAAAATAAAAAAAATACATTTAAAAATGGACAATCAGCCTGCCCGGTTCCATGTGTGTGGAGTTTGCATGTTCTCCCCATGCCGTTGTGGGGTTTCCTCCGGGTGCTCCGGTTTCCCCCCACAGTCCAAAGACATGCTGAGGCTGATTGGCGTTGCTAGATTGCCCATAGGTGTGCGTGTGTGAGTGAATGTTGTGTGAGTGTGCCCAGCGATGGGCTGGCCCCCCATCCTGGGTTGCTCCCGCCTCGTGCCCATGGCTTCCGGGATAGGCTCCGGACCCCCCGCGACCCTGTTCGGATAAGCGGGTTGGAATATGGATGGATGGATGGATGGACAATCAGGTACCAATTAATAAAAAATAAAGGGATTAACGAAACTCATCGAAGTCAAAATAGATGCAACTCTCGCGATCCAAGTTGATTTTGTTATGAAATAATAATAATAATAATAATAATAATACGTCTCTGATAAAAATGTTCTTCTCCCAAGGTTAACTTGCACTGACGTCAAAATATAACGGCCAGTTGTATTAGTTAGTTGTATTGACAAGATAATAAAGATTTCTTATTTATATCTTATTAGTCAGGCAGTGCAGGTCAAGCTTGGGAGGAAATAGCATGTTGTCAGCACGGATCATCCTGTGTCTGTGCAGTATTCGGATTGGTTTTAAGCAGGCAGAGTCATTTTTGGACGAATGTGCGCTGCGAGTGCGCGATTGATTCGAGCGTAATGATTTTGCAGGGACGCCCCGTGCCGAGCGCTTTCCGCACAACGCTTCTTGGCACTTTTGGTGCCGGGTTGAGCACTAGGGGGGTTGAGGTCCCCACCCATTTAAGACCGTCCAGGAGGTTGTATTAGCTGGTGTTGATTATTGGCAGGCGGTTACTACCCCCCATAATTTACGCCCATGGTCCCGGGTATATGCAAAGTAATTTTATGCAATTCGTTTGGATGGATGGATGGATGGATGTGTCAGTGGGGGAAGGCATAGGCCTATCGCATTTTACTTAGAGTGACTAATTCCATATTATGATATTATATAGCTCTCCACGGAGCTGAAGTGCGTTAAATAGTCACAACATTAAAGATGCAAACGCAGCACAGGTTACAGGTAGCAGCAGACTGCAGGACGGCTCATTGTACAACCACTTGTTAGTCAGTCTCCCTAAATACGGGGACGAAGTTTACAAGGTGGCAAGAATACATTTCAGATTATTGCAATTAAATTTTTCAGCCAAATATTTATTCGTGTCCGGAAAATAGAAATATGAACGTTTTGAGGTAATTTGCTTGTTTAAACGCGTGACAGTTCATATAATCTTATTTATTTGTTAGTGCCACGAAGCAGCGGTTTCAGAAACACTTCGTATTTAAATATCGATGCAAAAACGAATTATGCAAGAATCTGGTAATTGTTTTAGTTTTGGCCCAGTTCCCAGCAGGCTTTATCGTTTAAATATCCAATGAGTCCTCTTTCTATGGGAATTTCGATCGCGTTGAAAACCATTGAAAGGGAACTGGAAAATAAGAATTGAACGGCGGCACTGGCAGGGCCGCAGGGACGCTGCTTACAAAGGGGCTTAGGGGCCGCATATTGCGGCGAGGGGCCCGGGAGGCACCCCCTGGCACACACTGTCCGGAGAGATCGCGGGTCACAGGGACCCTGACGCACACTGTCCGGAGAGATCGCGGGTCACAGGGACCCTGACGCACCCTGGCGCACACTGTCCGGACAGATCGCGGGTCACAGGGACCCTGCGCCCACTGGCGCACACTGTCCGGAGAGATCGCGGGTCACAGGGACCCTGCGCCCACTGGCGCACACTGTCCGGACAGATCGCGGGTCACAGGGACCCTGCGCCCACTGTTCGGACAGATCGCGGGTCACAGGGACCCTGACGCACACTGTCCGGAGAGATCGCGGGTCACAGGGACCCTGCGCCCACTGGCGCCCACTGTCCGGTCTGATCGCGGGTCACAGGGACCCTGCGCCCACTGGCGCCCACTGTCAGGACAGATCGCGGGTCACAGGGACCCTACGCCCACTGGCGCACACTGTCCGGAGAGATCGCGGGTCATAGGGACCAGCGTCCGTCTGCACAGAGGGGCGAGTGTGTGCGCGCGTGTGTGTGTGGGGTGGGGGGGTTAGTGTGTGTCTCGGGGGACCGAATAATGGAATACCTGGGCGGCCACCAGTATAGAGCCGTCTTTATAGTGCAGCCCATTACAAAGGACGAGCGCTGTAACCGGAGCGTGTTCGGTGACTTAACAGACCGCACCCCGGAGAGATCGGGACGAGCCGGCAGCTTGGCGGAACCACATCGAATACCCATCAAGGAAATGGTCGATCTAATCGCTTTGCATTGCAGGAAAACGTTCGCCGAGATCTGTCGGGGGAGAGGGTGACAGTGACCCAGTCCCATGTTAGGCAAAGGCGGTCTCTTTGGTAGTCTTTATAATACATACCCCTTGCCTATTTCCTTCCTAAATCGCTTTTATATTTAGGGTGCTATTCAATGGGCTGACTCTTAATGGCCCTGCATTGTGTAGGAAAAATCCCATTTGGCTTCCCTCTTCTGCAGAGGCTTTGAAACACATTTCCTTCTCTGGCTCGGCACAGAAGACGCGGCACTCCGTCCCCCGCTCGGGCATTGATCCGGCGTCGATATAGCCTATGCAGCCCAGAAGCGACGCCCGAGTGTGTGGCATACGCGCCGACATGTGCGTTTAAAGCTCAGATACATATTAATAAACAGCAGCACAGAAAGCTGTGATTACTGCCAACACCTGGAGAATGAAGGCTGAGACGCGCACACGGTGGCGACTGTGACAGGCTCGTTCTCTTAAGGTCTGGGATGAAACGGAACGCAATCTTAATTAAAACTACTTGGCAGATTTCCTTCAGAGAAATTTCCTTAAGGGACTAAATCCGTAATATTGACATTTTTCCCCCTCCTGCGATGTTCAGAAAATTACATCGGAATGGTGTTCAGAGCAAGAGCGATAGGATTCTCCTGGAATAAAAGGTAGGAGTTATTTATGTCAGCCGAAAATACGGTGGGAAAAGCCGGCCGTTAAATTGTAAGAATATGCTGTGTTTCCCGGAAGGCGTATGATTAATCTTTTATGATGGATGTAATAAAGGTGTATTGCATATTTTAATTAGACAAACGGTATAGTTCACTTAGTACTATATATAAATTTTTTACACATTAACATATTCACGCTACATCATATTCTCTGATGTAACTGATATCCTATATAAAACGGCGTATAAAAACTTCGAAGATTGTGTACAGATTAGTGCGTGTTTTGTAAAAGTCTGTTCAGAAGCATTGCATGCACACACACAATAATAAATATGTTGGAGTTTAAAAATAAAACTGCGTCTCGAGCACTGAATCCGAATCACTGAAATTTACAGTCTTAATTAAGAGAGGCACACTAAATGCATAAAGTCATAAAGTACTTAAATAAAGGCGTACATTTCACGTCAAGTTGAAAGGAGTACGAAGTTGGTGTTCAGCATAACTGTTCATTACTAACCACATGACTTTGGAAAAAATGGCGCTATATCAACGTGCAGTTGCTATAAGCTTTTTAATTTAATCACATGTCAGTGTAAAAGTAGACGTTTAATCAGGAATGTAGAGGAACAATAAACGTACTTGTGTTATTTGCAAGTTTATGGCACATATGATGTGTAGCTATTAAAATGGTTCCTGAGAATAGCCAGCAGACTTGCATTGTCACGCGGACATTTTTAAGCCCCCTAAAGAAGCACACCATGCCTGAGGTTATCTGTTGCTGTGAAGCAGGGTCTCTTTAAGCAGTCACATAACAGAACTCACCCTTATCATACAAGTGGCACAGATGAGAGTTTCCATGATGGGGCTTGGTGGTGGGGGGGTAGTACACAAGACCCCTCGGGGAATGTCTGAATCAGATCAAACAGCATGGGCATGGTCGGAACCTACAAAAGCAATGTTATTAGAAATTCATGTAATGGATTCATTTCCCAATCTGTCAAAGCTACCTGGCAAGATAAATATATACATATTAGTTGGAGGGAATTTCTCTGCAAAGAACAGAAAATAGGATTTCATTGAATTTCACAAGGGGGAGATGATGTTGATGTTGTTGTTGGATGGAACCTCATCTGTTTAATACAGGAGTGCAGGATTGAATTGATTTTTAGAGCAGTGTACAGCATGTTGAGATATTCATTCGTAGGTGCCCAGTGTGGCTGAACAGGCACCGTGATAAGGAGAGAGGTCTGGGCTGGAACACCAAGCTGTTTTTTAGGAGTGTCGGACATCACCGTGGAAGTCTCCAATGGCAGCCAAACGCGAGATGGCCGCAAGCCTCGATAATGCCTCCTCTTGGCCAATTAGCCGCCTTGGCGCAGAGGAACGGCTCGCATTCGGCTTTTCATGGATTTATTTAGCACCTGACGGACGGCAGGGCAGATTCGGCAGCCTCCATGACCCCAGTCACCCTGCAGGGAATAAAGGGAGGGGAACTGAAAAACAGTACCATCATGGTAGCGTACGGATGTCAGCATGATGCGATGGACGCCCGTAGCTCATTACTGCAAAGTTTGCCGGGGTTGAGGCAGAAAGCGTCTTAATGGACTAGCTGCTGCAGACTCTCCCGGGATATGACTGCGAGGTCTGCCAGCTATAGTGACGCCCCTTATTACGCGGGCCCGTGCGGGAGGGACATGCCTAACTGGGACATGTTGTGGCACCGCGCTAGAGGTGACGCTGGGCTGCCCAATTCGGTCTAGAGAGGGAGTCACATGACCCACAGCACAAGAGGAGCTGGCTGAAGTGGCCGACTCCACGGTAATCTGAAGGGGAGAAGGGGAAGTGAGCGGTTAAAGGAATGAGATTGTACCCTGGGGCAAGGTGCCCTGGCAGGAACACCCTGGTGATTACCAGTCAAAACAAATAGATCACAGAGTGCAAAAGATGTTTAACTAAGTGTCCCTACCCCCTGGGCATCTTCTTCTTCACAGATCAATAACATAATGACCTGTTATGCAAATAACAGAGGACCAGGTGAAATGTGTCCAGCGGGGCGGGATATAACTGATAGCACAGGTTTGTTCTCAGGACACTCAGCCGATTACCGAGCTGTGGAGAGCATCGATAAGGAAGGTGTCTGACCCTATGTCTTTTTGCCTATCCCTGATCAATGACATTTGGACAAATGAGTTTGCGACTGGTTTGAGGGGATATCACATTACGCGAGGGCTGTTCATTGGTGTCTCCTTTTCATAATATGAACTGAAAGAACATGCATTTTCCAAGACTCATTATAAACGAAGCTGTCCTTCCCCCCTCTCACCTCTCCTACAAAGCTGTCTTTTTCTCGGCTTGCTTCCTCCCACCTCCATTCCAACCCCCCCCCCCCCCTCGCTGATTCGGCTCTCTCTTCTCGTCCTGGTTTATTTCTCGGCTTCATACTTCCATGCTACCAGCACGTGTGACATCACGGTGAGCCCTAGTCCAGCTGGATCTCTAGAAATTACATTCCCAGTCACGGCCTCCTTGGACACACCTCTCGGCTTTGTCTGACACGCTCATAAAATGTTAGATTTGTGCTCTCTAAAGAGTGCAGATGGACGGACGGCCTGTAGGGGGCAATCATTCGGAAAGCCCCCTCATCAGAAAACAAAGCGAGTCCTGGCATACTAGCTGTTTGGGCTGCATTTGCCACAGACCGCAGTACTGTGTCCTATAGGTACTCCTCCTCATTTGCCATTCTGTGCAGAGCGCTGCCTGATTTCACATGTCATAGCTGCCATTTAGCATTAGGGTGACAGAACTGCAAACTTCGACCTTTCCAGCTGAGCCCTGAAACATTCTTTTCTGCAAGAGCCATGACTGATTGATGTTGATGTAGGAGTTCTTTTGTGGAGTGGGGGCAGAAAATTAAGTTTCTTAAAATTTAAGAAAAAATTTCAAACCTCCCAGTTCTTCAAGAAACAGTATTAATTTGCAACTGATTTTCTTGTGTGCTGATCACGCTTCAGGCTGGCCGGAGGGGGGTGATGGAGGGATGAGGGAGAGGGATGGGGTTGATGATCCTGTGGCTGTATCTAGCTGGGGGAGACAGCAATGTTGACCAGCCAAAAAGGCCCCTGACCTTGTAGGTCACCCTAAGCCAGTACGAGTCGCCAAAGGTCATGTCGCACGCCAGCGTTGGTGTCCTGCAGTAGCGGAGAGGAATAAGGCGATCACCTGGAGGATTAAGTGGATATTTGCTGGTCTCAACCTCCATAAGTGGCACTGAGAAAGGCTCATTTGCTCTACAAGAAGCTCTTTTCTTTGACCTCCCTGGAGACCAACCCGACAAGCCTCACAGCTACTGCTGCTTATTTTTATGCTAATTCCCGTCCGCCGGCCGCACAGAGAGGGGGTACATCATCTTCCCGGCCTGGTGCGTTAGCCTATGCTGAGAATGGGGCACTTAAAACAATGCGAGTTCCACGCATGAAGGAAAGGATGACAACTTTACTCTGGTGAATGCGGCGGAATCACAATCCAGGCAGGTTTTAATACCTCGCCTTGGACAAAAGAATGTGCTTTTACTATTTATATAGAAGCACATTGTAAAATTCCATTATTTAACAATGTGGTACTATTACTTCTATAACCGCTAAATTGGGCCAGAAGGACAGTAGGATGAGGGGGCAGGGGGTGGGAGGTAGGAAGCGAGTGCCCATGCACCTCAGCTTTTATAATATTTACTGCAAAGCCAGCAGAAAAACCTACCCCCCTGCCCTACCACCCAGCCATTGTGGGACCAGCGAGGGCCTCCGGAATACGCAGAGCTCGTCGTCTCTGTGATGGAAGTTCGATACCGGAGGATCGTCAAACGACAGAAAGCCGAACGCAATGCGGATTCCCACTCGTCCGTCTAATAGCGACAGTATTGGCCGATGGCGCCGTGCTCACGAGTGCGGTGAATGCACTGTCCCAGCTGCTTGTGCGAGATAAACACGTGCCGTTTACCCAACATGCGTCTCTGGAAGTATCACACTGACACTGATATTTACATACTGAAGCCTAGCAGATTAGCTGCAGATTAGGGCCAGATCTAGGCTTCGCAGAGCCATACAGAAAATGGCTGCTCATCAAAGACAGACCATATTGAGATTTTTCTCTCCTATAATGACATAATGAATAATGTGTATAGATGTACGTACTCTGTCCTCCCAATGCAGAATAATAACACCATCAATAATCTCCATCCCATCGGACAATATTTGGTCTGAATTCTGATTATTCTTTCTATTATTGTCAAGGTTGTTATGGTTATTATGTTAGTGGTATTAATAAGGTGAAGACTGTAGCCAAAACAGGTTTCCCGTCTACGAAGCGATTGGGTGTGATTTTTCACACTCGCACCCACTGCTGTCCTTATCAGATGTATTGGCTTTCCCTTTTGTTTTACTCCACCTTCACACACCATCATCCGTCACGCTACGTCCCGATGGCATCACCAGACTGTCCTCATGCTGCTTCTGTATGGACACCTGCAGGTAACCGAGGCGAGAAAAAATAATAATAAAAACTGAGTCGGCCACTGGGAGCGAGTGCGAGGTACGGTGCCCCTGCTTATAAAGCTGCAAGGCGCACTCTGCCGCGGCCAGGTGCCGTGACGTGGGGATGGAAGGTAATTGGAATCCGGTGTGAGATGTCAGCGACCCGCCCTCAGTAGGAGGCCATCTGTAATGGGGGCACCGCGCAGAGGCGGCAGTAAGGTGTTACGGCACTGTACGCCAAGTGCCGTCATTAGGCTTACGTGCTGCTCCGTACAACACCTTGTAAATGCTAGGTATCTCCTGAAAACAGACCACGGTCATGCTGGTAAAGTTCGAACAACACTAAAAGCTGTCATGACCCGAAAACACAGATATATAAATAATGTTTATATTTAGATGCAGCTCACTGGTGTCTGCAAAATGCTGTAAATGTCATTGGTTCAATGTGAGGGTTCCCAGAATGCAGCACTCACACTGGTGACGCCCCCCAGACATTTTAACCACCCAAATTCTGTTAATCGAGATCCCTGTTTTCCGCAGCTCCCAGGGCGGCGAACTGAGTTAGCTCCCATCACATCTAGCATCCGCCTCGACCTCTCTCCTAGCAGGACCTCCAGATCAGCCCCTCAACCATGGAGAGCCTGAGCGAGCTGCAGAATCCACTCCTGGACAAGGCCAACAAGCACGTGGTCAAGGGCGACTACGGCTACCAAGGTGACTTTCCTAGCAACCAGTACCAGGAGAACATCATCAACTACTTTGTGGCCGGAGGGGGAAGTGGTGACAGGGCCAAGGCCCACCAGCTGCTGGACGCCACCTCCTTGCACCTGGCAGTGGAGGCCTTCTACAGGCCCAACTTCATCCTGTACAAGGACGACACTGGCGTCAAGGCCAAGGATTATAAAAACGAGTGCTGCGAGACCACCTTCACGGAGACGAAGGAGCCGGCCCAAGAGGGCACGACCACCAGCACCACCGATGATCCCCAGGCCAAGCTGCTGGGGGAGAACGACGTGAAGATCCAGACGGTGTCCTACGAGGTGGAAGAGGAAGAGTACCATGAGTACGAGGTGAGGAGCACTAGCGGGTCAGTTCCTTTCTCAATGTCCAGAATCGTGCACAAGTATTAGGCAGCCAAAGACCGTGTTTAAATGACCTTAATGGTTTGGGTAAAACTATGATATTATATCTGTAACAATGTATTTGCTTAACCATTTGAGACCTCTCCTATAATGACTGCAGTATTTTCAGCAACCATCCAATACACCAAAGTATTTTTTGACCCAACCGCTGCAGTGTGATGCCCAGAACATTTACACTAACAGCTCTCCACAATATACTGTCCTGCAAGGATCCCTCTGTCCCCTCACAGCTGTCATATGCTTATAATGAGGGAATCCACAACATTTACAGACTGTAGATGTCATTCCAGGGGAACCATAAGAAAAAAATCAACACATTATTAAGCAGCTGTTTATTAAAGTGTTGAAGTCTAGTTGGAAGCCAAACCTGGAAGTGACATTTCCTAAAGCAGCACTGATAGGCAGTGGTGTGCTCTCAACTGTGAAAGCCCCCGTTGTTCAGTGTCCTAATAAATGCCCCCCCCATCCCCATCAAAACAGGAAGGTCACCCCAAACTAATAAAGATGTGTAAATTCTCCTTCCTGACAAAGGCAGAAGGATCTCGCAATCAAGTTAACTACTGGACAAACTGACATTTTTTTCCTGAAGCAGGTTAAAGCCAGACTGTTGTTCTTATATATGTATTTATGGCTCTAGTCACACACAATCCAGGCCCATTTAATGGCTGGTAGCCTTTTCTAGTGTAAACCTTTGTTCATGTCCATTAAGGGAAAACATTATGCCATAATTGGCGACTTCCCCCTCTTTACTTGGTGCTAAAAAGAAGCACGCATACTTGCCAGCTTGCGCCACTATTTCCGTACCTGGCTTTTCAAAGGCACAGTTGGTTGGGAGGGGAGGTGAGCTCTTAATTCGAGTACCACAATCCATTTACAACTCTTCAATGCTTGTTCATTTTGAAACCATACTAATCTCGATAATAATGGATGGTTATACAATCTATTTTCAACACAAAATGACTATCATTAGCAATCACTATTATATAACGATGATTATAACTGTGATGGAAGGAAACAATGGCTCTCTTTATATTATATGAGGATTATTATAGTTAAGGCAATGATGGTGATTATTGTCATTATGAAATTAGTCATTCTTGTCATCAACAAGATTATAGGGACCAAGGAATCCTGCAAGGAGCTGGTATGGGGTGAACATGGCGGACTGTCTAAAACTAACTGCTTCTATCTGAACTGTCATTTCCACTGACACTGACTTCAGAGTCCCACTCAGTGTTATATGAGTAATAAAATTTGGGGGGTGGAGCCAAGCAAGTGGCCCCGCCCCTGTCTCTTCAGAATTGAGGAAGAATACTTTGATATTACAAGTATAGCTCGTTATATAATGACCTCTTTTGCTATTTTTTCTTTTCCTTCTATTTTTGCCATTTCTTTTTTCCTTTAAATACAGCAGAGCATTTGCTCTAGCCTGGTACAAAGCAGTATTTTTTTCAGGTGCTATTTATTTTAATTTATAGCCATATATTAAAATGTTAAAGTCATGAAGAAACCCAAACCTAGAACTGACATTTTGTGTCAGTCCCAGGCATTGAGAATTACAGGCATAACAGTGTTATTAAATCACACCCGTTTTCATACATGGATCACCCTACAGCTTCGATTTCTCCTTTAATATAATCAAGCCGACCGTGAAAATTAATTTCATGCAGAGAGCTGCTATCCGCCCGGGTTGCTAACGGCTCATCGGTTTCCTTCACTGCTTCCCGTGGGAATAACCCCTTCCACACTCTCGCAGTGAATAACAAATCAATTATCCCATGTCCGCCGCTGTCTGTCCACCCACCTCTCAAAAACCGGGCAGCCTCCGCCTCCCCCTCCCCCCAGCTCCGGCTCTCTCCCCGAATGTCCGTTGGCTTGACCTGCAAGGGGGGACAGGGAGCTGTAACCAGAGGTGGAAAGATCTGGTCCATACATTACAAATCCAGACCAAGACTTTGTTCTGTTTTGTTTGTATGGAGAGGCACAGTCACAGAGAACTCAACTGCCTGTTTGTACCAAAACCTTGCCCTGGATTTGTATGTCCTGGACCTGAACTTTTGGTTGGAACACACCAGTCTTGCTGAAACCCCCCCCCCCACTCACACACACACACACTTAAACTTATTTGCTGGATTAAACAAGACTAGGGTGAAATTACTCACCTTCCTCTCCTAGAATCCCCCCATTTTTGGAAATGTTGATCTGCTCCTGCTGACATCAGCAGCTGCTAAAGCTGCTAGTGGCCCAGGTCTGAGCGAGGAGGACGCCCAGCTCCCATGCTGAATTATCCGTCCTGGAATCGTCATAGCTTACATGCTCACCCGTCTCAATGAGGAAGTCCTATCACCCACTCGTGTTTTCCCATGGAGACCGGCAGTACTTTCGTCTCCAAGAGAAATTTGTTATTATTGTTGTTGTTTTTTTTCTTATACCCTGTTGCTTATGAAGATAGCCAATAAAAAGTCAGAAGTTTTTTTTTGGGCAAAAGCGAGGAATGCAATGGGACAAGGTGGCCTCCAGCAAGTGGGAACAAAGACAGGCGCGACACCAGCATGGCATGCCGCGAAACCTGTCATGGCGGCCAAACCCACTTCTGCTAAAAGAAAAAGAAAAACACTAGCAGTTCTGATCCCCCATTGTTGAGGGTAGCTGGCAACAGAGGTAGGAGGGCCAGTCCGTTTGGGGGCCATGGGGGCTTTGTCTGCCCACAGGTCCCCAGGCAGGACAGGGCTCACCATCAGCCTTGACGCTTCCTGACGAGTGAAGTGGAGACAGCGAATCAGTTGCCCCGACGCGCCACAGGGTCTCCTGGCCAGGAGGTGGGAAGGATCTGTCTGATTACAGCCAAAACCGCAGCAGCGTTCCAGCAGAAGCCATCTTGGGCTCCCTCATTAGCCGGGGGACACAGGGTGACAGGACCAGAGCACAGCATCACCCTGGCACCCGTCCCCATGCCTCCCTGCGAGGCTGGCGCCCGCCTGCCGAACCTCCCGCTCGTCGTCTTATTCCTGGGGGAGGGGATGAAAGGGTCTGGGGGGGCTTTCATCTGGGGGATCTTTGGCACTACGTCTGACAGAAGAGCGGGTGGGGGGGGGGGGGGGGGGTGGGTTCCGCGGGGGGGCCCCCCCTGGCCCCGTTGGGGGGGGGGGGTGTTGAGGGGGGGGGGGGGGGGGGGGTGGAGAAATACCAACCTGTTTGGGACCTTCCGCTGGAAGAGTTTGCATGGTTG
>JAODKM010000025.1:1102267-1122344 GCA_026780845.1 Petrocephalus sullivani
CACACACACACACACACACACACACACACACACACACACACACACACACACACACACACACACACACACACACACAGGAGAGAGACAAAGGTGAGCACTCAAATACAGGGCAAACAAGGAACAGGTGCAAATCAATTAACCAATCGGGGAGGGCACAGAACAACGAGCAACAGGTGGAAGAAATTAACCAGCTCAAAACTAAGGAACATTACAGAAACTGAAACTAAAACACTAACCGATACCAAAGGAACACACTAAGATAAACATAACCGCGTATATTAAACAAGACCAAAGAACAGGAAACAAGCAGGGCAACCCTATACAATACAGAACAACAATAAATACAAAGTAACAGATAAGCCTCAAACCCATGACGCAGGAAATAACCAGGCCGCATGCTCAGCCCCTTCACTACCCTTCCCTGTCCAGTGTGACTCTTAGCTCTATACCTGCACCCCTTCTCCTACCTTCACTACCCTTCCCTGTCCAGCAACTGTAGCATAAGAATTTCGCTATATTGCCAAATATATGCGACAATAAAAGGACTTGAACTTGAAATACAAACAGAACATCGGGGCAAACAAGGAAGAGCTGCAACTCATAATAAAGTAGCCAATCAGGGAGGAACGACGAGCAATGGGTGAAACTGCTAACACTAAGAAGCACAGAATGCTGGGAAACGTAGGAAAACAGAAACCTAAGAGACAAGCAAACACAAGGATGACAATACTAAGGGACTAGTACCATCAGAATACACAACAGGCACTGGGATAAAATACAATTAGATAATAAACAGTAGAAGACAAGACAGAAAATAGCAAACACCGGGGAATATAAAACTAACAGGCACCAATGAGTGGTGAGCCTCAAGCCCCAGACCAGTTATAGTCTCTATGGCTAGGGTGACCACCTAATCCATGCCAGGAGGGACACTATAAGCTACTTCAGGTTTTACAAACTACTTTAAACCTGAAAGGCTCCTGTGCTTGGCTAAACAGTAGGGTGACCACCTAATCCTGATTGGTCAGTCTCAGTTTTAAAGTAGTTTATAGTGTCCCTCCTGACATGGATTAGGTGGTCACCCTATCTATGGCCCATGCTCAACTCACTGAGTTATACAGTGGTCTGGGGAAAAGGGAGAACAACCTAGGGTCCCAGGCACATTGGGGCTGAAGGGTAAGTGACAGGGAGGAGGACACATGCCGGCTGAAAGGGTAAGACCAGGGTAGGACGGGTGCTGACCCTTACACAAGATATTACGGCCGCCTGGCGTTTCCCCCCCTAGCGGCGCCAGGCTGAGCCTGGGGAGAATCACTGACAGCCCTTCTCGGCCCATTTCAGGCACAGCCCTCCAGCACGTCACCCCCGAAGTAGAGAGACACCAAGGCATTGTTCATTACCGTCAGCAAGTTAAATGCTTTCACAGCAGCCCTGGAAATCAGTGCTTTGGCTTTCAGACCAAGAGGAAAAGCCCCATCGATCCCCATCACACCATTACAGATCACTCCCCATCACACCATTACAGATCACTCCCCATCACACCATTACAGATCACTCCCCATCACTCCCCATCACACCATTACAGATCACTCCCCATCACACCATTACAGATCACTCACTCTTCACTTCAGTTGCTCTGAGCATTCATTCATTCAAACATTCCATTGTTTTATTTCACCCGTTATCCTCTCTCTCTCTCTCTCTCTCTCTCTCAGACCAGCAAGGCCATCGCTAAGGGAGACTTCCCTTCAGCCAGCACAGCCTCCAGACGGGCTCTCCTCCTGGCCGCTCTATCCATCACCATCGGGACGGGGGTCTACGTCGGCGTGGTCGTGGCCCTCATCGCCTACTTGTCGAAATCTGGACACGTATAGGTGGGGGCCGCCGCAGGGCCCCCCAACTGGAGCGCCTCCCTGCTGGCCAACATCTACCCGCCACATCAGATTAGCCGGGGAAAGGAAGGGAGGGGCGAGAGGGAGGGGGGCAAGACTGTCTGGCGAAACTTTACCTTAACAACACGGATATAAACATCACTCACATCGATCTGGACTGCACCTGCCATTCTGCCATCCAAGCTCTATTCCGGGCCGGTCCAATAACAGGGGAGAGACGGGCCAATTAGCAGAACTCCAAGGGAGCCTGCACAGACGGCTCCTGTAAGAGCGGGGGCGCCGCTGCCCTGCATTTCCCTGTGACTCACATAATTATCACTGAGTTCTGCTAACCGCTAATGGAGGCTAACCTCTAATGCGTCCTCTTAATTCATGAACACAAACATATCCTGGAGGCCTAAGAGGGAAAATAAGGCCTACTTATCCCTCTGTTTTCCAGGACTTAAAGAGCCGATCTGTTATTATTATTATTTTTTAAAGAAGCCATGATGTACAGATGGTGCGTTGACATCAAAACCATTCCATTCGGAAATTGCTTGTGTTTGTCCAAGTGTTTTTTGCAGGCATCATGGCCCACTTTGATCTTTAAAAAGGTAGCAGATGAGTGGTTGGGAACGGAGGCCCTGAACACCAGGCGAGAGAATCGGCAGGAAGACTGAGATAAAACCATGACTCAGAAGAGAGAAAGGGAAAAGCCAAGGGCCGCCACAGAAATGAAGCAGAAATGTTGCCCATTGTGTCTGTCCTGTCAGAATAAATTAATCTGGGCACGGCAGGTGTCTATGGGAAGTCTGAGGGTGCGTCTTGGATTCAGGGATGCCTCATTCTAGACTGCCTCCTGATTCCGGCTGAGTGTCTCCTGCAGCACAGTGGCAGCTGACCACTGACTGATAGAGCACGTAGATAGATCATGTAGAAGCGAAAGACGGTGCTGTCTGAATGAACAGAGGCAACTCCTCTTCTAGAGCCCATGGGCCATCAAAGCCCATGTCTCTGTCATCCTCTCCTTGGGGTCTGCTCAGCATACCCATTTCAAAGGCAGAGAGCTTTGATATGTCACCACAGAGACTCCTACATCGAGTTCTTTGAGAGATCTCAATCTCAACCTCTAACTCTCCTGTCAAGATGACTACCCTCAGTTGGCAGTAACTCTACCCAAAAAAATGCCATTTAACAAAATGATGAACTTTCAACTATGGTTGTGGCTTGAACCCTGAGGACACTGGGAAGCGATTCCGTAAAAATGGAACATCGAACATGGAACAAAGACTGCAGCCCAGACAAGACGCAGAATGGCAGACCACTTATCTAACACGCGGAATGGCAGACCACCTCCACGGAATGGCAGACCACTTATCTAACACGCGGAATGGCAGACCACCTCCACGGAATGGCAGACCACTTATCTAACACGTGGAATGGTAGACCACCTCCGTGGAATTTCAGACCACCTCTACGGAATGGCAGACCACTTCATCGCCATCAGTCAGCAGCGCAGCCTCCCAGAGTGCTGTGAAAGGCTTTCGGGTGACGCAGAACTCACCACCTAAGCTAAAATAAAACATAATCCTCAATAGAAAGCAGATGGTGCGAAGCACTAGAGAAAATGAAAGGAGCATCTCCTGCAATGACTCTCATACAGAGGGGGGGAAATTCCGGAAAATGAAATGTTTAACTTAATAGCACCGACCGGGTGCTAAAAGAACCTCCATAACTCGGGGGGGTGGGTATGATTCTGCCAGCCTTGAAAATCTTTATTCTCCAAGACGACACCTGGAGCCAGTGGAAAAAAACGGATAAAAAAATAGAACAGGAACACAAAACGGCAACAAGATTAAAGTAAGAAACCTTCAGTCCCTGCAAAACTTTTTTTGAAATTACAGCATATGTTTAGCGAGACGGAGAATGCATTAGCCTTATGAAAATTAAATCAATGCTTGTGGGAAAAAATATGTAACAGGTGGCAAAATAATTGAAGCTGGGGAGAGAGAGAGAGACACGTGCGAGTCTGGTGGCATTAATGCAGGCCGGAAGAGGAGGAGAACTCCACCAAGCCGAACCTGAACGGCTCGGGACACCTGTGTGGATGTG
This sequence comes from Petrocephalus sullivani, assembly GCA_026780845.1. Lineage (NCBI taxonomy): Eukaryota > Metazoa > Chordata > Actinopteri > Osteoglossiformes > Mormyridae > Petrocephalus > Petrocephalus sullivani. The sequence continues at coordinate 1,106,251 of JAODKM010000025.1, forward strand.
CGCCTCCTCACAGCAGGAGCGCAGTCAGGCACCTCCTTTGCCCATATAAGGAGTCTGAGATTCCAGGGTGCATCACAGAGCTCAGGAGACCTGGGCTTTGTCTGCTTCACCAGTAGCATTCAGACATACACCACAAGCAGCAGAGGTCACAGACTCCCCCGGCATTGGGTCCCAGCTAAAAATATTGACTGCCATGACCTCAGTCTGACAGCTGTCATCAAGAAATAGCAGCTGTCACCATAGCTCCTTACATATGTGAGCTATGGTGAGATTTTGGACACCGGCATGATCACCAGGATGGATCCAGCACTGCACACGGCAACAGGAGAAGCCCTGAGATGGATTTTGAGACGAGTCTTTCTGTATGACCTGACCAGACGCTCGATGTCTTGGCAGGCAGTGTAAATATCAGCGCATATCTGAGACACAAATTTCACACGTGTGGGAGCAAAATGGAGAGGAAGGCTGCCAATTTGATTCAAGCTGGCCTTCAGAGCTCCAGTGCTTTGCTGAGACTTAACCTCTCCCACAGTCCAGCCACTGGCCCTTCTGGCCCAGTCATGTTCCTATGGAAACCGATTCTCACCAGCGTTAACTTTGAACCTGGTAACTAAAAAAAAAAAAACAGTGCACAGCGTTAATGAGCTGCACTGTAAATATAGTAACACTAAGTGTATTCTGCCGTTTGAGCGTGTGGAGGTTGTTTATCAAAGCTTTGTACTGTTTAACATGTACACATTACCATATGTCACTAAGGAAAGAGACACCTATTGGAGCGAGCACATATTGTAATTATACAAAGCATTTTTTAAATATCAGTCTCCCTGTGGATGTGTTCCTAATGATGTTAATACAAATGTATATCTCTCTGATGGACTGCCTAATGTTACCGTGGGGATAAATGTAAATTGTCTGAATGAAAATATTTCTTTATTAAAGTGTAAAATCCTTCTCTGGATTTGCACACTCGCCTGGCAGTGCAGACCCCATGCCCACTATGCCGCTGGGAGGAGGAAGTACAGTTTTATTGCAAAGAGCCAATTAGATGGCTCCTGAACGGCTGCCCCTCCTATTAAATGGGGCAATTTTGGTGGGTCATTTTGGCTGGCCCCCGGCGGGCTGCCAGTGGGCCCTCCGCTGGGCTCTGTGGCAGATGGTGGCACTGTGTTCATATCTGTTGTTTGGAAATAAAAGGTGCAAACAGAACATGACAGATTGTCTGTTTCATTACCCGGGAACACCTCACACACATCAGAGCTGTGTAGCGCAGTCAAATCTTAAAGCGACGGCTCACAATTTTATTACCGTAGGCTACAAAAATTGGGATGGTGTCATGTGGAATTCCATGACAGCGTTAAAGCTGCCTCCTTGCTTTGGAGGGGCCACAGTCTGGTTACAGGATCACTGGGTGATTAAATGTTAAGGATCCTGTATCGTTCTGATAGACAAATAGTCCCATGGTAAGATTGTTTATTCTAGAGTAAAGCAGGGGGAGGGGTGATGCTCCCTGTGCCTGCCCAGAGCAAATGAAAGAACACATCCAGTTTACACACCATTCTAATTGGTTGGTAGGGTGATGACAACATACAAATCCAATTAGAAAAAGGAAAGATATATAGATATTCCTCTGCTTTCACCTAATTATTAAGAGCACCTAACAAGATCATCTATTGACAGGAACTTACTAAAAGGTCAGGAATTCTTAAGAATCAAACACTGTCCTTACTGTGCTAATGCCATGGCAGAAGGATGGAGGAACTCAGGAGTGAAATCACCTCCACCTAAGTCCCACTTTAATTTACAAAATTTACTGCCTATAACCAAAGAAATCTAAGCAAGAAATGCTACTCGTGGGAAACCCGAGGGCCGGCCAACCTTTACTGCAGGAGAATCGCTGGGGGCAAAGATTCTGGCGAGGTCCAGCGGCCAGGCTCTGCAGCAGCACAGGACACGAATCTGAGGGCTGAACTTTTTCAGCAAATGGTAGCAGATGAAAGAGAAGGACAATGCAGGAGCCCTGCACAATAATGGCCTGTTTCCAGACCAAGGGCCACTACACTCTGCCCTGCAAAGTCTGACGTAGTACCATGTACTAGAATACATGCTGCTCTTGACTTATGTAAACTGGCTTTAACCTGGAATTGCACAAAAAATATCATCGATGTGTACGGGTCATGGGAGCGCTGACGCAAAAAGGCAACACGCAATATGCAAGCCATCTGAGGCTGGGCCATACTCCATAAAGACAGCATCCTGTCAGTCCAATTTAGGCAAAATGGGTCTCTCATTAGCTTTTGTGGTAAAGATTACTTGCGTCAGCCAAGAACTGCATATACAGAGGTGGGTTCAAAGCAAGAATGAGGCCATGTTAAATTAATGTATAGACCTCCCGAGATTTTTTAAACCACACCCCCCACCCATGACTACAGCAAGCAATGTTATGTAGCAGTGAATTTAATGCAAACAATTTATTGATTCATAAAGTTATTTTCAGACGAGTGTTGAATAATACTGGGGAATTTTATTTGGTAGCATTTTACTTGGAAGACCATATTTTGAAAAATGTATAAACACATTCATAACAAATAATAAAGCATTCATAATGAATTATAAACATGGCTACAAATATTTATCAAGAAGCATAACACACCATAGCCATGTGTATTATGCATTATGAACGCTTTATGAAGCTTTCATCTATAATGCACAATAGATACCTTATCATGTGCTTTATAATGGCCAGTATAAGCATTAAGGATGCTTTGTACAGCATTATAAAGCTATATATAGTGCATTATAGGTGAGAGCTTCATAGAGCATTGTATGATGTGGCTATAATATGTTATGCCTTTTTATACATAGTTACTGCCATGTTTATAATACTGTATGAATGTGTTACAATAAATTATAAAAACAATTAGGCTTTATGAATATGGGCTTCATACCTATCATTCTAACAGACCAATATCTAGTAATCAGATAATCCTGCATTATTCTCACAGTGAAAACATTCAGGCTGTTTGTACTGATGAATATGCCTGTAGTGAGGATGCAGTATTTATACTGACCCAAAAGGTATAAGGGCACTTGTTTGTTCCAGAATGTTCCACAGTTAAAAGCCGAGGCTGTCCTCACCCAGAGCCATCAAAGATTATCAGTGTTGGAAAACTTTCCAGTTAGATCATAACACATGGCTAATAAACACTTTAGAAGCACTAGTGAATGGCACGCGCACTAATGAAAAGCTGTACATGACATCACTGTCGTATCAGTTGCTAAAGTGAATTTTATAAACGAGGGTTTTATTCTGCCCAAAGAACTATTTTTTATGAAGTACTCTGCAGTACGGAGAAAAAACACCAGAAAATTACTATCCTTTTAGGATCTGCAGTGATTCATCTTTTTAATGTAATTGCTAATAGTTCTGTTGTTTGCAACAGCTAAGAAAACTAAGGATAACAACCACAAAATAACAAATCAAATCAGAATCTAATTTTATTTGCCAATGACTGGCTCATTACAGCACTCCATCTTCATGGTGACACCTGGCTGGTAGCAAGAACAATAAATATAAACACACTTCTCATTGGAGAAAGGACATGTCTATCAAACAGACTACCAATCACATAAGAACACCTGAGTTCAGAAAGCCCCTCCCCAAACCAGCAGGATGCCTTGCTGCATTTAAAGCATCTCTCTCCATCCGTATCACTGGAACAAATATTTGAGAGTTCTCTTAACATGCTGAATTTTCCTTCCTTTAAACATGGAGCCGCGGCCCAGGCCACTGCCAGCTGTAGCTTTTTCCTAGGCGACGGGGGCGGTTGAGGATATGTCCTGGCAAGCTAGAGGTGTGAGTATGGAGAGGTGTTCTTGAGAGATACTTACACAAGCCCCACTAACATTATCTAAGCAACAAAAGCATGCGGCGAGAGATACGTGTGAGTCATATTCACATGTGTCTGCGCCTGTGTTTGCCCCATGTAAATGTGAGTACGGGCTGCAGCCTCCAGCGGAACTGGCACATCATCAGAGTGACGCCCCTGTCTTTCCAAAACGCGGGCGAGGACCTCTCCCTGCCTGGCATCCATGATTTTGAGAATTCTACATCTCCTGGTGGAACGCAGGAATCTTTATTTTAGCTACGGTAAAGTCTTTGGGGCCAAGGGGGCCATGCTAGCCGAGAGGCTGCTTATCGCCGACCTGCGGCGGGGTGCAAATCCCCCACTCGCGTCCCTGACAGACAGCAGCCAACGGCAATGCGTCAAACATAATGGTTGTGACATTTCAATAGAGTGTCCATGTCTAGGGGAAGAGAGATTGGCCGTGGCTTTAGGAAGAGGGGCCTTGGTTGTCGACTGATATGCAGAGCAGGGATGCAGGCACCAGTTAAAGGGATGCTGGTTAAATTGATGTGAGACTGTGACTTAAGCCACCCCCGCTGTTTTCTGAAAGCACGCAAAAAAAAAAAAAATTCAGATCAACTCACGGCAAATTGCTTTGTGCAGAGGGAAAGGTTCGGCGGGCTCAGTGAGTCTGGACCAAAGCGATAGGCTGTGCAGGGTGGGGGGGGGAATTAAATGGGAGCTGGCCAGCCCCTTGGGGTTGGGGGGGTGCACAGCATGTTACTGTTCTGGAAAGACGAGGCCACGGTGATCCAGCGGACCAGCAGAACAATGAGAGCTGAGCTGGCAGCCCTAGCATGCTGTCAGACTGAGATGCAGCAATCAGTTCACATCTCTCTCCCTCTCTCTGCCGATGGAGGGTGGGGGGGGCCTGACTGTTAGGTTTCATCCATATTTTACGACTTCTAATTTCTACACTCCCCCATCACGCCGTTACCCTCCGAAAAAGGCAGTGGCTCTGAAGCGCCGGTGTCTGACACCCAAGAAGGCCAGGAAGCTCTCGAGTCGGCACTCGGCTCCGGAGGCGTCTACTGAGAGCCACTGCGGCCTCCACGGGCCAGGCGCTGATGTCGAGGATTGGGACCCTTGGGGTTTAGTCCTGCATTCGTTTATCTCTCTCTGAGTCGCAACTCGGACAAAAACGTCACAAAAACATCACTTTCTGTCGGAAACACGCCCCTTTTCCAAGGTTGAAGTTGAAGAGAATTTTGTTGTACCAGATTCCCATGTGATGTCATTTCAACCTGGCAGCTTACATAGTGTTTCACTGCTTCTATATTTTATAAATATTTCAAAATATTTATATTATTAAATGTACAGTATTACTAGTTATGAATGTAACTGCACGCGGCCTTTCGTGTGAAGTAATTAATGTCTTTCCATGAGCTTCCATGAACAGCAGCGTGTTCATGTAGGCAGCCATGTTTGTTCCGAGATACACAGTGGTGGTCAAAATTATCAGAACACTTGGCATATTTAAAAGGTTAAAATGAAATAAAACAAATGAAATATGTACAAAGTGATCATTTTGCTCTATAAATGATAGAACGATAGAGCCTTTATAAGGAGAATCACTGTGCTAAGTCCAGATTTCAATCCCATCAAGCATTTGTGACGAGTTGGAAAATAAACTGGACAGATCTATTGTACATTTAAAGGAAAGCCTTTGGCTTGAGTTGCAGATGAGATACCATTAGTGTTGAATATACTGACACTATGCCAGTGAGATGTGCTGCGGTAATTGCTGCAAAAGGTGGACATACCAAATATTAAAAGTGAATAAAAACAGTAGGTCTCATTTCATCTGATATTTGTTGTGCCCCACCATCTGCATATTTCATGAACATTCTGAAATGAAATCATGTTTTGGAGGAAAAAAAACATCTTCAGATCTGTCAGGTGTTCTAATAATTTTGGCCACCACTGTAGCTCGAACAGGAAATTGGTCAGTTGTGATGTCTCACACCTTGGAATTTCAGGATAAACAAACTACTCCCCCATATCCCACAATTCCTGCCTATTTATCTGCATCCCTTATCAAAGCTCATGAGAATTTTACTTACACAAACATGTCAGTAAACATGACAACCAATCAGATTGTAGAGGAGGCGAGTCCAAGGAACTAGAGGAGGTGAGACCAAGACATCTGATCAGTTGAACTGACATCTGACAGATCTGATTGGTTATGTCCAATCATTTTTTGTTCTTCCCTCAGAACATGTTTGTGTAGGCAGCACCCCCATGAGCCTTATCAAACACTCTCAGGTTATAGAAAAAACTGCAGCATTTATGCAGTGTCATGGGGCAGAGAGAAGACGGAGAGAGGGGGAGATGCGGGCAGCTGCTTAAACACTCCTGGCATCTGCCCAAATTCACTTTGAACTTCCTAAAGGAACTAAGACCAAAAAAGAGAGAGTGCAGACTGCTCACTAAAAATACTGCCCTTTCAGAAACTCTGGAGCACTTAATGGCACTGATGCGGTAATCTGGGAGTAAGCTCAATGTGCACAGATCTCAGTGTAGCACATCGCCATAAAGCACCTCAGGGGTGCCATGACTTTCTACAAGGCCTCACCCCCCCCAAACCAAAGGCGTAATTATACCTCATGTGGCAGCGGTGGCCTCAGCAGGCACACAGGGCCAAAGACGTGACTGATTTGCTGTGCGCTGCTGGAATGGGTGGGTGCGCTTAATCACACCATCTGCTCTTCCCCGTACACCGAGACCTTAAAAGCGAGAGAGGAAAAAGTCAGACAGAGCTGCTGCCCCTGGGGGGGTCGTGGGACCTCTCACTCAGCTGCAACACATGTCCCAAACGAGGCCTGGCAGAAAAAATTTAAGCGATAATAAAAGTATCTGTCTCGACAAGAGAGGTCACTGATGTAGGAATTTGATATATTTATAATGTATTCAGCCATAACATTTATTTCCGCTTCCTCTTTTGTTTATTTTTTATTTATTCCATGACGACGTACCTCAGCTGCTCCTAGGCGCATATCTGCTTTGATGCTTGCTAGTGCCTTTGTACTGTTTCCTGCTGCCTGATTCTGCTGGCTACTGTGTGTCTCTAGCTGGATGGTGCGGATGAGAATTCCTGTGTGCTGATTGTCATGCCCTCCTGTCCGACCCTCCTGTGTGCCACGCCCCCTCGTCACCCTTGTGTGGAATCCCAGCGTTTGCCAGCTGTCTCTCGTTGATTGTCATTAGTGCTGTGTATTTCAATCCAAGTCTGTTTCCCCAGTCCTGTCATTGAAGTCTCGTGTTCAAAGTATCAAGCACAGGTTCTGAGGACCTGTAAGTCTCAGCCCTGTTTACCATAGGGGTTGGGAGGTGGAGTGGAAAACGCAGCTCCTCAGAACCAGCCCGGCATTCTGACCATTTCCCATTTCTGCAAGCCGCGACCCTTGGCCAGGTCTCCGATTCCACGCCTCCCAACCTCCGACTCAATCGCCGTCGCCGGAACAAAGTGACCATGGTGACATTTCCGGGTTTCGAGTCGCTGGGTCGAAGCCTGCTTTAAGTCTCACTCAGTCATTGGTAGATTGCCATAGTATGGTTACGGGGAGACATGCTGGCACACATCCAGCTAGCGTGACTATTTAAGTTACTTCCCTTAACATTCTTAGCTATTCCCGCGCGTAAGTGCTGCTCTCAAACTATGAACAGACTTTCTGTCCTGCAAATAAACACGAAGGAGGCTTATGTCACAGAAGCTCTTTCTAGCCAGTCTTCATACCCTCACAAGGGGGAGGGGGAAAACAGAACTCACTAAAAGAAATCAAGTATTTTCGACTCCACTAGTCGACTAGACACTGCACTGGCGGGGTTGGGGGGGGCACCTTCCGCTTACACTACATCAGTTGTCGTTGATGTGTCTGAGCCGGAGGGCCGTTGTTCCGTCGATACCCGTCTGGCGAGCGCTCAGTTCAGCTGCCTGTCCTTGTTCTCCTTTATTACATAGGCATCTTGGCTCACAATTTCAGTTTTACGTTTTTTTTTTTCTTTCATTGACCTCAGAGTGGTTGCAATACACTCATCTACCAAGCCCATCAAAGGGGGGAAAAAAACTTCAGCTAGAGAAGAAGCTTCCTTTTCCCGGCTCCTCTCCTCTGTGTTAGGATTAGTGCCGCTGGGGGATCAGCTGCGGGCCTCGCCATCGACTTTTACATTTGTCAGAATGAGGGGATTTGCCCAGTAATTTCCCAGAAATGGTGATATCCGTCCTACGGAGAATAGAATTTCCCCCGTTGACACGCTTTCGCCAGGATAACGTCACTCCCCTTCACGAAGCCGTCTGACGGCTCTTTAATGTCTTAAGCCGGTATCATAATCACTCTGAATATGCGGCAGCGTGATTGAAATTTCAAAGCCTTCTCACTGCGATAAAAGAAATTAATTTCGACTGCAGGATGTCGCTCAAAGCGGCCTTGTCGACGTGCGCGGAAGGCACGTGCGAGCGATAAGAAGTGAGAGCGATCGAATTCTATCGAGTGTCAAAGATTGGTTTTAATTCTTCCCCAATACCGCACGCTTGTACCTCATCACAGATAAACACATACGCTGCGCCTTTAATTGTTTGCTGAAATCCCATTATATTAGACTGATGTGGTGCTTTTGATTGCATGTCACTTAAGTTTAAATAAACAAAACTTATAAACAATAACTAATACAAAACTAACATTTATGGTTAGTTGTAACATACTCATGCAACAACATTCCTGCTCAGCAATCTGGTGACACTGTCCCAGGCAGCCAGCAGGAGGCGCTGTAAACCCCGGCAGATTGTATAAACTGGAACAGGAACAGATGAAATTGCGAGAGCTGGGGGGGCTCTCAGCATGCAGCCTTTGTGGGGGCATGGGTGGGCCAGTAGGACCATTTGGGATGCTTTTAAGCCAGCGCGAGGCACAAAGACAAACTACAGTAATCACTGAAAGGTGGCAGATTTCACCCCCTCTGCCGACACTTAAAGGCGTATAATAAAAATTCACATAACTGTAAAATGATGGGATGGTGTGGACATCCCCGAACAAGGCGAGGTCAAGCAAAGACCATTCATTTTATCTACAAGCAGCAGGTGCTGTGTTATGTCAAATCGTGTTTCACATTCAATGCACATTTTCCTCTGGACACATATTACTTCTACAGCTTTCGGACTCCCAAATGAATTCCTGTAAATACAGTGTAAACACTTATTACATTTTATTTATTTGAGCTGCTGCACAGGAGCAGGGTGGCCATGTTATTTCCTTTTTTCTGTTTTAACCTGGGCAAATACCCCTCAGTAAAGGTACCACTGTGCTGCCTTCTCACTGGCTCAGTTCCAAAAGGCTCCAACCAATCAAAATGCGAAAGACGGAAATGAACTTTTCCTTGTGGTGCTTTACACTCCTTTTGAAGTGCCTGGGAGTACTGAGTGAGTACATACTATGTGAGTGAATACACACTATGTGAGTGAGTACATACTATGTGAGTGAGTACATAAACCCCAGTGGGTGGCTGCGAAGCGAAATCACCAAGTGTGAAAGGAACGCCGTCCCTCCTAATGCACTTCCAGCGTGTTCTGCTGTCTCATTAAATCTGCTGCTCTGGTACCGCAGGTGTAGATGCATTTCGACAGAATAAATAAGCATATTAAGTACCTCCTCTGTCGTTTTTCACCACCGCCGTGTCAGAGCCTAAAGCCCAGACTGAATGTGAAGTACAATAACATACCGTATGCAGGGTTTCCGAGTTTCATCAGCTGGCTGGCGTGAGATTTTTAATTCGAGACAAGTCTGCACACACATGCAGATGTATGTAACAGTTTTATTACTCTGTAATAGTCTGGAGGGTTTGCAAAACTACCCCAATGCATTTGATGTAGCTAGTTTTAGGTTTGTAATGGAATAATACTGGTCTGCTGTAAGATTTCTTGCATGATTGTCAGAGTCTGAAAGCGTGAGCGTCACGCCAGATGTGTGAGAGCTGGCAGCCCTGCGTATGGTCGAGAGATGGAAAAGCAGGTATGTTACCCGGACTTGCCAGTGCTCGGAGACAAGGTCATGTTGCCATGCTGCTCTGTCAGTAAACAAGCAGTATTCGTTTGGAGTGCTGCCAAGGAAACCGAAAAACGAAAGAGAGATACACTCTGACACAGGCGTTTGTCCTGACATGTGGAGTGAGGCCAGGGATAGTACCAATGTGCCATCCGGGGCATACTGTGTCCTACGCTGCCCCCCGTGGCCTCCGCATACCGCGTCCTACGCTGCCCAGCGTGGCCTCCGCATACTGTGTCCTACGCTGCCCCCCGTGGCCTCCGCATACCGCGTCCTACGCTGCCCAGCGTGGCCTCCGCATATCGCGTCCTGCGCTGCCCCCCGTGGCCTCCGCATACCACGTCCTGTGCTACCCGCCGTGGCCTCCGCATATCGCGTCCTGCACTGCCCGCCGTGGCCTCCGCATACTGCGTCCTGCACTGCCCGCCGTGGCCTCCGCATACCACGTCCTGCGCTGCCCGCCACGGCCCCTGCATACCGCGTCCTGCGCTACCCGCCGTGGCCTCCGCATACTGCGTCCTGCGCTGCCCGCCGTGGCCTCCACATACCACGTCCTGCGCTGCCCGCCATGGCCTCCGCATACCACGTCCTGCGCTGCCCGCCGTGGCCTCCGAATACCGCGTCCTGCGCTGCCCACCACGGCCCCTGCATACTGCGTCCTGCACTGCCCGCCGCGGCCTCCGCTGCCTGCCATGGCCTCTAAGGCTCCCTGACTAGTAAGCAGCTGGATTATTGCCAGATGCTCACTGTAAGCCTAGCAGACCTCAAGATGGCTTTAATTGCACCATCAGCTCCATCACCTTATTATTTTAACTCAACATCAATAATAAGGGCTTCCACATTACAAATGTGTTAATGTGTGCGTGCGTACAAACAGCATCACACGCAAATGCACAACCACCACAGTGAGAAGTTAGAGATGCTAATACTTAAATCCTGTTAATGTAATCCTGTGTCAAGCTCCCCTTAAATGGATTGCAGTGCATAAGGAATTACAAGGTACAAAACTTACAGACTGGGTGATAATTACTTGCTACAACAGTTTAATTAATTACAGCTCCGAGCTTTTACAAGTTAATGCCAGAAGGACGCATCAACTTTCTGTCTGGCCTAAGAGTGGGATTGTGGGAACAAGAATTAGATTCATCAGATGTCTGCTTTTTTCCTGTCCAAAATGGATCCAATCATGAAAAAAACAAGGAAACTTAAATTGCACATTTTTTTTAATTTAAGCAACAGAACTTGCAACAAAATCAATCACACTCCGATCAAACATATTGACACGGGTCTGACACTTTCATGGAAGATTCCACGCCTCCTGGTGCTCCCCCTATCAGCTGCAAGGTGGAACCATCTTAAGGTATGCTTTGAAATCTCCTCATCTGCTGCCGCTTTAGAAACATGGGTTATTCGCACAGCATCTGTAATTGCACAAGGAGATTTCCATACATGAATTAATGAACCCCAAATGCAGCAACCTGAGATCCATTCCAGAAAGCAGGTTTAACAAACTCAAGTTTGTGGGTAATGAAAAAATCGTAATTAATGGAGCCCCAATACTCTAATTCACCATGACAGCGCGATCATTGTGACAGGAATAATCATTAACACTGCAAAACTTGCTAAGATGACCAAATAAAAATGCACCATGATGTCATTCAGCACTGGTTTCGGTGTTTGCACCAGTGTAAAACCAACACCTTGAAGTACCATAATTTTGGTACTTTAGTACAGAAAGTATGGTATACCTGGTACGGTAGAAAAGCATCCTTTGACTTTGTTACGGAAAATATCAGATAAATAACTTATGTCAATTCTCTGGAATTTTTAAGTGAAAATTGGTGCAACTAAAGAATCCAACTAAAAAAATTTTTCAGTTAACTACATTGAATTATCACAGCCACAATGAAGGCAGTTTATCATGAGACGTCTCGCAAAGACCCAGTGACATAACTGCCCGTTTACTCATTATAGATTTAAATATAGGAAACAAAGCAATAATTAACAAATAATGAACTAACTTAACTAATAAAGCATAAGTAACATCATTTACCACGTTTGTGACTGCAGATCCGTCTAGGACCGTTACACCTGTTTAAGCTGCGCGTGCTCAAAGTGAAAATTGCACGCTCGCTGCGTGAATCCGCCGCGCGTCCGTGCCAACTCCGCTGTCTGGGGGCGGGGCGAACCCGGGCCGGATGACAGAAACGGAGGTGACAGTTGGACGGATCTGCCGACTTGAGGGCGGATCCGCACCCAACATCGTTGCTATCAGGGGAGGATCTCAAAATATGACAACATCTCATTGGCCAGAGTGGTCAGTTATGCACAATCAATCAAACAGAAGAGGCCCAATCAAATTGTGGAACCATAAAGTGTGTCAACAGCAACACCCTCAGAGTGGGTGTAAACACCCACCATTTTACAGACATCTGATCGGCCGTAAATTCATACGGGCCAGTCGTTAAAGTAGCCCCAACACCTTCAGGGTCACTGACGTCCAGCCAGGGGATCTGAGGAGCAACCACTGAGTACATAAAGTGTAACTTTAAAGTGTACCTGACATGTAAAGAAGGCTAATGGGCTAAACTTGCCGGCACCCTACAACAGACCCTCTTCACCCACGACTATCATTACAATCAGTGCTAATTGCTAATACGCTAATGTGATTTTTTTTTCCTTCATGAGAGATAGTCTTATTGGCTATGGAGGAGATTATCTGATTCCTCTCTCATCACTACAAAGCTCAGTCCCCACCCACCCCCATCCCCCTGACCACGACACACGCCATCAGACCATCCAAGCCATCTGTGGAAAGACAGTGGCTGCCTCTCCGGTGGGACTAATTAGCAGGACAGCGAGTTCATCCCACCGCAGGGGCCCGGCAGTCAGCACGTTCTATAAAAGGAAATGAAAGATGGGTGTTTGGGCAGGGCGGGCAGGCGGGGGGGTACAAATGGGACACCTCCTATTCTTCAGCCATCCCAAAACATGCTGACGTCCCCCCTCCTTTCCCAGGCACATCTGTGATGTCACAGACCAGCAATGCAGTCTTCCAGAGCCTGGCTTCCTGGAACCACTTGACCACGATGATGAGAACATACTTCTTCAGGCAGCTTCATTAGAATAAGCATAAGAGTAAAGTGTAAAATCAACATGATGGTCAAGCACCATTCTCTCTACACCACTCTGGAGGGTAGCAGCATTATACATCTCAGCTGGCGCATCACTGCCGCTACAGTCGGACTTGGGTTCCAAGGACACGAGTCTGGCTGAACTTTTAACTGGCACTATTTTGTTTATATCAAACCAGGAAGTCTTCAGGGAGCTTAAAACAAGGGCTGTTAAACACTTTGATTGCCCTGTGTCTTCGCACACAAGACTGGAGGCCCTTGCTAAAAATCTCAGAAACACTGGTACCCAAAGTGTTAAATGATGGAAGTGTATGAAGAATGCCGAGCATCAATTGCCTAAAAGCAGAGCAGCTGGTGGTATGGATGTTCAGGAACCCCATGTTCACCCCCTAAAGCCAGTTAGCTTGAAGTTAATCCACTATAAATCCATCCACATGTGTGCTGATCGAGATGAGACGGAGTCTTCAGATCTCCCTGGAGCATCAGCACCATGTACTGTAGTAGGGGGACCCAGTGGGAAGCCAAACAAGCCTCAGCTCACAGAAGAGCAGGCACGGGATCTCCGAGGTCAGGCTCCTTTTTTATTCCCTTTCCTGCGTCCCATTTCCACCAGGCCCACTGCGGGTGGCGGACGGCACCACATCATCACCATTACTAAGGGCCCAGGGAGAATCGCTATGATGAGTAATATGCAGCCATGGAGTAAGTATCCAGCATAAACATACCTGCTTAAAAAAGGCAGCTTTCAGGCGAGGAGACTGGCCAAAATATCATACCCCCTGTGAGGGGGAGAGAAATGTCAGGGGCACTTCAAAGGAAGGTCTAATCTGAGATCAGATTATGGAATTTTTCATTTTGTGCACACACACACATATGCACACACACACACACGCACTCAGTAAAGCCTTTCTGTTTCCAATTCCATGCTGGTGTTATCTAAGCCAGACGAAATCTGTTCATGTCTCTCTCTCTCCCCTTTTCACAGCGCTGCTCTGCCATGAGAGGCCCAGCCTGGCCCGAGGGACCCCCAAAGCAAATGTGACCTTTGAGGTCCCTGGCACAGCCTTCCTGCGGTTGGGCTCCCTGTTTTCGGTGGAGTGCAGCAGCAAACCCAAGTAGAGTCATGGGGTCTGATGGGATTGTCCATTGTTCAAAAGTGGGTCTTTATACTGTCCTGCGGTAGAAAACGGGTCCGGAGCCAAGACGCCATACTGGCATGCTCAGATAACTTCAACAGACGAGGGGGCGCCATTAAACATTTGGGCCTGACAGTTTTGCAGATTTGAGGGGGCTTCATGATGGACTGCGGCTATATTCTTGGCTGAGTCCTTGACACGAAAATCACAGCTGTATAACCATCCAGCCGCATCAAACTGTTAAAATGTAATATTACCTCAGCATGGGGCTTTTGACAGAACGAAGATATTATTCAAAAAGTGTTTGTCTGGTCAGCCCAATAAATTTTTTTTTTCTCTCTAAAATCTTTTTCGCTCTCACACACACACACAGTTATCGCTGCCAGCTTCTCATCCAAAGACAGCCCTCCTTACACAACAAGGACTATCAGTGACAAAAATGAGTCTTCATCAGAGCGAGTCCGAGCGGCCTGACATCTAAGCGCTCGTGTCCCAGCCCAGCGGCTGCGTTAATGGCCCTTTCATTAAACCTAACATCCCGAGGAAACAAAAGTTTGCAGGAACTCCATAGACAAAAAAAGCATTCAGAAGACCAAGTGACAAACTCGAAATCGAGGCCGAGCTCCTTTAGAGAGGCCCTCTTCTGGTGGTCGCTGTGTACTGCAGGCCAGCCTCTTCCCCTCACCTTTGGGTCGCACGCATCAGGGACTCAAAGAAGTAATTTTCTCCTGGCTCGTCTCCTGCTGTCTCTCCTCGCCCTCGGCCGCTTCATCGCGAACGTGCCAGTTTGTTTGGAGAGGCGGCAGCGAAGCCATTGTCCCCAAATCATGCCAGACACTAAAATTCCAGACAGGTCATTTCATCATCTGACTGCGAGCTCTCTGCTAAGTGCCCAGGCTTCCCATGGGGGCTGCAGGTCTCCAATATGCTGGCCCACATGCAACATGCTTTTATCTAAGAATAATGCAATACATTCTAATGCTGAACCATACCTATGCGTGCATCACTGCTTCTCTTGTACAGGATCACAGGGACGCTGTAGCCTATACCAGGAAGCATAGAGCCTGTGCCAGTAGATTCCCTGGATGGGGTCCCAGTCCCCTGCTATGGCGAGCACACACTTTACACCCACCGTCACACACTCGGGACCATTTAGAGATGCTAGCTTACAGCCTGTGACAGGAAACCATAGTGCCTGGTGTGAAAACACACACACAAACTCAAAGGAGTGTGCAAACCCCAAATGCAGACCTTTCTTGGAACAGAGGGCTCTCTGGATCAGAAGGAGAATAAGACCATAATATGGTGTGCTGTCCTGGCTCATTCAACGGATTTGGTGCCGTATTTCTAACAAGATATGCTGCTGTTAAGACTTTTCAGAGCACTGTTAAAAATACCCATCAACTACTGCATATCAAAGTCTAGGGTTTTTTATGTGCAGTAGAACAGGGAAATAAAAATGGAAATATATTTAGCACTTATATGTTTGTTGTTCCTTGGATTATTTGAAATTTCGCCTGTCCCCATTAACTGTTATATATAACATTATTCATTTTGATGTTAAATAATACTGTACGTTTTGGTTAAATTGAATAAAGACACCCATTTTTCATGCATTATACATTTTCTCTGAAAAAGACACAGATTTCCAGAGAAATTAAAGTGTTTACCCTTGTGTTTCATTCAACCCCCGTCAAGCAACCATCCAACCATACAGTAATGGTACGATCCATTTGACATAATTTATGAGGAAGTGACATTCTTAAGAATTCGTAAGAACGGCATGGTACTGCTAGTGGTAAGCCTATTGGCGCTTTTCCACTGCATAGTACGGCACGACACGGTTCAGTACAGCTCACTTTGGTTTGGCTCAGTTCGGCT
>JAODKM010000025.1:1136274-1148320 GCA_026780845.1 Petrocephalus sullivani
TAATTAAACATTTTCACCATTTTCTTAGTCAAATTTTAGTAGGGATGATGTTGAATTTGAGAGAACCTTACTATGCAGCAGTGTTTCCCACTCCGCTCCACAGGGACCCAGACAATCTCGGAGCAAAAATGTGGACTGTCTGGCAGGGAGCAGAAACAGGACTGACTATGGGAGCCCAAGTACTGGATTGGGAAAACCTGCTGCCATGTAAAAAATTGGATCGGGTGCAAAATAGGTTGAGGAGCACGGCCCTATAGTACACATCACCAGCAATTAATCTCTTTCCCTTAAAATGCCTTGTCTAACAGAATTACTGGACAGGATGCACTCTGGCAAGTGAGAACATTACAGCACAAGACGGCTTAAGTGGACGCTTTATTGATTTCCAGGTTTCACATCGAAAATCATTTTCCATATTCCACTGAAAATATACATACATATTTACACTGCCCATTTTGGTCATGCAAAAAATTCAAGGAGAATAAAGTGATTTAGAGTAGAAACGTTCCAAAAATATGAAACCATTAACATTTACCCAATGTCTGGGGGACAAAAAAAAAGGATGCTCTTAACACAGAGTCCCGTGGAGCTTAGCAAATAAAAGCAAATAAAAAATACAAAATCCCATATGACCAGGTGATTGAGGTACCCCTAAATCAAGATCAGAGGGAAGAGAAAATTGATTTGCAGAAAATTAAAATAGAAAAATAAATTTTACAACTTTAGGACTAATATAACCCTGAACAGTGGACAAAATTTCTCAGATGGGGAATAAACATCATGGCGCAAGGAAATTCTAAAATGATAAAGATTGAACAGCAAACAATCGTGCTCCACATTTCCGGCATCGGGAGAAACTTAGTGCAATTTACTGTATACATTCATCTACTCCAACTCCTAACAGGATCCAGCATTTAGGAATGGTGCAAATACAGTCTTTGTAAGTAGAAACGCAGCTAAAGCCCTTTTCATTAAAGCCAATATCTCAAATTGTGTGATAATCTTACAAAGCCTTCAGACTCAAGCAAACAAGGTTTTAGGAAAGAAAAATACCCCTTTAACCCCCTTGGTACCATTCTCCACATGGGGGGGGGGGGTAGGTAAGGGTAACATTCAAAAAGCAGGTATACATTCATAAATGTCGGCGGAAAATAGATTCCAGGGAATTCCTTGAAACAGGCAAGGAAATAAGTACTCAAAGTCCCAGTGAAAAAGAAAAATTTGCCCAGTTAACCTTTAGTGAGAAGTGTCACAAAAACATTTTTTGGGGGGTGGTGGGGGTATTTTCTCCTTCACACTAATGGAAATTGGAACACAACCTGCCTATAGTGAACAAAACCTCAATAAATTTGGTATTTGATTTTATATAGCCATCTAGCAACGAAGGGCAGGTCAAACCCAGAAGGCAGAGAGGGAAGGCACTGAGGGGTGCGAGGGGGGTGACTCCAGACCCACCACTTTGAAATTGACAAAAGGGATTTTAAAAAGCCAGGTTTCCAAAGACAATCCTTCATTATCTAGCTGAAACTGCTTTTTGCCCTGAGGGTATCAGGTCATCTTAAGTGGAGTCAGGGGGATTTAAGGTCTTGTTTCAAACACATGCAAATTTCGACATGTTGAAAGCAACACTGAAGAGGTGAAGAGGTGCTTACTTAAGATGCTGAAATTGCAATCAGATATTTTAAGACTTCACCTGGATGCCTGACTCCAAAGACTGCCCTTTGCAGCTGAACTGACCCATGAAAAAAGCTCTTCTCCTACTCGAGGCTTTTACCAAGAAAAAGTTAATAAAAATAAAAAAACCCTAAGACCTACCATCAGCTCAACCCCCCCCATAATCCTCCCACCAATCAGCCATGAACTAGTGGAAGCCCATGGTGCAATGCTCTTTTCCACATGTAGTAGGTAGAACGGGGGGTGAGAGGGAAGTAAGACCTGAACTCTTTGAAGGTAGGGAAGGACTTCTCCTCAAAACGCTGCTGCAGGAACAACTTGGCTTTAGCCTTGAAGTTAGCCAAGGCCACCACATCCATGACAAACATCTGCTCTTCTGCCTGCTTCTCTGGGACAGTGTACCCTGACAGGGTAACATTATAAGGGCTCAAGGTGTGACCATTCAAATTCCCTACATTCTTCTCGAATGGAAGAGCATTTGGCTCCATTGATGGGATCTTCAGACTGTTTGAGACTTTAGACCAATCAGATGCTGAGGTCACAGGCTCTTTGCCCACCTTCTTCTGTCTGAGACTTTTTTTCCATTTCCAATAAGAGAAGGATGAAACAGAGGGGTACTTAAGCTTGAACTTGGCAAAGGTCATCTTTGACCTCTGGGCTCGTTTCTTGGCCTCGTCCCTTAGTTTCTTCTTTCGAAGGTAGCATGCCTGAAAGCTCTTGTGATTCTGTCTGCACACCTTCACCCTTGGGGTGCTGGTCCACAGAGTGTCCTGCTGAGCAGGGTCAGCATCGGAGCCATCTTCACTGCTTCCCATCGAATCCTTAAAGCCAGGGTTGGCCTGCATTGCCTCTCTCCTCCAATTGTAGTATGTTGACCTTGAAATGCCGGGGAAACTCCTCTTAAAATTCCTGTATGGGAAGGAGGTGTTAACGGCGATGCAGCTCTGCAGACATCTCTTTGCCTCTTGCATGAAAGCAAGGTTTTGAGCTCGATCCACCCCAACCTTCTCGCCCAACTGATTCACCAGGCCAGGAAAACCATCAGGGCTGCTCTTGGCACTTCCTTCAGGGGACGGCCAGGAGTTCTGCTCAAAGCTTTCTCCAGACCCCACTTCTTCACCATTTGCAGTCACTGAGAAGCAACCACCCGATGCTTGCAGCTCGTGCTTCCAGGCATAATACGTTGAACGAGATATATCAGGGAAGAACTCCTTAAATTGATGAAGAGGTAAAAGTTTGCCCTCCATGTAACATGCCTGGAGGAAATGTTTGGCCTCATACCTGGCTGCGGCTTTTTTCCGGTGTTCTTGGGTTTGCCTCTTCCACCTGTAAAAGGTACTCTTTGTGATGTTGTACCGGTCCTTGAGGCTGGAGTAAGATAGTTGAGGGTCCTGATTCAAAAGCTCTAAAGTCTTTAGCGGCAGACCTTGATCTTCATCATTACAGCTTCTCATCTGAAGGTCAGACAGCTGGACCAAAGCCACAAAATGATGGGGCTTGAATACAGAAATGGATTCTAGCTCCCCTGACCACATGATATGGAGGGTCATCGGACTGGAATACTGGGGCAAGGCCCTGGGGCGAATGAGGCGATTGAAGTATGGTCGAATCTTCAGGTTGTACATCGGGTAGATGGAATAGATGTTGCACTTGAGGACAGATGCTAGAGCATATATGTGCCACATGTTGGCAAAGGAGCCTGGAAAACAGGAAGCTTTCACATCTGCATCAAATATGGCCTCCAAAACAGCCATGGGGAGGTTAAGCATCTCTACTGACTCCTCTGTGCAAAGAGAAAATCGGGCCGCCTGAAGCATCACCTTGGAATCGATCATCCCATTCAGGTAGTACCTCTTCCACAGCAGCATCTCCACAACGGTCCTCACTTGCAACTCCAGACTGAGTGTTGTATTTCCCAAGAGCAGCAAGCTGGCTGCATCAAATAGAAGGTTCCCCTCCCCTTTGCAGGCCAGTGGAACCATGTCTTTGGGGGCATCACCGGGATAGAGGCAGTGGGCCACCTGGTCCAGTTCCACCTTGCCCAAGAACTCTTCACAGAGGGTTGTGGGGAGGTGAAATGTAGCCAGGGCTCGCTCTACTTCCTGGGCCACTCTGATCAGCGAGTCGAGACCCTCACACTCGGTGGCCTCCTGAAGCTCCCCCAGGACAAAGCGCACCACCTCATTCCTCTGAATCATTTCTGAAATTAAAGAAAATAAGATGTAAACACCTGAGTGCGCAAGACTGGTGCAGAAAAGTGCCATTCATACACTTGGTATAGTGTGACCATCAGCTACACAAACATAAGAAACAGTCTTACAGAGGGCTATGGAATCTGCAATAAAGTATCAAAAAGAAAACATTGATTAAATGATGATATTACTAGGCAATTACTCAAACAGCTTATCACGATATGTAATAGTCATCCCCCCACAAGTATCACTCGGGAGGTTCAGTTATTTGGAAGTGCACTGCAAAAACTAAGCATAAGTTCCAAGCATTAAAAACTAAGCATTGAAAAAAAAACTGACATCTTAAGGACATTAAAAACAGAGTTAATAAAACTGATCAGATGTGGGTATTATGTACAAAGCCTAACGACCAATTCCTAAATTTCAGACCTAGACACCAGGAGCATAAACACAAGATGTAATGGTCACCTTTATTAATCACCTCCCCTATGATTACGGCCGTAAATGCCTCAGGAAATAAGTAGTGCGGCATTTATAACCAAACACCGCCTCGTAGATTTTAAATATAAATCCAATACCCGATAAAGGAACCGCTATCAACAAAAGATTTTTAAAAATGTAATTAAGGCAACTGCGTTTCTGTACTCAAAGTAAGAAATTCTTTACATTTCACAACATAGTATTCTTTCGGGAATATAGTGAAATCTTTAAAATGAGAGTATCGCGTGTTTAAGTACGCAAACTCGTACTTGCATTTTAATTCTAATGAACTACACGGAATTCACTGGGAAAAGGAGAAAAAAAAACATTTCAATGCCTTTATGCTTTTATTTCGAACTTTATGATCAGAAACCAAGTAGCAAACACCAGTCGCAAACAGCGAAGGTCGGCCGCCTGTGCGGGATTTACCGTAATTTGATTGTATGATTGAACCAAAGGTGAACGTCCAACAGCTCACGCAAAATTGCAGTTTGCATTGTTTTCTGGCTTCAATTATCCAAGAAAATAAAAAAAAAATTCATAAATTAACAAACATGTCGGGATACGGTCCATCAAGACCACACGGCCAAATTATTAAGATTATTAGTTCAACTAAAGTAAACTGTTTGCTTTCCATACCTGAAACAAACGTGGTTAACCT
The DNA here is from genome assembly GCA_026780845.1 of Petrocephalus sullivani. Classification (NCBI taxonomy): domain Eukaryota; kingdom Metazoa; phylum Chordata; class Actinopteri; order Osteoglossiformes; family Mormyridae; genus Petrocephalus; species Petrocephalus sullivani. Next base: position 1,141,282 of record JAODKM010000025.1, read on the forward strand.
TGTCAGCTTTGGTCTCCCTGGTAATAAAAGCAGAGCGTTGTGGTAACTTCTGATCCGAATTCAATGTGAATCCATTACGGGTCAGGTTCTGAAACCGGTCTAGGTACAAACGACGCAGCAATTGAAGCGAGTCGAAACCGGACTCCAAACACTTGAAATGATGTCAGTGGTACCTCCCTCCAGGAAATAGTCAATCACCAGCTTCTTTGTGTCTTCTGCTCGAAAAAGGACACCCCCCTCAAAGCCAGGGTCAATTTCAATGTAAAGCGCGAATTAAAGTTATTTGTGGGGAAAAGTCACAAACTATAACTTACTATAGTCCCGTCCTGTCGTTCGTTTTGAGCGGTGGCCCGGTTCGTCCGACGCTGAGTTAGACTAATAAAAGTCCTTGATAAACGTGCAGCTATGTATGTAGTCAGTAGCCCTATACACTTAATTTTAATTTAATTTAATCAGGAATAACAATTAGTATTTGGAACACTTAAGGTCCTTGAAACACTGACTGTTTCTTTATCTGAATAGATTGTGTAGGGCCATAGAGATGCACGTGCATATGAATAATAAAATCCATAAATTCATTATGCCATATTTTGGTGTCTGAATTAAATATATTCAGCTACATCAGTGTCGTAAAAAAATGTATGTATTTAATTTTGTATTACATTCTCTGTCACTATATTTGAATTAAATGAGTCATTGCATTTTAATATTTGATATGAAGTCACTGTATGAGTTCTTTCTGTTACATTGTCATAAAATAAAAGCAGAACTGAGTGGCTCTGCGAAAACCAGATTTTCACACCATTAATGTTTTGTTAAGCTCCCGGCTGAGTACAAACTGTTAAAACACATGTTTTGCACTGCCAACAGTTCCGTCATCATGCCATGCACCGGCAAAGGTTATATTCTGGCTTGTCATCTTTATTCTGGTTATATTTCCACTATTTCTGTTACTATTTTGTGAGCAAGCAACTGTTCAGCGTCACCAGACACAATTCTAAGGGTCTGTTTGCATCAGATCTTAAGTAAAGTCTGCCGCTGGATGGCAGATCAGACCTTCTCCTGATTATGAGAGCAGGTTCATCAAGGAGCACGGGCAGGACAATTCTAAGGGCTCGTGAGTGACAGGGGCCCTAAAAAATCTGGAAGATAATTGGATCGGTCCGGGTTGGAAGCACAATATTATATGCTTTCATGGGCCCAAACCCTCTAGCAGTGCTCCTGACCACAGGAACAATCAGAATCAGAACTGCTCTGCTGTTGCACTCGTAAACATTATTATTAATGTTTATTAACATTATTAGCCTTGCATCAGTGCCTGAGTCAGCTCCCTCCCTCCCTCAGAGATGCGATTTGCCCACATAAACAAACGCACTTGACCAGACGGGGTGTGAACACATGCAGGCCATGGTGCCCTCGCACTCCGTCCTCCGGCAGATTGCTCCCGACACCTCCGACCAGCCTGCCTTTTGGGGAACGTTCAGAATCAAAGCTTCCTCACCCCCATCACCTTGACACTCGCTCGCCCTCAGTGACCCACCCAACCCCCATGTCCATTGGTCCAGAGTCTCCGCATTTGTCCCAGCTGTCCAGGCCTGTGGGGTGGTGTTTGGGGGTGGGGTTGGTTTTTACTCACAGCTGGACGTGTTGATGTAGACAGCTTGGTGCCGGGGCACTTCAGTCTCTTTCAGAGCGAGATAAACCCCCCAGCTGATTCATGTAGGCCCAGGCGGATTCAGGGATTCCAGGGCTCACTACGATGAGCACAAAACACAGGCAAGGCCACAGGATATATGTGTGAGGGTAAGGGACACAGCCAGGCCACCAGAGCATCTACGCAGCTACACTTCACTGTTTGCTTTTAAATCTGTTTCCCATAAAAACTTTAGATATATATATATATATATATATAATGCTTTCTTCGTGTTAACCTGTTATCAAGTCTCCAATTCCTTCATCACTGTATTGCAAAACTTTCTTGTGTGTCTAAAGGTTTGGTGGGCTTTGGGTATTTATAGTATTTCTGAATGCTGTCTGTATTGTACCTGTGTCAACTTTCAGCACTGTGCAACTTAAATTTGCAGAAATCGCCCTATTTATCATACCTTGTGTTCACCCCTCTCAGTTGTCTGTCTTGTGACTTTTCTGTACTCTCTATATGTAATTGTTTATTGTCTATTGTCATCATTTATCGTTTAAGGAGTAAACACAAATAGCCGGAACTTAGCAGTAAGTGTTGGTGCTTATTGCTGTAACCAGATCATTCTTTCATGACCTTAGCTGGGGTCCTTCTAGTCTTGGCAGTGAGGCAGAACAATGGAGCCACAATGGAGAATGTGTATTGAAGATGATTGACAGTTTTTTTTAATCCATGAAACCTGTCTTTTCAACCTGTGGGTTTTTGTGGCCAATCCTCGCAGTACAGAGGATTTGGGCTGGGTGCTCAGGTCTGGTGGAGGGCATTATTATGGCGCCCTCTTTGTTCGGAACAAGCCTGTAGATGCCCCCCCACTTCCGCTCACCCAGCCCCACACCCCTAGGCTCGGTCCATTCCACACCTTAAGTGTGCACATTATCTGAGCTGGGCCGTGTCCTGCAGGAACAGTGGTGGGCCGGCCACAAGTGTTGAAAATGCTAATGGAATAGCGTCAGGGTCGGCTCCGTCAGTCTGGCACGCAGCAGTGGGGTGGGGGGGCCAGCACAGGACAACAGGTCAACCCCCCCGCTCTTCAAAGGTGCAGTGGGGGACACTGGAGGTATGTGGGCTGCCTGCCTTTGTTCTTGAGCTTGGCATTGTGGGCCGTGGCCCAGTCAAGAGCGGGGACTTCACACCTCTGTTGGCGGGGGGCGGGGGATGGGGGGTAGGAGGTGTTCCTCCCCCAGCATGCTTCCTGAATGTCTGTACAATTCATACTGGTCATTGTTCAGGGATTCACCCCATGGTGTCACAGAAAAGCCTCTGTCTATTTTTTTCATTCTCCTATTGTCTAATTTATGTTTTTATTTTCATTTTAAAAAAGCCAGAGGAAACATGTGCATTTTCTAAAACAGGACAACCTCGTTTAGAGTATTCTCTAAAAGACACGCTGTCATTTTATTTTTGATGTGCCATTTTATCATTGTATTATTTTCATTTGTAACTGTTAACATCTCTTTTCTCCTCGGGGAATTTGTATGAAATGTATAATGCCGAAGAAAAATCTCGAAGAAATTTTTAGTTGGTAACTTTTGACATATTTTTCCTTGTATTAAATTAAAAATTAAATTAAAATAAAGGGTAGGTCTTCAGCTGTACACATTACATCTCCCAGTTTTGTTGAAAAGTGACAATGAGACTGTAGTATTTCATCATGGCATTTTATAATAGTGGCTGACTGTGGCCAGTGAGGCTTCTGGAAAGACTAGGTAGCGTATGTAGACATGGCAGAGGTCGCATGTCTCAGGGCGTCGAAGTACACTTAATTTCCAGTACAGTCAAGGTTTCTGTGCACTTTCGGTAATATGAATTTATGCGTTTTTTGCTTGTGATCACCGTGGGTCTCCCAGAGCACAATTATTTGCCCAGGAACCAGGAAACACGGTATGTGGCAGAAACACCCTTAGCAGTCACAATTAGTGCCTTATATGTCAACAATATACGCCTGAAGCTGCAAATCGTATTTTCTGTATTTTGCCGGATTTTAAAGGCTACAGTAGTCATAACAGACTCTATGAGGTCTCTGTGTACCCTTTTGTGTGGGCCAAACATTATTTTTAATGCTATTTTTATATTTTCAATGTTCGTGGGTGTGGCCCGATTTTTTACTTTTAAAGACACTAGTGGCATCAGTGAATCAATAGTTTAATCAAGTTTTATTTAATAAATCACACAAATCACGAATACTTTGTTACTTACATTACGTCTTCTGTCTGGTATTAAGAACAGAAGATTCCAATTTACCAGTATAGGATTAAATTGGGACACCAGGGACGACAAAAGAAATGAAAAAGAAGTTGTCATGGGCCCACAGTGGAAAATGTACTTGGATATTTTGTTAGATAACTGTTCTGGGTTCCGTTCTGAATTGAGAAAGGAGCTCAGCACATCATATGGGAAGTGAGACGGAGACTTTGAGGGTTGCGTATTCTGTGTCGGGGGGGACGACCCTCTCCTGCCGGCCTTCTGTCCTGACACAGATGTCTGCGTACACAATATTCCCAGTTTCCACCTAAACGGAAGCAAACACAGCGTGACTGGTGGCAGCGTCACAGACATGCGCAAAATGACAGACTGTAGCTGAAAATGGGTTTGCTCACTTTGTCCTGGCAGGAAGGGGCGCTGTGAACCTCTGAAAAATGAATATTATAATTTATGGTATTATTCATCCTTCAGGTGTGGCAGCATGTGATTGTGACCATAAAGCTGGTGAGGTTTTGAAATTTTACTTTAGCTTTATCTATATTAACATTATTTTACTTGGAATTCCTTTGTGTCACCTGTTTTTTTCGCCTCGCTCCTCATCCTCGGCTCTCTCCTCATCCTTTTACAGGTTATTGCGATGATTATTGCGATGCACACTGCTGCACACAAGACTGCACTCAAAGTAGCTACAGTGATCACAGAAAGCCCTGCCAGAGATGGAGGAGGAAGAGAAAAGTTACAGACAAGACTGAGCAAGGATCTGTGGCCACTGAGGATCACGTGACGCTGAGTGACCAATCAGATTTCAAGATTGTTTGCCGCCATCTACATGAGCACAAACATTTGTTATCCATGAAATGTTGTTTCTCCAGGGCCACCATGCTAATTGACAATCCATAGTCAAAAATAGACATCCAAGATACAAGCCCTAAAATATTTTAAATAAGTAAACATAATAGCTGTACATGTGTACACATTGCAGCCATTCATTCAAACTGCAGGCATACAGATTTTATATGTTTGTATATATATGTACACGCACACATTTCCGGGTCATATTTAGGTCACTGTTACCCAGCACTGATTCAACCAATTCAAAATGTGAGTAGTTAAACAGTGACTCTGCTTCAGGCAGGCTCTGGACACCTTCTATGTCCCTATCTGCCTCCTCTGAGAGTTCACTGTTTCCCTGGTGAGCTCTTAAACTTCAAATTGCTCCATCAAACTCAGCCTCCTGGTTCTGCTTCAGCACCACCAGGCGGAAATACTGATTTATATTTATCACATAATTTGAATTACGTAGGTGTCATAAAATGAAAGCCCGCCTTTACCTCAGTGTAGCTGAATACAGAGCGTTCGGTGCATGGAATTCAGGCACCGTGAATCTCAATCACCGTTGTTCCCTCTTTCAAATATAAACCCTACATATGTAAAAGGAGGTAGCCAAATGAGCTGATTCATAAGTCCTAGACTTTTATGCAGTAGTCCTAACCAAGCCCCCACAGCCCATGCCCCCAAACCCAACACACACCAGCTCGCCCCCAATGGACCTGCACAGCCTGCAGCAGATATCTTCTCTCGAGAGAGGCTTGCGTGCTCAGTGCACCCAGCGAGGAAAAAATCATGTACCGAGAGCTATTAATGTGAGGATGTTTATTACTAGTAGGCTAAGAAGGAAAGTCGCTATGCTACATAAGCTGCTAACATTGTTTATTACAAAAGTTTATTCCCCCCTCAGGATTTGCTCTTGAATTGTTTTTATTTTGATTGTCCCCCCCCCCAACAGTGAAATTACATTTTCACCCATGCAGTACAGATGTGTGAGCCCTTGCAGTGGCTCACTGCAGACTAGCCAATCAGAGCAGAGCTAATCAACATATTAATGAGCCACCTTGATGTACCTTCTATGTAGACACCAGACACAAAGAACAATTTAAAGCACTGAAACACATGTATTCTTTGGCACCTTTAAACGTATGTTGGCAAAATACAAGCAGAATATCGGCCTCATATGTCAGTGCAGATGCAGTATTATTACTCTTACTATTAAGGGCAGCTATGCTACTTTGAATATGAGTGTGTAGTCATTATTTGATACAATATGAATATGATTTTCATTTCTGGCACCATTCTAGATGGGACAGGATAAGAGGAGATCCTACCAGAGACAGTGGTTATGTAGCTGACTGAGCTCCTCTGTGTCCCATTCACAGCCAGCCGACACGTCCACTTCCTTTTGTGATCTGACTGGTCCAGATTCACAGTCAGAGTTGAGTAACATGTGGACGGCGTGATGTTGTACTTGGTATCTTGCTTTAGGTCACTGCCATTATCACCCAGCCACGTCAGGCTCATGCCTTTGTTTATATGTTCTATACAGACCATATATGTAAGCAGGGAGCAGTTCAATGTGACAGATTTTTGCTGTGAGGATGAAGTAACTGGGGGAAAAAGAGAAGGAAGATTAGTTTTAGAAAATCATGTTTTGTCTTCTGTTTATGTTATTTTGTATGGCACAAACGCATGACCCATTTAATAGCAAAAGCGTGTCATGGATGGTGAGTCTGTTTTAGACAGCTGGCACTAGACAGTGAATGTGATTTGGACCAGTGTCCAAGTTTTTTATGCATTTCATCAGGACACCGTTCCTTAGAATATTACAGAAATACGTACTGTTCAGAACAGCAAGAGAAACAAATGCGTCTCTGAAAGTCGATGTACCGTTATACACACGGCAGTTATAACCCCCAGCGTCTGCAGGCTTTACATTAAGAATCGTCAGAGAGCAATCAGACTCCACAGTTAGGCGACTGGTTCTGTTGTCAGCCAGGTCATTTCTGACCATCCCATGACCAACTAATTCGATGGTTGGGTCAGTTATGTAGTTCCAGGTGGTGTTGAGGCAGTTAGTGGGCATCTTGTGACCTGGCAGAGTGACCTTCTCTCCCTCACTGGAGAACACAGTGGCTTCCTGGATATTTCCTTTAAATAACAGTAATATTCAATTCAGTTTCAATTCAGTTTATTTTTATGTAGCGCCCTTCACAGCAGGGTTGTCCCTGGGCGCTTTACATGGGTGTAAAATACATTGATAGACATTGATAAAATACATAGAATTAAAGAAGACAGAACAGAGAG
>JAODKM010000025.1:1152674-1166294 GCA_026780845.1 Petrocephalus sullivani
ATCACATGCGAGGTCCGGAGTTTTATTTAAATGTGTGAGAGCTATAGGATTATAGAGGATTATTAGAGCCATAGATGGTTAGGGTTAAATTTGACTACCACACATGATATATGTATTATTGAACAATCAATAATATACTATATACAGAAATTATAGAAATGTGCCAGTACAACTATAACATAATAGTTGCCAAACAGGAGTATTCCGCCCATCACTACTATTGGCCACAAGGGGGCAGGATATCCAAAGAAGTCTGTACAAATAAACACTTCTAACATAGGCTAACAGTAATGTAAACTATGATTAGTTAATTAAATAAGGAATATCGGTAACTTGATATTGGTAGAACTGCACAGGATTGGGGCTATATATAGTGCTTTAGTAACAGTAATAAAATATAACAGCGTTATAACTGGGTTAATATATTGTGATGCCAGGCAGCAAAATCTTCATTATTCAAGTCCCTGGCAGGCCCTAGTATGTGTTAATAGTAATTTATTAATTCAATGTGCGTATTTGTTACCTTATGTTAATAGTAAGTCCTGTGACTGTGTAGTGTTATACTATGGAGTGCATTTTTTGGTATATCGAAATATGGAACTTTTATTTCTAGTGAAAGAGCGATCAACTTTACCAGAATGGCCGGCTTACCACATTGATATTATGACTGGTTTTCGCCCCGATGGGAGAATCGGAATGAGCAGCGCCATGTTGTATCCTTGCACACCAATCGGCCCTCGCCCCTGTTTCATCAAGTGGGCCGACCTCAGCGTGGACACGGTAACCCTCCGGAAGCTGGTGTCTGTAAGCAGATCTGATGAGCACAGCAGCAGGCTACAGTGTTGGGAGCAACCTCGGCTGTTCCAGTGCCCCCCAATGTGCAACCAGCCCCCCACAGCCGTGCAAGAGCAATGGTGTGACGGCCAGATGCTCCCAGGATACAATGCTAGCAGGTAGTGAACTGTGGCAGTGGATCAAGATGGGCCAGATGGCAGAGCAGTGGTGCCGCTTGAGGACACTGTTCAATGGGCATTTGGGCATCAAATAAAATCAAAGTTTATTCATTTAATGCACAACAGTACAGAAAACAGTGGTAGATGCAGTGAATGAAACGAAAATGCCTGAGAGTTTCCTATCATTATAATATGTAACAAGAATTAAGTGAAATAGTAAATGGCAATATCAAAACATTGAAAATAAAAATAAATAAATAAAATGTGCATACTGTCCATATAAATAGCCTAATGAGTTACTGAATAGTTTACCTACTTGTGAGTAAAAACTGTGGACTGACTGGACTGGTCTGACAGTGCTTGGGATGGATTTGAGGATGAACCTGGGCTTTTTATTGAAGTTTTACAACAGCACAAAAAGAATACATGAGAAAAAAGAGAGAAATTAACAAAAACATAATGAAAAGAAAGAAAATAGTCCACAGAGTAGTTACCTATATAACCAATGTACATTATCAGAGGCACTGTCAGCCACCCCACGTATGATATGAAATAAGGGGCTGAAGGGCTGCCATACCCCAGAAAACCTCCCCAAGAGTCCAGTCAGTGTGTATTTCAATCTTAAGAACATCACAAATCCACCTACCAAAGGAGGGGGGGGCAGTTGTTCTTCCAATTTAAGAGAATGAGACACCTTGCCAGGAGAGAAGAGTAGGCTGTGCTATTTAATAGTGCATTTTGTTGGGCCAGATTCTGTGGTGGTACACCAAAAAGTCCCAATAAGGGACAGGGTTCAATCGTTAAACCAGTGATTTCTAAATAAGCTTCAAATATAGCAGATCCAATGCTGTTAGACTTGGCCATTACCAAAATGTGTGCTAAAGACCAGCAGAAGCAAGCTGGTCACATGCTGCATTCATTTATCCCGACAAAGTCGCAGATGCCGAGGTGTGAGACGTCACAACCGTCCATTTCCCATTCGAGCTACACAACTCGGAACAAACATGAATGCCTCCACGAGCACGCTGTTATTGTCCAGATCTGGGCACAAAAGTTAATGGAAAGACATTTATTACTTCACATAAAAGACCGCGTGAGATTACATTCATAACTAGTAATACATGTAATAAAATAAACATTATTAAATATTTATAAAAATAGAGAAACACAGTGAAACACTTATTGACTGTGTAAGCTGCCATCTTGAAATGACGTCACACGGGCAACTCTGACAAAAACATTCTGTCTGACTTCAAACTCGCAAAGGGGGCGTGTTTCCGACGGGAAGTGATTTTTTCGTGACGTTTTTGTCCGAGTTGCGACTTTGAAAGCGATAAACGAACGCAGGATAACCCCAGGGAATTTTGAAAAGCTTGACCTTAGACATCTAGAGACATTTAGAATGAAGAATGAATTCTTTTAAGATTGTAGTCCATTGGTCGTCAGCTTTGTCTGTCCCCAAATCCCACTCTCAGTTTTCCTTTATTATTGATAGTGAAACACCTGCCATATCAGATATAACTGATATTATTCCCATAGTCTCAGGTTTGGTTTTTAGGGATTGAATCAAGGTACATTTTTGGTAGCAGGGAAAATCAAATATCAAAAAACATTGTGCTGGTAGAGTAAACTCCTATTTAATCTGGTCAAATGACATGAAAATTACTTTTTTATACAACATCTTAATATTAAAACTACCTTTTTGAACCACTAATCAAATGTATTGTCTAAGTGGGAAGCTGGTAACAGGCGATTGGCTGCAACCAGGGCATAAATAGATACGGAGAGAAACCCAAAGTGTTTTCTAAATTTAGAAATGTTTCACCACTAGGTTCCAGCAGGTCTGGGGAGTGTACAAGCGAACTGATGAACACAAAAGAGCAGAGAGTGAAATTCGACTGCAGGAGCTGTGGCTGCATTTTGTAACCAGGCAGGAATGTCCAGAATGGATGCATCCCATAGCCAGGATAATAGGTTCTGAGAAAGTAAACTGAGGTTGTGAGAAGGTATGGAATACACTGAAATAAATATATAAATACATACATATATAAATATAATGGGATTTTGGTAGGACCTGGCCTTGTGTAGATGTCCTGGATGCCAGCCAGGTTACAATTAGCGATACTCTGCACGCTCTTCACCACTCTCCATGAGGTGTTTTTGGTTGTGGGCTATACAGCTTCCATACCACATGATAATGCATGTAGTATACCTGTAAAAGTTCTTTAGGATGTGGGGTGACATGTCAAACTTCGTTAATCTGCAAAGGTCGTTCACATAGTACCATGATGTTTTAATGATTGAAATAAGTGCAACAGGATGGCAGGATGGGTCACATCACTGAATTGATATGCTTCAGCTCCTTAGATCTCTGGAAAGTTGAAATGGTCCCAGATACCAGTCCTAAGACCACATTTACCATTGGCTAGGGTCTATATCACTTCAGGATAATGCCATTCAGCCTGTGTAATATCCCTGCCATGTTTGAGAAGTAGATTGAGCGAGTCCTTGCCCACGTCCCAAAGAGCCAGTCCATCATCTGCCTGAACAACCAGTTCTCCTATGCTGCTTACTATGACAGTGAGATGACGCAGTTCTTGGGACATGTAATCAGTGCCGAGGGCATTGTGGCAGACCCAGGATAGACCACTGCTATGAAAAAATGATCAGCCCTGCAAAGTGTCTTGGAGCTCCACAGTTTTCTGGGTCTAACCTACTACTACCGGTGGTTCATGCATGATTTGCCAGCACCAGCAAACCACTCCACCAACTCAAAAGGGATGGCCTATCAAGTGGTCAGAAGACTGTGCCAGTGCCTTTAACCTCCTGCGGACTTCACTCACCCAAGGTCCCTGTGCTGGCATACCTTGATCTGGCATCCCCTTCATCATGAACACAGTCGCCAGCAATGTGGGGCTGGGTGCCATGTTGTTGTAGATGCGGCCTAATTCAGCTGGACACTGAGCTGGCTCAAAAGGAACTACTGCATCACCTGCCACAAGCTCCTGGTCCTGTCCAAGCTTGCCACCATTATTACTGCCACTTCTGCAGATGACACTTTCAGCTGATCACAGATCATGCCTTACTAACCTGGTTGCTAGGCTTCCACAATACCAAATGACAGCTGGCGCTCTGGCTGGACTTCAAGTTCCAGCACTGGCTGAGCAGGCTGTCTTTCATCACCTTTGTGAGACAGATTACTGCTGCCGTGTCCATCTTGCTTAAGAGCACAGCCAGCGGTGGGTTGCAGCAGCAGTGGTGCAGAAAGACATTGACAGCAAGGGACTAGAAGCCATCGATCACCAGCGGCTGCAAGTCGAAGAGGGAAAGCAACTCAGTAGTGGCCCAAAAAGGAATTGGCTGCTTCACTTAGCCCAGCTGCAGCCAGGATGCAGAATTGTTTATGCACTGTTGCAACACATGCACCACCCAGAAGGGCCCAAGCCACCAATGCTGGGTATGCATCCAGCAGTAACAGGTGGGGGCATCCATGGAGAGGGTTGGATTGATTACCTGGGTCCCCTTCCTTGCAGTGACCCTGGGAATAGCAACATACTTGTTGCCATGAATTATTTCATCAAGTGGCCCGAGGCTGTTGCGGTTCCCCACCAGTGCAATGACCACAGTCAAAAAGCTTGTGGAGAAGTTCTTATGCCGCTTCACTGTGCCATAGGAGCTGCACAGTGACCAGGGGAGGAATTTTTCCTAATCCTATAGAATGTGAGAGTTTTATCCTCATCTTATTAATGCTGTCTAATGACAGACTGTGCATAAAACTACTGTGTGTAAATCAGGTTTGATATCAACTTAGAGTTGGGTGTTATGGTAAGAACTATCATATCAAATGATAATTATCACAATATAATTTTTTTCGCTCAGTGCTCCATTTTTACTTAAAATCCCTTAAAATTGCCCTTAAACAGGGGCAATTTAAAAAGGGCTAACAAGGGACAGGTGCGGGCTATAAGAACAAGGGGCAATGAGGAGCAGATGAGGTCAAGTAACAGATACAGAAGGTTCAAACACCAAGGGAAACTGAACATAATACAACCAGGGAGCAAAACAATGAACCACACAGAAATACACAAGATTATACACGTAAAATGCTAAATAAATGGTCAATAACATGGCGTGTGGTTGAACCTAAGACAATAAAAGGGAAGTCGGGACTGTGGCCAACCGCATGGCCCATTAAGCTACACGTGTAACAGACTCCAAAGCCCGACGCCAAGGCAACAAGCGGAATCGTTAGCAGAAAGAAATAAAGGGAAGGGATCACCATCGAGAATCGTCTTTCTCAAAAACACTTCCCACCCGACCACCCGCTTACAGCCCAAGTCCCGTCACCCCGATCTGATCGGTTCGCGCCCTTTTATATATCAGCGCCCCCCCGACCGGGAGGAGCCCGCAGCTGCTATATACGTGACTGGTGTTCCGCAACGCTGTCACACATGCTGGCCACAGGAGCAAACAAACACCCTTGGAGTTAAAGACATAGGGATTGTCTTAGGGGCCGTATTGTCCTAGTGCCAGGACCTGACCACCCCGAAGTGAGTGGGCACCCCAGAGGGGACGGCCCCAGCTTCTGTGATGGTTACAAGACTTTGGGTGTGTCCGAAATCACATAATTACACGCTGGCAGTTGCTATCATTAAAATCAGAGCTTCCATTTTAAAAGAGCTGTTGTCACCTCTATTAAAATGATCCACACATACGCCACAATGTGTTCATAGTTTCCCAGCACTGCTTTTGCATGAGCTCTGAATATGCTCCCCGATCATGATCATTTGTACCCTTTCTGTTTCGCTCACTCTTAGATGGTGTGGCGTGTTACTGAGAAGCACAAACAAGAACTGGTCAGCAAAAGACGTTAGTCTTCACTATATGCAAATATTTTGGATTCCATAGAGATGATATTAAAAGTAGGTGATTTGTCAGCAAAGTATTGTGTCAACACAATTGGCAGCAACACTAACATATTTGATATTGGGAAATAGGTTAAATTTAGCTATAGTTTATTTTCATCTGGTCGCAGGTGCGATGAGAAGGTTATGAAACACTGGTGGCTCACGAGACAACAGGGGTTTATTAGGTAACTGAACACTGGGGAAAGCATTACATAAAAGGACCACAAGGGGTCAAAAGCAAAAGGGGAAAACAAGGAGAAACTAAAGTAACCACCAAGTAACACAACAAAGGAACTGGGCTAAACGGGGAGCAGGATTCAGAACCACAGCTTCCTAATACATACTAACACAGCCAGCCAGCCAGACACAAACAAACACAATGACCAACTGGGGAAATGAACAAAGAGGCAAACTTAAATAGGTAAACCAGACTGAGCTAATGAGGAAGCAGGAGAGAAGTATTAACCTAACAACCAATCAAAAAGAACACAGAATACAAGCGAAAGGTGGAACTAATGAACAGAGAGCGATCACAGAACTGGGAAGGTTAACAAACTAGAAAGCACTAATCAAGCGCTGGGAACACGAGGCTAATAGAAAATACAAGTACAAGTTACAGTTTAAGCCACACACTCAAAAGCCCACTAAGCTGCCCGCTGGTCCGGGGAAGAGTGGAAACCAGGGGCGTAGATTTAGGGTGGACGGAGGGGACGTGTCCCCTCCAATATCCTCCGACCATTGAAATGTCCCCACCAATAATTTAATCCACTTAGTCATAGGTCCCCACCCATGTCCAGAGCAAATCTACGCCCTTGGTGGAAACACACTAGCGAGACTAGGCACTAAGACCGAGGGGAAAAGGCGGAATGCGGCAATGCCTGCGGGCTGCGCGAGGAGGGTTAGCAGAGGGCGGGGTCGCAGAGGGAGGGGTCGCAGAGGGCGGGGTCGCAGAGGGAGCGGTGACAGAGGGAGGGGTCGTAGAGGGCGGGGTCGCAGAGGGAGCGGTCACAGAGGGAGTGGTCGCAGAGGGCGGGGTCGGACGGTACAGACCCTGACAATGTATCGCAATTGGAATATTTTAATATTATGCAGTATGTACATAGTTAAAATGAACTTTCCATTAACTACAGGAACACAATCTCATGAGACGCAACATTAATTTTAATATTAGGTCTACAATTTTAAACAAAATGTAACTTAATTTTAATATTAAACCAATATTACAACCAATATTACAAACTACATATTTTTATCTGTAAGAAGCTTCCAAGCTTCTCTAGCACTTTTAACAGCGAGATTTCTATGGTCATTAGAATCTGCAGCAGGGCTAGACTGGCCAGCTTTTTATTTAATGAGCTTTATATGTTTGACGCAAACGCCACCGATCCTCAGTACATATCCACCGCGGGCACTTAGCTCACATTGATCGGGATGGGCTTAGCAGTGACCCGTCCGTCAAACAGATTTTGAGCTTTTGTGTGCCAGCCTACTTAACTGGCACAAAGTGTTTGTCAAACCAAGTTAAAGCAGATTAAATAAAATATATGTGCGAGTGCGGTTAGCGCTCCCATCGTGCGTTGTTTCCTTCCTTGCTACAAATTCCAGAGGAAATGGGTACAGAACATGGACGGACGGATCTCTTAAAACAAGTTGCTGAGATTTAAAACGTGTTTTCATGATTTGAATTAAATCTTCATCCCTGAAAAATTACGGCATGATTACCACACATACAAGTAAACTTGAGTTCCTCACCAGCCTGTATGGGATTAAACGAACAATAAGTGAGTTGATAATAGTATATTTCTTAATTTTGATTTAAGTCAGTGTTATATAAAATATAATTATATAGTCTTTGTGTTCTCGCCGAAGTCGCTGGCCGCTGAGAAACGTACATATCTGCTTCAAACTGTATGAATAATGATGTCACATAAATAATAACGCTATAAGCAACAAACACTTTCAAAACCACTGCCTATGTGTCAATGCAAGTCGCGTTTAAACGCTTCAAAAACAGATATTCTTGTAAATTTTGCGATCAAAGCTGTGTTCGGCATTGAATTCTGCTTTCAATCTTTATTAAACATCTGGGTTACGTCATATCAAGAGTAATTTAACCTAGGTGGTTGTAAAAAGTTTAGGCATCCAAATTAGCGGAACAAAGCTCCGCAGAAGAGAATTCAGACAAAACCATCTTATTTGTAACTGTTAATTATACGACTGGACATATGCGACGTGATTTATTCCCAATAATATTATATACTGATGTTTTTAATTATACATAATAGTATAGAACAATATGAAAGGGTGAACAAGAAAGAATATACATAAAAGTAATAAACAGACGAATAATTAACAACAACAACAATAATAATAATAACGAATCTGCAAAATTTTGATCCACACAACCTTGGCGGAAAATGGCTCATATTGATAAAAATGTAAATCTGTATCCTTACTGCTACTTTTATTGTATGTAAAATAAAATGTCACTCTAGAATAATAATCTTGAGTAAAAACCTTTAAATAAATGCGATTTTAATTGTGTCGATGAAATTCCCAGTAAATAAATTGCGTGTCGTTTTAAGTTGATAATAAAGTTCATATTTGTATATTAATAGGCCTGCTTATAAATATTAATAACTAAAATATTTATCCATAAAATGTGTTTTCCTTCTCAACAAATACTAATTCTTTTTTAACACTTTGATTAAAATAAAATGTCAGTTTCTTTAAGCATGACCTTGCCTGAATTATTTGTGCATGAAACCCAGTCACTGTAAAAATAATAAGCAAAAATAAGTAAACAATGAGACTGCTCATAAGTAAAAACGGAAATAGTCTAAATATTACCCGGCATTTATTTTTATTTTACAGAAAGTCAAAACAAGAACACGGTTCTTTAACCACATTAAAGTACAACTTTAATCTTTTCCGTAGGGGTGTCACCCCCCCCCCCCCCCCCATTATATTTACACTATTTACATAAAGGTACATTTTAAAACCAATAATTTAGTACTGTCTTCTTGAAAAGATCAGAGAAATTATAAAAGTCTTGTTTAACTTTTTGTGAAGGGTGAAGACGCTTGATTGTATTTTTTTTCCCCTGGAGGAGGCGATGACGTCATAATGACGTCATAATGTCCCGCTCTCTGAGGACAGACAACATTTCTGCGGCAGCCTCCTTGGTCAGTCCTGACGGCCGACCCCGTGCCAGGTGTCTATGCAAGTAGACGTTTTAAATAATTTGTTATTCATGCCTAGAATAATTTTACAAACGTTTTTATGTCTTTCTTGCTGGTAATGCTATTTACGAATGAGACGGTCACTGATGGGATTAATCAGGATGCTCTGTGATTTTTGGCCATTGAATGCTGTCGTAGCATTGCATGTTTCGCACAGCCCCTTCTCGTACGGTGTTCTCCCAGGGTGCAAGCACTGAACTGCATTCATTCACAGTCCATGCAGCAAAGGGTGTGGTTACTATTTTGAGGATAAACAAGCCAAATAATTGCTGGTTTTCTCATTTGTTCTGACTAATTAAAATGACACATGGGTCCATGTGTAGTATAATACTCAATGCCTTAATGAAGACAGGATGGTATTGGAATGGAAATTAACACACATTATTGGGACATAAAAGGGGATTTTCCCATCATAATGTATAATAATGTATATAATGTATGCATTTTGTTTACAGGAATTGCATTTCTGTCTGGCAACTGAGTCATTCTTTAAAGGGAAGACAGAGAGATTGCCGTTTTGAAACACCTGACTGAAGGTAAAAAAAAAAAAAAAATGACTGATCAAGAGAACATGTGTGACGGTGCTGGGTAGGCAGTCCGATAGGTCTGGATGCACCAGAACACAGGTGTGGGTGCAGCCGCCAGTAGCAGACAGTCATTCCCCTGGTAAAGATGGCAACCTTATTGGCCTTTGTCCTCCTCTGCCGGGCTTAAGCCATCTCTGGACCTGTCCTCCAGCACCTCGACCTCCACCTTGCGGCCTGGCACCTCGCCCGACACTGTCCCCAGAACCTTGGCGCTGTGCTCCTGTGCTTTAGCTCTAAGAGCCGCGATGCTGTTCTCACGCAGTTCTTCTTTGGAAATGGGAGACTTGCTCCCAGCCCTGCGCTCGTCCGCCTCCCGCTCATCCGCCTTCTGGGCGGCGGGAGGTTGGATGCTCTCCGGCTTCCCAGCCGGCGGGGCCGCCGCGCTCTCCATAGACTTTTTGTGCATCCCTGCAAAGAATTGTGGGTACTTGGATTTAGACAAGCGTCCTGTCATTGGAAAGCCATCTTGAACTGAAAATGGTAAGCAAAGAAAGAGGCCAGAGTAAGCTACAATGCGGCAGACACATTCACCGAGTTACTCTTTGGCTGAACAATACAGATAAATGGGTATATATCAGTGATGATGATATCATTGCATCTCCTGATGTTTCAAAGGGTCTTTTTCTCTGTGGTCTCAAAATCTGGTCATAGCTTAGCATTATTTTATGATTTTAAGCACTTTATGGAACAACACTAGTAAGATATCTTTTGAACTGTATCATCATAAAATTCTTCAAAGGAAAGGGTATAATGAGTTAATTATTGACTTGTTCATAAGTTTCATAAGTATGATTGTCACTAAAGGTGCTCCTCCACTGACGTACAAGAACCGATCCGTACCCCAGCCCTACCCCCAAGAGAGACTAGTTACAGGGCAGTTCCAGCCTCAAGAGGGTTGGCTAGGTAAAGGTGTTGCCGAGTTTGGAGAGTGATGTGAAATCGAAGAATTAGCATTAGTCTGCATACATTTTCATTACAAATCCATTTCGTCCAGCTGTTCTATAGTGCTTTTTAGGAGGTAGTAGGATGTTGGAAATTTTCAAGTTCAGAGTTTTTGGGAATGCATCAATGCATCGCGATGTACTAGTAACATAATGTAAAGGAATAATATATAGAATATATTTCCTTCAGATAATCCATTCCCAGAACACTGGTATCACCATGCATTTCGACCAATCAGATGGTGGTGATGCAACCAGCTCGGCCTGGCCATGCTTTCCACCCTGCAGCTAAGCAGGGCCAGATCAACACAGATACATGGCAATGGAGAAGCAGCGGGTCGCGGTCGGGTACGGCTCGGTTCCTGGTGGTACTGGAAAAGCACCATGATGGAATGGGTCTTTTAAAGTAACAAATGGGAGAGGAATGATCTGAAGGACAGGGGAGGGAATATATGTGTATACCAATGCATATATATTCTTTCTGACATATAAACACACAGCGAAAACCTATAAGTGAGTTTCTAAAATAGAGAAGCGAATGACTGAGTAGTGATGACTGTCTCAGTGTAACCAGCTGGAGCTACACTCAGCCTATATCATACCTACACCTGACTGAGAGGAGAGGCACTGCAGAGCACTGGCCAGCAGATAACAGCTGTGAGATTATACTATAAAAATATATAATAATGTGTGACCAAAGCCCCTTGACCTTACCCCAGGCAGAATATGGCATGCCCTGGGGCACACCCTGGGGCACACCCTGGACGGGATGCCAGTCTGGTGCAGGTCACATTAGTACACGGGTAAATATATATACTCCATGAGCACCATGGAAAGAGCAGATAACCTAACTTGGACTACAGGAGGAAACTTGCATGAGACAGGGAGAACATGCAAATTCCACACATACACAGACTCCACAAAGACTCAGATGCACAGACACTCACAAACTAACATATACGGATCCCCCTTTCATGTCCCCTGTGGGTCTTTCCCGGATTACCGCAATCATTCACCGAGAGCAGAGGTGCCTTCCTAAATTTCAGCTCTGCAGTCCGTCTGTGCAAACGCTGCACTTTGTAATTTCAACTAATTTCTCTTAATAATGGTTCTGTAATTGATAGTCCTAAGACAAACAGGCACTGGTGCTGTGGGGGATAAGAATCATTTGAAGTTCATCTTGATTTTGTGTGAGTGTGTGTGTGTGTGTGTGTACATGTTTGTATTCCTATCTTAGTGAGGACCATCCATTCATTTCTATGGGAAAAACCCAAATCCCAATCATTACACCCTAACCCCTACACAGCCCTGACCTTCACTACAACCCAAAATAATACAAGACCTTTGGCATTTTTACTTTTTTGATTGCATTCACAGATTTTTATAACATGAAGGTTGAACTAGTAAGGACTGAAAAAATTACCTCATTAGTCACATTGTTCAGGATCTTCTTTACTTGTAAGGTCCTTTGGGCCTCGCAAGTATAGCAAAACCTGCGTGTCATATGTGTGCTTGGGGGTTTGCACAGATCACATGTGGGGACCAAAATGTCCACACAGTGTGGTAAAATCTGAAACTTCCTTACTTTTGGGGACATTTTTTAGTTCCCTAAACTTTACATTGATTTCTGCTTATCAATGGACTAACACCTAAGACAAATCGAGGGATTCTCGTTGTCCAACTCAATTAGCCAGGGCTGAGACATGAAATAATCCTGTTCAGGATCTCCAAATCATGAAGACATAATCATGAAGAACATCAACAGGAATCTATATCTAAATTCGCATTAATCGATTTAGCACAACTTTGGTCCAAAACACTCCAAGTGTGATGCCCTGAGTATCTGCTCTGGTGACTTCTTTCCCATTAAATGTCATAAGAAACCTATAGTAGTGTCACAATGACTGATTCAGGATGCAAATGGACAGAGGAACAAGAGGAGGAGAGGAAATGGGGACCAATCCATACAAGAGTGCAATTACATACCGAGCAGCCAGGGGGCGCAGGAGTCCATAATGCCATCCTTAGCCGATTTCAGTATGGACTCGGGCAGAGGTATGGAGTGGCGCACCATGGCGCCATAGAGGCCGTACTCTGCCATCACGCTGCTGCGGCCCCAGCACTTCTCCCGCTTTCTCCACTTGGCCCGACGGTTCTGGAACCAGACCTGTGTGGAGACACCATCGGATGTCATTTGTCAGCATGGATACAGATCTGGTGACGGAGCAGGATAACACCCAGGAACACTAAGCCGCAGTCGTACAGTCCAGAGAAACACTGACATCATCCAGAACAACCCTTAGCAACGCTGATGCTAACGGAGCCACAGACACATCATGAAGTGCAGCCTACAGCTACCGCACTGACTGTATGAACACTGACATCATCCAGAACAACCCTTAGCAGCGCTTATGCTAACGGAGCCGCAGACACCTCATGAAGTGCAGCCTACAGCTACCGCACTGACTGTATGAACACTGACATTACCTGGAACAACCCTTAGCAA
The DNA here is from genome assembly GCA_026780845.1 of Petrocephalus sullivani. Taxonomy (NCBI): domain Eukaryota; kingdom Metazoa; phylum Chordata; class Actinopteri; order Osteoglossiformes; family Mormyridae; genus Petrocephalus; species Petrocephalus sullivani. Next base: position 1,165,811 of record JAODKM010000025.1, read on the forward strand.
CGCTGATGCTAACAGAGCCGCAGACACCTCATGAAGTGCAGCCTACAGCTACCGCACTGACCGTATGAACACTGACATCATCCGGAACAACCCTTAGGAACGCTGATGCTAACGGAGCCGCAGACACCTCATGAAGTGCAGCCTACAGCTACCGCACTGACTGTATGAACACTGACATCATCCAGAACAACCCTTAGCAACGCTGATGCTAACGGAGCCACAGACACCTCATGAAGTGCGGCCTACAGCTACCGTACTGACTGTATGAACACTGACATCATCCAGAACAACCCTTAGCAACACTGATGATAACAGAGCCGCAGACACGTCATGAAGTGTGGCCTACAGCTACCGCACTGACTGTATGAACACTGACATCATCCGGGAACAACTCTTAGCAACGCTGATGCTAATGGAACCACAGACACGTCATGAAGTGTGGCCTACAGCTACCGCACTGACTGTATGAACACTGACATCATCC
>JAODKM010000025.1:1184110-1200252 GCA_026780845.1 Petrocephalus sullivani
AAGAAAAAACAGACAAAAACAAACCCGCGCAGGGCGCCGGAGGGGGGGGGACACGAGGAGGAGCCGGGCCGCGGGGGGGGGGGGGGGGGGGGGGGGGGCGGGGGGGTCAGATGAATCAGAATGACCCATAATCACTGCTGTCCACATACCATTTTCATATCATATTATGCCAGACATTACCTACATTTCCTTTTCCACAAACCACATGTGACTCCGCAAGCAGAGAGGGGGAGGGTCAGTCTTAAGGCGTTTCATATTTTGTTTCTCCAGGATACTTACGAAAGCTTAGAGACGTATAACACACGTATAACATTCTCTAGGTGGGGTATGAGAGTGTAAATCCAAACGAGATGGGATCAGCTTTGATGCCACCGTGCTGATTAGTTAGTTTCTCCTGAGCGCGGTATCTGCATGCATGTGGCTCTTTGCTGCCAGAAGGGGGCGCCCTACAGCGAATTAACGTGCTCAGCACGGGGCCCGAGGAGGCTGCCTGACACAAGATCCCCTTGCTGGTCTACAGCACACGTCCCACTGGCCTCACAGAGGCCCATACAGACCCCGAGGGTACCACTCCTATCTGCCCTTGTAAACCCTTACCGTGGCCGGAGCCTGCCATGGGAAATTGGCCAAATCGACCAGCGGCGTGGGCCTCCCCCACCGGAGGCAACGGTGAGACACGCCGCAACGTGGTGCCATCGATCTTGCGTCGGCCTGCGTGGCAGAGATGCGGCCCCGCATCCAAGACGACAAACTAAATTAAAGAAGCCAGCCAGTCAATCCGCAGGTGTGCGTCAGACTACCAACGGTGAAACGCTGATTACAAGGAAACAGGAAGCCTGTCGGTAGCTGGTCCCTGAGCTCAGAGCCCAAACGAGAAGTTTAGGGGGTGTGTCTGTGTGCGTTTGCATCCATCGCCAAACAGCGACTGCATCCGCCGAGGGCCGCTCCCTCACGTCTTTTACCTTTTACCTTTTTAATGTCCCCCGCCATAGCAGAATGTGTGTGCCCCCCCCCACCGAAAAGGCCCTAACCCTAACCCTAACTCCACCGAAAAGGGCTTGGCTCCCCCGAGATCTCCCTTCGTGTCGCCCTTCTGCTCTGGTCATTAATTAGTTTTCAATTTACCCTCCGTCCCTGCCCCCCCCCCCCCAAAAGTGGGATGATTTGCGCTGTCAGATTCAGATCAAGGGACAACACAAAAAAAAAGGAATTAAGGACGAGAGCTGCGGGCGCACGCACACACATGCGCAGGCACACACACGCGCAGGCACACACACACACACGCGCAGAGATCCGCCAGAGGCCAGTGGAGATCGATACTGATTAGCGCCGGACAGAGATTTGTTTAGCTGATTGGAAAGGTCAATTACTAATTTTGTACTTAGTTAATCAGCAACTTGTTACAGTCACCTACACCGAGGTGCATTTTCGTGATTTAATGACCTATTTTAATCTGTCTGCTTTACATCCACCCTCCAAATACAAAACTTTTTTGCACATACATTTTTCACTTAACCCTTTCTTGAACAGCGCAGCACATCTCAGGCAGCACATTTGCTCTTGTTCTGTGAGCGTGAGCTGTCCGCTTCCAAATACACACTCAGGATGCACATGCATCTCTCTGCTAAAATCCGCCTTACGGTGACCTGGAAAGGGACACTTCTAACCACACTCAGGGGATGCCAGCACTCGGCTATTTAAGCAAAGAGCCTACACTGCAATCCCCCATTTCATTAAGGGACTGCATATCACTTTCCTCTCCGTTTAACATAAGCATACCAAATCTATCCGCATAATATGGACGCGGAAATGCACTAGATACCAGAATGATCCATTCATTTGTCAGACCTGGCTCCAGGCCGGGACTGGGTGCCAGTATGGATCGGCCCCCCCAACCACCCCCCACCCCCCACATACCCACTCAGGGGACCCATTTGGGGGTTCCTACACAGGTAGGGGCCGCCTCTGTGCCAAATTATTGTGTTTGTAAACACTGCTGAAGTGGGGGGGCCCACTTCCTCATCCCGATCTCTGTACGTTGTTGGCCAATAGAAACAGCAGCGACGCTGCCAGACTATTGCAGGGGAGGATTCTGGATGAGAGAAACCCCGCTATGGTAAATCCCAAACCAAATCATACAAACAAACAAACCACCCAACCAACCATTCCCAGCAATGAACAGCGTCCTGGAGCAAGGGGCTGTGCCCTCGCCCTGGGCAGGAGAGACGGAGCCGCAGTGGACTGGGGGGGGGGCATGACTGCCTAGGTGACTCCTCTAATGCACTTTCATTAAGCCTCAAACAGACTGTAATCCCAGCCGCAGCGCTCTCCTTAAACTGCCACACCGAACCATTACAGAGTGTAATCTTTATTTAATGGATTTAACATCCATTCTCTGGGCCCGTGTCCCCAGGGAAAGGGGGCTGAACAGTGGAGATGACATCCCAGCCACAACCGAGTCCCTGCACACACAGCCAGGCGTGGAGATACACACACACACACACACCCCACCCCCCCCCAAAGGACGCCAATGTTTCCGCTGAAAATTCAATTACCCACTTATTGATACTTTGCGGGAATGTTTAAGATGCGGACACGGGTAATGATTTCCCTGGGGGGGGGAACACTACTGCTTCTTTACAGCCTCCCAACCCCGCCTCCGGCTCACTGCTGTCTGGCCACGTGCCGCGGACATACACACCCACACTCATGTATGCACTAATACACGTCGATGCACACCCCTGCTCACTCAATGCCCCCCCCCCGCTCGACATGCCAGCTCCTGTTCCAGAGGTCCTTATAAATAGGCAAATCAGACGAAATTCATTCATTAAAACGCATCCAGAAAGGTTTCAATCCAGCACTGCGATTAGCTACGAAAGAAAATGCAATGAATTCCTAATTTATTTATGCAAATGAGCTTGTCATCTCATATCGGGGTGGGGGGTGGGCACAGACAGTCGCAGAAGAGACCTGCTAGAGCGCTTTGCTTACTGTAACCCAGCTGACACATTGGGGCTTGGGGGGCCTGATTGCGGGACAGTAAAGACCAGAATGATCTCCTTCTATCAGACATCGCTACACAAGGAGGAGGAAGCAGGCAAATGGCCCGGCAGAGTGCAGGCCTCCTGCTAATGGCATCTCGACAGGGGCGCATTAAGCTTGGCTATTTATCTAAAATGCAGGCAATAAAAATCCGTCAGCGAGAGCTTGTCAGGGGCTGCACTGCATAACGGCGCATCCCGCTGATGATGGATGGACAGAGGGGGGCGCTGGCGTGGCACACCAGCAGCGACACAATCATCTGCCGATACCGGCGGGGGGTTCCTAGCACATGCCGGAAATTGGTCCCCACAGTGTGTGGTGGGGGGAGCTGGTTTGGAGAAGCCAGGGCTGACCTTCAGGGTCCCCTTCATGTGTGTAGTGGGGTGGGGGGGCACAAAGGGCTGTAAATCAGGGCGGACGAACCTCAGAGGAATTTAACCAATCACAGGGGATAATGAAGGTGGGGCGCGGGGCAGAGTGCAGCCCAAAATGAGACAGTGTGATGATCTGAAGGCAGCCGGCGTGCTACCGCAGCTTTACACACCGCAGCTATGCGCGCCGCAGCTTTACGCGCCACAGTTTTACGAGCCGCAGCTATGTGCGGCGCAGCTATACGCGCCGCCGCTATGCGCGCCGAAGCTTTACGCGCCGCAGCTATACGCGCAGCAGCTGTACGCGCCGCAGCTTTACGCGCCGAAGCTATACGCACCACAGCTATACGCACCACAGCTATATGCACCACAGCTATACGCACCACAGCTATATGCACCACAGCTATACGCACCACAGCTTTATGCACTGCAGCTTTACACACCACGGCTTTACACACCACAGCTTTACGCACCGCAATTCTGGGGGCCGCACAGGCTGGAAAGAAATTTAAATGAAGAAGGTGGGTGTTAAAAAGCACACACTTGGTATGACAACCACCATTAAACACACAGCCATATTTTTGGATGATTTCAGTTTGTGGCCTGGTGGGGGGGAGGGGGGTAAAATCAAAGGTGCAATATACATGGAGGCAGAAATTGCTTTTTTACGGGTCTCCGGCTCTGAAAGGACTGGAGTCGAGCTGCGCCCCCCGTGTCCGACCGCCACACGCCCCCATGCTAAGTGCAGCCCCGAATTCCAGATGCCTGGCTCTCCTGTGCCACCCCCTTTACGCTCCCGCAGACGCCCCCCCTCCCTGACGGTCCTGCGACATGAATACCAAATACCGATTTAAATGAACCCCCCCTCCTCCTGCTCCTGCTCGACGGTCTAATTATCCCTCACCTGTGCTCACATTTTGATTAAAACTTTATCACTTAGGCGTCACGTCTGATATTCCCCAAGATTACGGGCTGTGATGTATATTAACCCCCCCGACCCAGCTGGGCATGGGGGGGGGGGGGGGCACGCTGTGCGGCTCTGAGCCCAACACCCCGGCTGAGTTTGGCAGGAAAGCGACATTTGACTGGGTGGCCAAACCAACAGCTATGTACAGTACAGTTCAAACGTCTTCAGCAATCAAAGGAAATGTTTAAAACTATACATCTGAGTAATAAGTGTATGTAATTATCGTAACAAAACACACAAGATACGCAAATTAAGAGTAACACAATAGATACTAGCAGGAATTACTTCTGTTCTCCAAAAAGTCACTGGCTCCTTGTTGGATGGCTACAGGAACACCTCTTGGGTTCCCAAACCTCTCCTCTGGGGCACCTCAGGCATTCCATGTATGCATCACAACCAGCTCAACTAATTCATTAATTTAATTAGTTTAAAAAGTCAATGAGGTATTGATTAGCCATATGAGGTGAGCTAGTGGCCAAGCCAAAAAATAAATGAGTGTATTGTGTAGTTGCTGCAAATTCTGGGGTGATTTAGAAGAGGTTTTGAAACAGCTAAGCTGACACTTTAACAGACATACAGACCATCACACCAACAAAAATCATTTAAACATTTTCTTTCATTGTCTAAGACTTTTGTACGCTACTTTATTTACAGAGGGGAGTCTAATTGTTAAGCATGCATTTTAAACAATTCTTGTTTAAAAAAAAATAATTACATATATCAACAACTTGTTTAAACTGCTTCCACCAATTAAACTGTCAAATAAGCAACATATGTCTTCTAATATGACAATAAAAGATGTTCTTGGCCTTATAAGACAACAGCACAGGGCTGAGAAGCAGTATTTCTCACAGGTAAGCTGGTTCATTCTGTAAAATCACCCTAACCCTAACCCATGTCACAACACGTACCACACATTCAGCTGCCCTAATAAACAATTACATTTGCGCCTAAAGGTCCCTCAGCCACACTCCCACTTTGGTGGCCACACACACAGTCTCTAGCTTATAGCCCTTGTCTGCCCACCTGCAGGGGAAGTACCTCTGCAGTCACTATGAGCACTATGACAGCTATAACAGCATAGCTACTGGGAGAAAAATCAGAAAAGCATCTGGGGAGGAGGTGGGAGTAGAGCTCAGCCAATGACATTGCCCGGGTAAGGCCCAGGGGTGCGGCACAGAGCACGTTAGAGAAGCCTGTTCCCCATGGGACCCCTCAATTCAAGTGTCTTCCATAACAGCACTTATCAGCCTCTTCTATCTGCTTCCCCCCCGGGACTCCAATCAGTGACATGTGATGCGGGACATTCATACATCCATTTGGGGGCGGAGCCTTTTGGGGGCGGAACCCAAGCAGCTGCGGTCCGGAGCAGAGGCACGCGTCGGGCCCTCTGGGAAAAGCCTGGGACGCGACAGAGGGCTGGGGAAAGGTGGGCGACCAAGACCCAGGGGACTCTGCCCCACGCCTCCTGCTGCTCCCCTGCCCCCAGTGCAGCTCGTTATACCACCACGTCCGCTACCGCTTTCACTGGCTTTGACAAACACGTCACACAGAGCTACAGGACGCCAGCTCACCTCTGCCTCCCCATTGTAAACTGCAGCACAATTACCAGTGCCTGTGCCCACAGTCACAGCTGGGGACCCAAATGTCACCCATCTGCTGGGGTCACACCCCTCTAAATCTAACACCTCATATTCATCACAGGCTTGGACAAATGGGGCCATTAGAATATTGACAATCAAAGAACGAGCGTTCAGGATGAAACAGCCCCTAAAAAATTTCATTTTCTTATCAGCATGATCGAGAAAGAGCTTAACAGCAGCAGACCACTTGCCCGAGAATATACACTGCGCTTTAGTTTGTGCGGATTCTAACTGAGGAGCTTGGCAGTCAGACACACACACGGTGCATTAAGTACAGAAACCTATTGCAGAGCAGTTTTTACTGTGGCCATCAAAGTCTTTGTGAAAAAGGCTATTAGTCACGGCATCCATGCCACACCGCAGCCAAATTAAAATCCAAACTCGTGCAAAAACTAAGCAACTGCTGAAAAATTCCTGATGGTGCTAGGACTCTGCAGCAGAGCTCTACACTAGTGTTTCTCAAATCAGTCCTCCCCCCCCAGACGGTCCACGTTTTTGTTTTCTCCCAATCACCTGAGCGTTGAAAGGAAACAAAAATACAGACCAGTCCTCAGACAGTTTGAGAAACACTGATCTGAGGACATGGAAGGGACAATGCTGCAAGCTGACAGCAGGAAAAGGTGAGAAGCCTAAGAGGAGCCTGTGGTTCCCACCTTTAGCAGAATGTACCAGCAGGGGTAAAGCAATCTGACGGAGCTTTAGCTTAAATCCATCAGCACCTTCCACCTGTAACTGCAAGCCACAGCGTCGAAGGGCAGGTAAGCCCTGCTGTAACGTAAGCATGACTGCCCCCCCAAACCACTGCCTGCCTCTAGAGTGATTGTGTTCTGCTCATTAAACAGCTCAAATGTTTAATGATCCGCTTTGCTCGATGGTGGGGGGGGCTGTAAATCGTGGCCCCCGCCTCATTTGAGGGCCGTAAAGAGCATGCAGGGCGGGGATGAAAAGTAGCCGAGATTTACAAGCCCTTCCTGGGCAGCAAAGGAGAAAATTAAACCCCGGTCACGTTAAAGAGGCACCATTAAAAAGGCCTCTATGCCTCTGTGTGAACTAATAAGTGTCTAAGAGCTACCCGAGGACAGGGCTGCCGTCCCGGGGCACGAGCCTGACGCAGGGACGCGGACGCACTCAGGGAGCTCTCTGAAGCAGGATGCCTCCAGCCTTTCTGTCTGTTGGTGTGCATGGGTCTGCTGGGTCCCTAATCAAGGACACGGCCATGCAATGGTGAGGATTTTCATTTAAGTTATTGACTTAGTGGGCCAAGCTGAGGATGACTGAGAGCTGCACCCTTAAGAAGATCAGTCTTCAGCAATGAAAATTAATCAGAGCTTTGCCATGGATACATGGGTTAACGTGCCCGTGGCATTAAACTCCAAACGGATGCAGATGCCTAAATGAAAATGAGTTTGGAGTAATAATAATATAATGAGTGTCACGGCAGCTCAGTGATTAACACCATTGCCTCAAAGTCCAACCGGTGTTTTCAAAATTACCCATAGTAAGTCATTACAGGTGTTTGTGTTCTGTGATGGACTGGCATCTTGCTTAAGGTGCCCCCCTGCCTTGTGCACTATGCAGCCTGGGATTGGTTCCAGGGCCCCGCCGACCTGGGCCAAGATGGCTAGGAGATGGATGGATGGATGGATGGATGGATGGATGATGTATGGAACACACATAACTCATGATAATATTTACTGAAACAACGAAAGACCATGCAGCCAGCTTACAGAAAGATTTTGGAACACAGGGAACTTATCATTGGGTCATTTTATAATTAAACAAGTGCAGCTATTAAGGGGTTAAAATCATCCACCCTGTTATTAATTTTAAAGAATACTAAGTTAAGTGTTAAATCGTAACACACTGAGGTTCCAAATCACTCACAAGCTATAACTGCGGAAAACAGTAGTAAAGTAAGTTGAGTCCTTAAAAATAACAGGTCACAATAATTCTAAACCAGTTTTCAGTTACTGTCTTTATTAATAATTACTATTATTCTATTATTTTGGTCACCTAGGGAAGGAGATAAGATTCCAACCTGGCCAGGAAGCCCCAGAGAGAGCTGATTGCATGTCTCCTACTGACACTCGCAAGGCTGTAGTGACAGACCTAGGAAATACAAGAACCCTACCCTATCTTCAGAAATGCTCACATCTCTAAGAATAACAAAATTCTCAGAATGTCATGTTTTCTGAAAATAACAGTAATGACAAATAAGGGGAATTTCCACACTTAAGCAAATTACTGTAATCAAAATCCGTTCTCACAATGAGCCACACGTGTGTCTCCTTGACGCAATATTTCCCGGGTAAGGGAAAATCCATAGGCAGAGTTAAACAGGCTTCAAAAACAAAAAGCAAAGAGTCACCGTTAAACATTCTTTTCCCAAGCGGGACAATCAAGTTTGGCATAATCTGTCCCGAAAAGCCTGGTTTAATCATCCAGCCTTGATGGAATTTGACAAATCTGCAGTGAGATTGCTACTGCGGTATAACTCCAGGAGGCTGTGAAGGTCATAAGCAACATTCTGATTTAGATGGAGAGGTTCATCTCCTTTGCATGTGTGTAGTCACTCATATTATCCCAAAGCCCACCTGCAAGATGCCTAGGATTCAAGGATGCAATCAAAAAATAAATTTACCATCAAAAGGTTTTCTCCTCCAAATCGCTACTATGTCAGAAAGCAACAACCAAGCGTTCCACCTGCACCTTCTAACTGCATCCCAGAATGCACTCAAGCCCCTCCCCAGTGATTTCAATTAGGGGCGAGCTCCAGGACAGCAAAGGTTAAGACAAGGGCCTGCACGTCAAACTTAAAGCTGATTAAAGAAGACCAAGGTGGCAACATCACATGGACTGTAATTGAAATCTTAATGCCAACTGACATAATCATGTACGCTAAGGCCACCAGTGCCACCCAGTGGCTATAACAAGCATTACAGCTCATATACACAACTAGAAAATGGACTAAGAAAAAAGGACTTTTTTCCCCTTTTCATTTCTTTACCCGAAAAGCACAGTTCTAGCAAACCAACAGAGAAAACAATAAAATTTAATAAACAATTATAAACAACTGGGGTGAAAGGGGTCTTGTGAGTCAGAAGAAGAAGAAGAATTAATACTTTATTGATCCCTGTAGGGAAATTGTCTTCTTCTCACCTCCCCCAACCTTGACCACCATGAGAGCAAGCTTGGCCGGGAAGGGCAGCCACCTCGAGGTGCACCCAGGAAGCTGGGGGTTAAGGGCCTTGCTCAAGGGCCCACAGACGTGGCGAGGCTTAACCTGCTGAGCCACACTCTACCCCCAAGTAAAGTGTAACAGGTTAGAAATCCTGTACTCAGTCATGGGGGGGGGGAGGGGATGTGTTACTTACATTCCTCCAAACCGAGTTGGTAGGCCAGGTTTTGCAGGCCTTTCACCTTCTCCATCAGGTTGGCCGTGGTCAAGCTCCCCAGCTCTGCAGAGAACAGAATATCAAGTAGTAAAGTTTTTGCTAAATACTTAACAATATAATAATACAACTCAATCATTTAAAAATTCCCTATGACAGATCATCTTAGAAAACACTTGAAAATATATAACGGGCAGTAAATTAGTAAATAAATAAATAAACACAACAACAACGTTGGCTGAATTAAACCCAAAACCGCCCAGAACATAAAATTGCCGTATTCTCACCATGAATGTACTGTAAAAATTATAAGTGTCCACTTTTACCTTTCAACATCTCAATGTCGTCATTCTCCAATTCTGCCATCCATTTGGGTGGGGAGTTGGTAATTGGCTGCATGATTGATTAATTAAATTAGATTAATTTATAAACGACTCTGTAGAGATAAGTGGGGGGAGGCATTTTAATTCACTTGCCCCATATGAGGTTGTATGAAAAGCCACTTACGCTCTTAAAGGAGGCTGCGAACTCAGCCACTCCTGGCACTGCAAACATAAAACTCTCAGTAAACACCCACACAAGACATCTGGAAAAGGTACAGTAAATGCTTCCAACATGGTACATTCTGATAATGTCACCCCGCTGATCACTTACATTGCTCCGGCCACAGATCTGGCGAGGCTCTGTCCAGCTTTTCAAAGCTCAGCAAAGAGGACTCAAAGTCATCACCTTCCAAAAAGAACATTGATTAAATATAAGAGAAAATATGGAATGAATATTTTTGAAATCTTATTTGGGGTTACAACTCAAAAATAACACGCATTCGAACGTCAGGTGAATACAATTTCTTTTTAAATGGCTGCAAATGCACAATATAAAAATATCCATAAAGAAAGATTATTACTAAAAACAAACTCCTTGCCCTCTGTAAGAATACATAATACAATAAATTTCAAGGTCGACAGAAGAAATGACGGCTCCTGTAAAAGTAACGCTAACTCCCACAATGTGCATTAACTTAAGCAGCAGTCATGCGTCCATTTTATGTGAAGGATGTAAATACCTGGCCTGTTAATAAATAGTATATGACTAGACTAGACTGGACTAGAATGCTTATATGACAATTATGGGTCTACAATTAGCAAAACAAAAACACTGATGCGGCCAGAAGCGAACAATTACAAAATGTCTTTCCTCAAACACAGTTCTCTTTCAAAAAAACTCCAAAACACCAGGAAGCAGTAAACGAACAAGCTTCTGAAAATAAACCGGATTAACAAACGACTGGCTTTTTTTGAAAAATACTGCGGCCAGCAGATACAGGAATTAAAATTTACCTCCACTTGGAGACGCCATCTTAACAATGTCACATGACGTCTCGCCACCAATCGGCGGCCGTGGGGCAGCATGGCGCTTCTGCCGGTCACGCGCGCGGCGCCAGCGGGAGCGCGCCCGCTTGCGCAATGAGGCCGTGTAACGCGCACTTCTGTGGCACTTTCACATTATTTACCAGCACAGCATCACTGCTTTTCGCCATCTTTCGTATGTGCAATGTGATGCCTATGTGATGCCTATGCATGTGTACGTTGCGTTTTAGTTTCCGAAAGACAATTCAGCACAAATAACTACCAGATGAAAGACACAAAATCACGTTAACAAGTTTTAATAAAATTTCATACAAAACTAGTTTTGAATCTCAGTTCAGATTTTTGAGGGCGAGAGAAGCCTTATCGCACATACACATCTTCCATAAACATGTAGTGAAAAACAACAGTACATCATTTAAAAAACTATGAATACGTATTCTATGCAAAAACATCATTCGGAAAAGTTCGTGAAACAAAAGTAACAAATATTCTGTGAGTAGGGACTAATCATAGCAGCATTAATACAGTACAAGAAATACAACAAGAAAAAAAAAGCCAAACAAAAGGATATACTAATACCGGAAATACTACTTCAGTTTTCCCAAGTCCGAAGTCTATGGCAAGCCGTTTTAGCTTTAATTCGTTTTTAGAGCATATCACAAACTCAAATTAACTAGTTAGAATGAAAACTCTTGGTATCAGAAATTCAATCGTTACTAGTTATAATGTGTACATCTGATATCACAAATTCAGTTCCAACTAGTTAGAATGCTAATTCTTGATAATCAGAAACTCAGTTTTAACTAGTTAAAATGCCATTTCCTGATATGAGAAATTCTATTTTGGCTAGAGAGATTAAAAACGATTACCTCATTTATATCACTGGGAGTTGGAATTGTAACTATTTAAAATTCCAATTTCTGATATCAGGAATTCTGTTTTAACTAGTCAAAATGCCAATTGTTGATATCAGGAATAAAATTTTAACTTTGAATATTCAGTTTCTGATATAAAGAATTCAATTGTAACTAGTTATGATTAAAATTTAATTACATCTAGTTACATTCCAATTCCTGATATTAGAAGTTGGATATTAAACCAGTTAAGATTGTATTCTTGATATCAACAATTGGCATTTCGACTAGTTCAAACTGAATTCCTGATATCAGAAATACGCATTTTAACTAGTTAAAATTCCAACTCCCATTGAAATGAGAAAATAGTTTTGAATCTTACTAGCTAAAATGTAATCTCCGATATCAGGAATTGTCATTTTAACTAGTTACAATTGAATTTTTTTCTATGAAAAATTAGCATTCTAACTAGTTGGAATTGAATTTGTGATATCAGAAATACACTTTATAGCTAATTACAACTGAATTTCTGATATGAAGAATTTGAATTCTAACTCAATAGAATTGAATTTCTGATAACCTCTAAAAACGAATTAAAGTTAAAACGGCTTGCCATATAAGTCTTTCTAAAGGCACTTAGCTGGATATTGCACGTTTTGTAAACTGCAATTTTAAAGGCAAATCTAGAGCAGTCATTTCTCAGGAAAAAACATACCTTTATTAGCTACCATGGGCTCCCCCTTAAATATCAAGTCTTCAGTTGCACAAAATGAAAAAAAAAATGGATATTGGACGTTTAATTTTGCAACTGATTACACTGTTTAAAGAACACTGAAAATGCAATATGCATACCAAACCATGGTATAAAAATCTTACGATTTAAAAGCTGCTTCCATTTCAGGACAAGCCTGTCTGATGGACTCCCACGCAGAAACAGGCACAAATCAGTTCCAGCCCATGCTTGGAATACTCTAACGTCACACTTTGCAGGTGCAACTCCTAGACATACAAGCATTATTTAAACTGTAAGAGTAGTGTACCACTAAAATAAGTCCTGGCAAAACTTTGGGGTCTTTGTTGTTGCTTTTTGTTGCCGTTAGAATTCCCAGGATTCCATCCACCTGAGGCCAGCCATTGCACTGTCTGGGTCATGGGCTAAGGGGCCTCTCATGCCATAGGACAGGGGGTGGAACAGGTAAAAACTGCAGTGTTGGGAGGGGAAGAAAGATATCATTATGACAGTCAACGTAAATGCACAAGTGCCCAACTCTGAGGATTCAACGGGACCTAAATAACTTCATTGATCAGCCAAATCCAAAATTTTTTCTCTAAAATCTTAAATTACAAAAGGAAATTCAATCAAAATAAAATGCAGACTTTAGATGCTTTACTGGTATATTTCAATACATCAGTCTTTCTTCTGGATATTTATTAAAGCAACTCAGATTTAGTGAAGTCAAACCTGTTACCATGTCAGACACATGGCCACTAGGTGGCAGTGCAGTTAATACCCACTCACCTGTAGATAAAGGCTGAGAGGATCAGGCCCTGTCCCGCTCTGTGCAGAGAGCGGGCCAAAGCAAGGGGAAACAGCAGGTCTCCACACTGCAGCAAGACATCCAAGGTAATGGCTGAAAGACACATACAAGATCCACTGAAAGGCAATGCCCATCCAAATGGTCAGTGTGAATTACAGGAAGGAGGAGGGGCCTCGTCTGGGACCTGTGAGCATGCAATGCCCATCCAAATGGTCAGTGCGAATTACAGGAAGGAGGAGGGGCCTCGTCTGGGACCTGTGAGCATGCAATGCCCATCCAAATGGTCAGTGTGAATTACAGGAAGGAGGAGGGGCCTCGTCTGGGACATGTGAGTATGCAATGCCCATCCAAATGGTCAGTGTGAATTACAGGGAGGAGGAGGGGCCTCGGACCTGTCAGCATGCTGCTGAAGAGCATGGCTGGGAAGTAGTGGTGGTAGTAGAGGATGCGGCCCATGGTATAGAAAGGCAGGTAGTGCAGCAGCCAGCCCAGGAACAGCAGGGCCCCTCCATCCAACAGCACCTGGCAGCGCTCTGCAACACGGGAGACTGGCTGTGGGCGGGAACAGGGCACAACCAATAAAATGCCCTCACAGGGGATCAGCGCATAGATGCCCCGCCATACCTTGACTCCTCCCACTCAGCTGAACCCCTCTCTGGAGCAAAACGGCAGCAGTAGTCGCCATCAACAGGTACAGGACAAGGCTGAGCAGGTTCAACCACCAGATCACCTGCCAGGGTGGGCAAGCAGAAGGGTTTCTGAAGCTGAACCAACGAACGCAACCAGACTGGGAGCTGATCAGGTCCATCACAGATTTCTCTGCACAGAATTAAACCGTGCATCCACCTCATAACATTTCACAGGCTTCCTGCCGATCTATCAAAAGGAAAACGCTGTGCTTTGGTAACACAGGCACCCCACTGTGCTCCCGGGCAGCGAGAGGCGGCGAGAGACGGCGAGAGACGGCGAGAGGCGGCGAGAGGCGGCGAGAGACAGCGAGAGACAGCGAGAGACACTTACAGGATTCCCCAGCAGATACACTCGATATTCCGTTTCGTTCACTCCAGAGAACCGCAAACCCTCAAAGGAAACCAAAGGCTGGGTTATGAGCATTCCTGCATCCTCAGACGTGTGCTGTGTGATTAGGACACAGCACCTACCTGGTAGTTAACAGGCCAATGCCAAGGTTTGGAGCTGGCTTCATGGTCTTTGGGCTTTAGTCCGCTGTTGCCCTAACAGAAGGCGACAACATTCAAGAAAGTATTCAGCGTTTGGTCAACACAGCCCTCATTATGGTAAGACAGCCATCAGGTTTTCACCTCAAGCTCACCCTGATCATGACGATGTGAGACTCCACAAGGATCTCCAGGAACGATGGTTTCAGCAGCGACAGGCTGATGTTGGGCACTAAAGAAAAGCATGCATGTAAGCGCGGGGGGACGCACCAGTACTACACACACAGCCTTCACAACAGGCAGTGACACACAGCCTCACTGAAAGGAGCTTTACAATGCAGAGAGAAGGAAGTATGAGTGTATTAACTGAAGCAGAGCCATTACTGAGACCACAAGAAGCACATGATCATTGGGGCACATAAAATTCCCACAAAAAGGTAATACTTTACATGGCAAAATGTGCCGATAATTATTGCACTGTTGACCAGAAATAAGAGACCAATACTCCTGGACTATTTCACCATGAAACATCACAACAAACACAGAAAGTGAACTAAAAGACAACAAGGAATTAAAAAGTATTGCCACAATGAACCAGCCAGGCCTACACTTCTGGTTGATATGGTCCTCGATATTCCACTGGGAGTTGGGCGTCTCCTTCAAGTAAGGGCTGCATGTCACCTCCACCTGCTCCCACCCCCTGGTCAACAAAGAGATGCATGATGAGCAAGTGCCATGGAACGCAGCACAGCTCTTCAAGGGAAAAGCCACTGAATAAAGATGTCAGGCTCCATATCATCGCTGATAATAGTCGCCTTGTTTTAACCCCATATGGAACTTCATCCAATTACAAAGGAGCAGTTCATTTTGAGCGTCTTAATAAACAGGGTCTCTTACGAGCTTCAGACCAACAGCCTATTGGTTACACGTTTAAGCCCTCTACCTACTGCTACGTACCCACTGAATTTCTCACACTAACTGGCCACTTTTCTGACTTCACTTAATGTATATTCTAATTTTTTTTTATATAGACACTTTTGTACATTAGATCCAACTGCATGCATATCTACTCACACACCACATCGACCACATTTTAAATGTTCTAGTCATGAAAAAGATCTTTTTATGTAATCTGACGCCATCACCAGGTGTCTACACCATGTTCCAAATTATTATGCAAACTGTACTTAAGTGTCATGAAGATTAAATATTTTGTTTTTCAATTAAACTCATGGATGGCCTTGTGTCTCGGGGCTCTTTGGATCAGACACCTGTGATAATTAGTTTGCCAGGTGAGGCCCAATTAAAGGAGAAACTCCTGAAGGACGTTCCACATTATTAAGCAGACCACCATTTTCAAGCAATGTGGGAAAGAAAAAGGAGCTCTCTGCTGCTGAAAAGTGTGAAATAGTGTGATCATCGTACTGTTAAGAGATTTGTGGCTGATTCAGAGCAGACATGGGTTCGTGTAGATAAAGGCACAATGAGGAAGGTTTCTGTCAGAAATACTTGAAGACAAACACTCTTGTTCACTGATGAGTGCCGTGCAACCCTGGATGGTCCAGATGGATGGAGTGGTGGATGGTTGGTGGACGGCCACAATGTCCCAACAAGGCTTAGATGTCAGCAAGGAGGTGGCCGAGTCATGTTCTGGGCCGGAATCATGGGGAGAGAGCTGGTCGGCCCCTTTAGGGTCCCTGAAAGTGTGAAGATGACCTCGGCAAAGTATGTGGAGTTTCTGACTGACCACTTTCTTCCCTGGTACAGAAGGAAGAACTATGCCTTCCGTA
>JAODKM010000025.1:1233101-1247912 GCA_026780845.1 Petrocephalus sullivani
GGCGACCGGGGGGTTGGGTGCCCGGGCCGGGGGGGCGGTTTTGGGGGAGGGGGGATGCGGCGGGGTGGGGGGGGGGGCGGGGGGGAGGGCGGGGGGGGGGGGGGGGGGGGGGAAAAAACAAGACAGACTTTGTAAAGACTATCCTCCCTCCAACCTCAATGTGAAAAATAATTCTCCATTTCCTTTGCAAATACATCTCAAGGCTCTGACTGGAGTCTAAAATAAGCTCCCTAAATCAATATGCAGGAGCTTGGGGGAGGAATTCTGGCAGCACAGACAAGGTCCTTCCCCACATCGGGTCGCTCTCGGCCGCGTCGGCATTTCCCTGCACCAGCAGTACCTCGGCAGCTCTTGTTGTCCAGTCCAGCGAGGAATCCCGCATTGCAGGTGCATTCATATGAGCCCTCCTTGTTGACGCATCTCCCATGGGCACACACGCCTGGGCTCAGGCATTCGTTTATATCTGCAGAGGGGTGACAGACACTGCATCACATGATAGTCACAATAGGAAAAGGCCGATGGCAGATTCTATTGCGGGAGACTAGCGGGTGACATTGCAAATACATCCAAGTGACCTGCAGTGAGAGCGGGCCCAGGGGAAGCCAGAGGGAGAACTCCGCCCGGGAGACTGGCGCCACAGCCATCCCCGGGGCTGAAACAGGACGCACGCACCCCCCCACCCCCCGAGCACTTATTCTTTTCCCCGCAGTACACTCTGAGCCAGAAATCATTTAAAAAAAGATGTGAAAATAATTTTGTTTGTACTGAGCACTCGAGAAAGAAAAACAAGATTTTCCCTAAAATGCGGCGAGGAGGACGGGCAGGCAGAGGCCATATTTTATGGCACACGGCGCTCGCCAGGCAGGTATAGCTAACGCGATTAAGGAGCGGCACGGCCATGACAGGCTGTCCCCCGCTCTTCCACCTCGCACTGGGAGGCCAGTGGAAAGCATCTGTGGGGAGGGGGTGCAGAACAGGCACGTGTGACAGAAGGCCACGTGGGGATGGGCTGCTGGGGGCCCACTGTCCGGACGCTGCTCAGGATGCGGCGTATCCAGCTGGCTGTCACTTACCACACTGGCCACAGGGGTGCTGGCTTCACTGCTGTACATACAAGCCATTTATGCCCCCCCCCACCCCATTCGTGACATCCTCCCAGCTGTAAGGAGTCTGATGGAGAGATGTGTCATTGAGGAGCTCTTGGCTAATAGAGGTCCACTGGCCTCAGCTCTCTGACTGAGTTTAATTCTAACCGCTCAAGTCCATCGCCCCCCGTCCCCCACCCCCCACTTAGGTTCATTGTCCCTGTTGGTTTTAGTCCATCGCCCCCCTCATTTTAATTCATTGCCCACCTTGCTTTAGTTCATGCCCCTCACCCTCACCCGCTCAGGTCCATTGGCCCCCTCCCACCTGTGTCCACTGCCATACACCCCCCCATCCCCACCCCTTGCTTTATTGTTTGCCCATCCGCTTGGGTCCATGTTCGCCCCCTCTCCCTCGCAACTTTAGGTAATGGTTTTTAAACAGTTAGTTTATATATTTCCTGAAAATATTTTGGAAAATATGGGATTTGCCAAAAGGCTTATTTCCCCCATGGCCCTGCACACTAATATGATGGAGAAATGGATGCAACACTGTACTGCCACTTGGGGGGACTTAGGAGGAAGATCATGCCAATAAAGAATAACTTAATCCATCAATTTAGAGGAGCACTTTGCCCCGACATGCCCTGAGCGCAGACCTGCTGATGGATCATGTTTGGGAATCTCTGAGCTTTCACACAGTCCAGGCTGACCATGTGCATGTAACAAAAGGTCCCCATATAAAGGAACAACTTTGTAAGGAACAGTAAAGCAATTGCATGCACCTTCAAAACAGGGCAGTGAGTGGCAGAGTATGATACTTCATGTGATCATTATCATTGACATTTCAGGTAGGGATCCATGGGTGCCTTGAGCTTTGCTTTTTAAGCCGCCCCCCCACCCACACATCCATCCTCTCAATGCTTCTTAAGTATTTGTGCTCACTTCCCCGAATATCACCAATGAACCCGCATCCCCCAGCTAGGCTTGGCTGTGGTGCCCGCACACATCCAAAGATAACAGGGCTGTCTAAGACCGTGGCCAAGGGAAAAATATTTTGACTCTCCCAAATTAAAATATTACAAACAACCTTTTTATGGTGGCAAACAATATGAAAAGATCAGCATTACCATGTTGGGGGCTTGAGATGACGTGGGTATGAGCCCCGGGGCCTGAGATAAGGTGCAGATGCACTTGACCCATGGATTAATTATTTGTCAAGGGACGGTGTCCGAAAAAACATCACTGAGACCTTATATTATAGTCTATAGAGAGCATTTCATTTACATTTATATTTACAGCATGGCAGATGCTCTTAGCTAGAGTGACTTACATAAAAGTGCTTTAAGACTGCATAATGAATTTCTTGATACTGGCTCAATAAAACGTAGGCTATGAATACCATCTGTCTAATACTCTGTTGGGAAAATACAAGTTTTTTTTTTTTAAGAAAACACTCAATGACTCAGCAGTTCGGACATCTAGTTCATTCTACCAACTAGGTGCCAGAACAGAGAAGAGCCGAGATGTGTGTCTTTCTTGAGCCTTGAGAGATAGTGGGACCAGTCGATCAGTACTGGAGGATCAGAGAGATCATGGTGCAGTGCGGGGTGTGATCAGATCTTTTAGCTTGGATGGTGCTGGACCATTTTTGGCTTTGTATGCGAGCATCAGTGTTTTGAATCTGATGTTGGCAGCTACAGGAAGCCAGTGGAGGGAGCGCAACAAAGGAGTGATGTGGGAGATCTTGGGAAGGTTGAAAACAAGTCGGGCAGCTGCATTCTGAATCAGTTGGAGGGGACGAATGGCACTCAGTGGCAAACCCGCTAGGAGTGAGTTGCAGTAGTCAAGATGTGAGATGACGAGGGACTGAACGAGTATCTGAGTAGCCTGTGTGGAAAAGAATGGACAAATTCTTCTGCTAATGAACAAGAGAAACCGACAAGAGCAAGAAAGTTTAGCGATATGTGAGGAGAGTGACAGGTGATTGTCCATGGTAACCCTGAGGTTGCAAACAGTGACCGAAGAACAGATCAGGGAGTTGTCGAGGGAGATCGCAAGGTCCTGGTGGGAAGATGAGTCAGCTGGGATGAAAAGCAGTTCCATTTTATAGGGTTGAGTTTTAGTTGATGAGCAGTCATCCAAGGTGAGATGTCAGCCAGGCATGTAGAGATCTTAGTGGAGCCATGAGTGTCTGAGGGAGGGAAGGAGAGGATGAGTTGAGAGTCGTCCGCATAGCAGTGGTATGAGAAGCCACGTGAGAATATGACTTCACCAAGTGATTTCGTATAGAGGGAGAACAAGAGAGGGCCAAGAACCGAGCCCTGAGGGACACCAATGGAGAGTCTGCGTGGGGCAGATGTGGATCCCTTCCACGTCACTTGGTATGATCTGCCTTCTAGGTAGGAAGCAAGCCATTGCCACGCTAAGCCACAAATTCCAAGAATCCTAAGGATGGACAAGAGAGTCCTGTGGCTGACTGTGTCAAATGCTGCTGAGAGGTCAAGAGGGATGAGGACAGAAGATATTTTGGCCGACCTGGCAGGAGGAAGCTTCTCCGTGACCACTAAAAGGGCAGTCCCTGTGGAATGACCTGCTTTGAAGCCAGTCTGATTAGGATCTTGGAGGTTGCTCTGAGAGAGACAGAGAGAGAGCTGACTGTAAACCGTGCGTTCGAAGATTTTTGAAAGAAAAGAAAGAAGTGATACTGGTCGGTAGTTGCAAATGTCCAAGGGATTGGACATTTAGAGTGGGTTTCGTCAAGATGGGAATGACCCTGGCTTTTTTAATGCTTTTGGGACATGACCAGAAGTCATGGAGCTATTAATGATAGTGGTGATGAAGGGGAGAAGGTCTTGTGAGATTGTCTGGAGCACTGTAGAAGGGATTGGATCTAGTGGGTTTGGATCCCTCCAGAATTCAGCCTTTGTGCGGCAGTTTTCGTGAAGAGGCCAAACAGATCCATGCACGTGAACGGGGTGGGGAGCTGAGCAGCAATGCCAAGCACACTGACAGTTGTGTCTCTCAACGCTGCTCCACGCACTGGCCACCTGTGGCCACGACTTCATTTGAGTCATTTGAGAGGGAAACCTGGAGGTCAGACAAGAATGCTCGCTGCAAGGTAAGGGGTCAACAAAGCTTGGGTCCACGAAAAATGCAGAGAGACAGGATTCGGCTCCAGGGGTGACCTCCTTACCCAGGCATCTGCCTCCGGCGGCTCTGAATCCAGCTCTGCAATCCTGGCACTGGAAGGAGCCCGGTGTGTTGATGCACCTCCCGCTAGGACAGGCACTGGGGTTTCTGCACTCGTCCACGTCTGGCCAGCGGGGGCAGCGGTGGGGGCGGCCGAGGGAGGGGAAATTCCGTTACAGCAAGCACTAGTTGAAATAATATTATATTAACTGGGCCCACACTAGCTTTCCAGGCTCAGTGCTGCCTCTTTTCCAGTGGGTTCCTTGTTTGTTCTGCCCCTCTGGTGAGAGCCCCGGGGGATATTAAAACAAAGGCTTTTCTGTGGCTGGGCAGCCTGTCAAACTCCGGGTATTTGTGGCTTACAAATACCAGAGTTTAATGGCTTTGCATGCTAAACGTGCAACGCTGAGGCCCGACATACCCTCGCAGCGCCCCCTCCTGGACAGGGCGTAGCCGATGTCGCACTCGCAGGCGTAGGAGCCCTCCGTGTTGACGCAGCGGCCTCCTGGACATCTGTTCGGTATGTCGCACTCATTCACGTCTGCGGCGGGTGTCGATGAAGCACACAGACAAGGAACAAGGAAGGGAATCAGCAGGGAATTTCCGAAAGCTTCAGACACATCATGCATGGAGTGACTCGCTCTTGGCAGAGACTGGTAAGATTTTTGGCTGTAAGGGTCATTTATAACAAAAGAAAACAGCACACCTGCAATCTTGGGATAATTAACAGTGGCGTCATAGACAGGCTGTGACTGAAAAGCTGTCGGTTCTAACAACCCCCAAAATATGCAGCTGTATAATTATTCAACATTATTGTGTGAGGCTATTGCATCAAGCCTTTTAGGAAAAGAAGGTACCTATGGCATGCAACAGAGCAGCCTGGCAGAGGACATGGCAAATTAAAGGGAACTCAATTCCCCAGCACCACCTGCACCTCTTACCTTGACAGAATTTCCTGTTTTGGGTGATGACCTGGCTGTAACCCGTGTAACAGTGACAGATATATGAGCCGTAGCTGTTCACGCAGCGTCCTTTGCCTTCACAGGGGTCACTCTCGCACTCGTCCACATCTGCGGGCAGAATGGCGGAAGTGCATTATGTTTCAGCTGGGAGAACTCGCTGCTCTCCAGTCCGCCAAGCAACTCTGGAAAGCCAGAATCATGTTTCGAGTAACAGAGGCACAAGGCTTGGATACAGGAGTGAGGTCATGTGATCTAAGCTTCACATCCGAACTTTGGAATGCTGTGGATGTCGGTCTCACGTAGGGACCAGTCAACATCCACACATTGCAGCAAACACATGGCAATAAAAACTCTCTGTGAGCCAAGACTCCCCCCCCTTGCTCACCGACACAACGAGTCTGCAGCGGGTTCAGCTGGTAGCCAGGGTGGCAGTAACAAGTATAACCAGTCTGTACGGGGACACACTGCCCAGGTCCACAGATGGTCGGCGTGATGGAGCACCTGTCCACATCTTGGGAGGGACACAGGACAGCTCAGGTGAGAATGGAGGGTGTATGTACATTGTTATTATCTTATGGTGCTTTAACTGAAGCTCTGCTGGTTCTAAATTTCCACTTGTTCCTCCACAGCCCACAAAGCCCCCTCCCTCTGATTACAAAACCCTTATAAAACCATGAAAAGAGATCGGATTGTCCGAGACAAGTGGACGCAGGTTTTACATCAATATAAGTGCAGGCGGGTGTTGTTATGAGACACTGTGGGCTGGAAGGAAGTTTAATATGAGTTTTAATTAGTTCTGATTTAATCCTAGACAGCAGATGTATGTCCTAGCAGAGAGTGAATCTCAGAGAATGCAGAAACTTGTGTTGTTAGCATGTCAAATAGGACCGGTGTAGGCGTCCCCTTACCAGTGACCTGGGTGGCCACGTTGATGGGTGCGGTGTCCCGGTCCTCCACCTCGGGCCTCACGTTGATCAGAGAGTGAGGGGTGGTCTTCTCCACTACATCCCCTAGAGAAGCGGCAAGCCTCATTAATACACCAAGTTAGCGTCCTACCAGCCCACTGGGACACTCTGACACCTTGACAATTCATTATTCAGCCCTCTGACAGCAGCGATGACATAACAAGATATAACAAAACTGCACTGAGGCTACTATATGTCAACAAGCCTTACTAACGTAATGTAATATGTGCATCTTCTTGGAGGTTGCAGTGTTAAGTATTAGAGGGTGAACTATTATGGTCAAGAGGAAGTTACCTGGATAGCTCGGTGAGTCGGTCACAGCGGCGGGCTGGCAAAACAAAATGGTAAATCGATTACTGCCGTGGTACATGCGGTTCTGACAGATGTTATGCTTTTAACCATGCCACTCAGAGAAAAGACCATGCTGCATTCGTTTCTATTTTAATAAGTCCAGCAACCACACGGCCTGCACTGTGGTAAAGAGCAGGCCCCCTTCGCCCATTAGGTCTTCCAGCGAAGCTGACGAAAACCCTAACGAGCCTTCAGTGCATGGATGGCAGGATGGGAAAGGAGCGCACTTACTGGATTCAGAATCACAACATCTGCAAGGACAGAAGAACAAAAGGGAGAGAATGTTATGCGGTCGTCAGGGGACACGGACATTCCCGTTTCTATGACGATACTCTCGAGGCCTGACGTCACTGGGCGTCGCTGGGATGTGGCCTAGGACCGAGCCGGCTCCCTGGAAGAATGGAGGTCCGACACGAATGGATATGTCTGAAGGTCTTTGTTTCCAGTTACATTCAGCTTATTGCATGTTTATGCTTTAAACTTTCAAAGTGGAATTAAGGTCCGAAGTTTCCCCACACCACATGAAAATATGCACATAGTTGGGGGGGGGAGGGCAGGTTCAGATAATGAAGATGCAAGCATAAATATTTAGAAAGCCTCTCTATAAATCATTTTTCTTCAGCGATGCCAATGTATTAAGTCATGCACGTAAATCATAAGAATGTCTCATCGAAAACCCGGGGTTGCAGATGTTTTTGAACTTTCTGGATTAGACTCTGCTCTGGAGTCGGCCACACTTTCAGGACGCTCACTATGATTTATATCGGCGGACATTTATGTGACGTTTCGGTATTAATAAATAATTACATTTCTGAAGCGCGAGTCAAAATGTTTTACTTTTAAAATATTTTTCTGCTTTTCGGTCTCTCCGTCAATATCCATTCAGTTAAGATTCCTGCATAGAACTTGGAGAGAGTCATCTCTCAGAAGATTAAATCAGAGCCCTGGCTCACCAGCTAATCACAGGACAAAAATAAATTGTGGCCTCATTCTGAATCTGCTGTCGGGGTTGACACACCGCAGCTAAGCTCAGCCCAGGCTTTGAGTGGGAGCCACATTCCAGGTCTGGAGTGGGGATGCGAGACTCCGTCCTTGCTTACCTCCATCCTCCTGGCCAGGCAGCTTTGCCTGGGTGTGAACGTCAGCGGTTGGGTGGTGGTGCTGATAAGGAGGATGATGGGGACGGGGCTGGTGGGACGGACCGGCGCGGTGCACCTCATCCTCCTCCACCTGCCGCAGGGAGATTTGTATGTCTGACCGGGAGTAGGTGTAGCCATGGCCAGCAGGGCAGATCTCCCTGAAATGGTCTGTAGGCAAAGAAAGCACAGAGTCAGAGGGGGAACAAATCATCTGAAAGCCCCGCCCTCACCATCGCAGAGTACCGCCAGCGCACGGCTGTCTGGTTTCTCGCAGTGACGCTACACGGCTCTCTGTGTGAGCGCATTATGCAGAGAGAGGGGCATGCCGCAATTTGTCCTTGATCATCGGGCCGCATGCGTCAGTCGTTTCCACGGCTTTGGCTGTCCGAGGTGATGGTCGGACAGGAAGAGGAGAGGGAGGAAGCATGTGGCAAATCGGTTCTTCCCTTTCGCATCCGGAGCTGAGCCACGGGAATGGCCCAGGGTTGAATCAGGCAGGTTTGGCACTCTTCCATCACGCAAAAGCCACAGACTAAACCCTGCATTACGCACTAGAGGCACACAGAGACCTCCAGGGCCGAGAGGAGGAGCCTACCCAATTCGTGACCCCGGGGTGGGGGGTTGCTCAAATATTTACATTGGATGAGCACATCGTAATAAATCAACTGTGACATCACTTCGTTCGAGCCCACAATAGGATCCAGTTGAGGGAAAATGCAGCGTCGCCTCCTTCTGGCTTAAAGCGCTAATGTTTCCGATAAACATCGAGCTGAAAGGTGAGGGGCGATGGCCGGATAAGGGCGAGGAACTGTGGGAGCGTCCCTGCACCAACGGCTGCCAATCGCCTCAGAAATAGTGGAGTTACAGGATATCCCTTAATCGCCAGCTGTTCCATTTCCCCCAAACGGTTGCCCCCATGGTTGGCCAATCACATTATGCTTAATGTCACATGACCGATGAGGTTCAAACTGCTATGTGATTTATAGAACTTCAGCTGTCCAAAAATGACCTGAGAGACAAAACAAGCTTTTTCCATAGACTTTGAGGATAAGATCATCGAGATTCCAGAGATCCCAGCTTTCTGTGTTTCTTTTGGCTATTTTTGATGTATTTTTATTTTTCTCAGCTGGGCTTTCGGTGGTAACTGTCCCCATAGCCTAGTATGAGGACAAGAGTAGCCCTTCCCTCATAATGGGACATCTGATGACTTAGAAGGGTAGGGAGGTTATTTTATTTTGGTCTTATTCCACCTCAAATATGTTTGATCATCTTGTTGAAGTGTTTTACAAGGCTTAAGCAGGCTTCGCAGCCAAAGTAATGATGAACATTAAAACATAATGTGATTAAACCAGAATGTGAGCAGTAATGTGACTGATTTCAGGATGCAAAGAAAAGCTTGTATAGGAATTCATCTGAACAGACAGGGAAGGGGGAATTGATGCAGGATTTAACTCAGTTACACCCAAAGTGACCTTGCGAGCTGAGTGAGCAGGCTGTCGGCTCTCCAAAGTGTAACATTGAGGATATGCCAGAGATCACGGTACAAATGGGAGAACTTCAGTCTGTCAAAACATCAGCAGCTGCTGTCAGCCCAATGAGCCGGCCCTCTCCTCCCTGGGGGGGGCGCTACCCTGCCCCCTTTCACCTCATGGCAGCGGCACTTCCAGGGTAAACAGGCGCTGAACTGTCAGCTATCCCAGCTTTTATACACGGACACTGAACAGGGAGGGCTAGGGAGTGGGGCCTGCGTAAGCGACGCATGCTTTATGTTGCACGGAATTAGAATCACAGCATTGCGTGACATGGGGTAACCATGGAAACCGGCAAGCTCGGCGTACCTGTGTCAGGCAGGGGGCAGCGCTCGCAGGCCACGCCCCAGGCCTTGCCCACGCGACTGCAGCAGCAGATCTGCTTGGTGATGTGCTGAGACAGAGGCAGCGAGCAGGAGCCCGCCAACGTGGACCGGTAGCAAAGATCCCGCATCTCTGAGACGGCCTTGTCCGCTGGGGGAGAAAGCCATCGGGGAGGGGGGGGTTACGACTCACCTTGATCAGCTGGTCCCGCTGATGGGAACCCAGTGCAAGTAACACCATACACAATGTATGTAACGTATACTAATGTAATCTACACAATTACACTTATGTGTGCATATATCATCCCTAAAAGGACACAAACAATGAGCAAAAATGGTCCACCTTTAAATAGACACTATGGGACATCCTCACCAGAGGAAAATAAAGTAAGAGTGATGAATTTTCATCCATTTGGGGGGT
This sequence comes from Petrocephalus sullivani, assembly GCA_026780845.1. Classification (NCBI taxonomy): domain Eukaryota; kingdom Metazoa; phylum Chordata; class Actinopteri; order Osteoglossiformes; family Mormyridae; genus Petrocephalus; species Petrocephalus sullivani. The sequence goes on from JAODKM010000025.1 coordinate 1,243,066, forward strand.
TGGTAACTTCAGTGAAAGCAGTAGTAGATGCTGTTTAAAGAGGGGACTGGATGTGAATGTCTGTGTGTCTGTGTGCATCAACAGTATCAAATAAAATTAAGATTAGCGCAGAATTACAACAACAAAGGTCGACCGAAGCGCTGTAAGAAATTAAATAAGAACTAAGACAGAAATTAAGAGATGGGAATAAGAATAAAGCTGTAAATGGATTAGCAGGGAAACTCACAGACACACTGGCTGCGCGCTGCGTCCAGCATGAAACCTGCCTTGCAGGTACACCTGTAGCTGCCCTTGGTGTTCAGGCACTCGGCGTTCTTGCAGATCCCCGTCATCGCGCACTCGTTTATATCTGTGGGCTCAAGCACGCGACACTCGTTAAAGTCTGCGGGAGCGAGCGCGGGTCACTCTTTAATATCTGTGGGCTCGAGCACGCGGCACTCTTTAAAGTCTGCGGGAGCGAGCGCGGATCACTCTTTAATATCTGTGGGCTCGAGCACGTGGCACTCTTTAAAGTCTGCAGGAGCGAGCGCGGATCACTCTTTAATATCTGTGGGCTCGAGCACGTGGCACTCTTTAAAGTCTGCGGGAGCGAGCACGGGTCACTCTTTAATATCTGTGCGCTCGAGCACGCGGCCAATGTGCAGCCAATGTGCACTTGTCCCTTTGGCAGATTCTACCGATCGAATGGGGTTTAAATTGTGTAAATTCTGAGCCTGCAAATTGGGAATCTTTGCTAAAGAACAACACACTTTGTCGGATTTAATGTAGTCTATACTAAATGTAAGTGAAAAAGCATAAAGTCCAATTATGCTTTAACTTTGTTATCTAGCTAAGCAGCAAATCTCATGTTGTGATGTGGGCCCCTGGTTTAGTCTCAATGATTTTAATTGCTTATCTGCAACAGCAGTATAGATACCCCTCTCCCCGCCCCCATGGAAATCTTGAGCCTGGTTGTCAGATTTGTTCTGGTGCTGATCAACAAAGGTCACACATCACAGGCGGGCACAAACTGCACTGGTGAAACACAGGTAGGGGTTTACATAGGCAAGGGGGAGCGTGTTATGTGGGAGAATGTGGGGGAGGTACTCCAGCATGTACTCACGTGGCTCTCATAGGCCGAACATCACCACAGACCTAGAGCTTGCTCTGCGCTACTGGGGAGAGTCGCAGAACCACAGCTTCATTCATGCATACCCAACTGAGAGACACTAGGCCAAAGCGCAATTTTAGGTTATTTTGGAAAAGATAATGAGCACTGGGGGGTAGAGTGGGATGTGGGGGCTCAGGCCCATTGCTGTGTGCCACAGACCCACAGAGAAGGGCCAGAACATCACAAGGCTGCCACCAGTGCAGACTTATTGGGCACGTAAATTAGGATGGCAGCAGGCTAACAAAGGCATCCTTCTTTCGTGATAAACAATTGCATTCCTGCAGACATAAAATGAGATAATTAGAAAAAGCACCGGGAAAATGCCATCTATTCTTAGCACACATTCCACGAAATGATGAAAGGGACATCGTTTGAGGGGTTTGGGATGGGGGAGGCATGGAACTATATGCTTTAGATTAAAGCTCCTGCCTTCTAGAATATAATCCTGCACAGATGATGAAGGCCTCTCTACATGCAGGCCTGCTTACATAACGGCCTCTGCAAAGCTTGTTTCCCGTGTAATCCCTCCTTTGGCCACACTCTGCAGTCCAAGACATTGTTTTATTTATCTGTTTGGGGTTGCTGACCAAACAGGGGTGTGGGGGGGAGGTGTGAAGGCAAAAATAGGGCTGGCCGGTGGATCCTGCTGGACAGAGCAGCACTTGTTTTTTTTTTACCCTCCCATGGAGCAAAACAAATATTCAACAGTCCTTAGCCTCCCCACCACCTAAGGCCACGACACCCAGTGGGATGCCATCACAGACTCTCCCATTGGTCATTAATCAGCAAAGTGGACCGGACCGGACTGGAACGGGCCAGTCTGCCTCCCTCCATGGAAAAAGTGAAGCACAGGGGTGAGTAAGAGCAGCAGATTATACGGCAGCTAGTCCTGGTAAACGTGTGTGTGTATACGCGTTCAGGTTTTTGGTGGCCTGGTGGGGAAGATGAAAATGTCCCCTTTCAAAGAGCAGCTGGAGACAACCAGATGCTGTGGGAATTTATTGAAGCTTAATTCTCCTCTTTTTAATAGGCTAATAGCCTGTAAACTTTGAGCCTGTTATTAATCAGCATCTGTATTTGAATTTGCTGTGGGGGGGGGGGTCGGGGTTGGGAGTCATTAACCGCATTAATCGGAGAGTCAATGGGAATTTCCTGCAAAAACAGAAATGCAAGAAGCACGCGTGTGCATCTGTGCTGGGGGGTTTGGAAGACAGCAGGTGGTGGCTAGGTACCTCCCCCCCTACCCCTTTAACATATATAAATATTAGTGCTGGATGTAAAAATGGGATGACAGGGGGGGCAGCAGAACCACAGACATTTCCGTAGCAGAGGCTCCGCTCCCTCCATGTGTGCCAGCACGCTTATCAGCGCTTCAGGAAGGCCTCCTTGTGAAGTAGCACCACCCCCCCTCCACCCTGACCCCCCAGGAACTGAGCATAAGACACATTTCACTGGCACTCTGAAAATATCCCCATTATTACCCACTTCTAGTCCTGCCTGGTACAGAAGAGAAACACACAAAAAAGTTTGAGCTGGTAGGGATACCAGCTGGATACCAGCCACCAGGTGATACCGGGCCTGGTATTTTAAATAATATCTTATCGGTAATTGTCATGCCCTGCCCATCGGATCCTCCCGTGTGCCACGCCCCCTCGTTTCCCTCGTGCAAATCCTTTTGTTCCCAGCTGTTTTGTGTCAGCAATCAGTGTTCCGTGTATTTAGTCTGCCCTAGTCCTGTCTCCCTCGTCGGGTTTTGTCGATGCGTGTTGGTGCTGGGTAGCCTGAAGGAGCATCCATCGCCTGGCTTGTTCATGCAACCCCCCCAATGACCGTCTGACACAAGTAAAACTGTAATGCTCATGTCTCTCTCCATGGTGAAAGTTTCCGGGGAAACATTTGTATGAATTAAGGGGTGAATAAGAGGGAGTTTTAAGTTGGCCACAGCGCTAATCACTTCTTTCAAATGCATCATAACCATAACCTTACAAGACATGCCAATATCTCCGGCCCAGTTTCCGAAACGTGCTGCAGTTGACATTCAGAGTGCTTCACATGGCTCCAGGGCAACAAACAGCTGTTTTTTTTCTTTTGCCAAATTAACAGCTAGACTTTAAATAATCACACATACAAACACCACTAAAAGATTACAGCCTTTGTATACACAAAGTCTGGTGATCCACTAAGGCAACTAATCTGGATTTCCCTTGTATAACACTATAATGGCACTTTGATTAATTCGGGTTTAAGCTTGCTTAAAAAACAGCCAGCTACTATTTTGTGTCCTGAATCAGACTTTCAGTATAAAGGAACAAACCTACAATCCAGATGAAGGGTTGTGGTTTTCTGGGCAATGAGCACTCACTCCTATTTAAAACACAACAGAAATAGTCATTAATCTAAAGTGTGTTGCCTACTGCCCTAAGGTCCCAACTCAGATCATCTCTGTGTGGGAAAATCCCACACGCTTCCCAATTTCTCCATCGTGATTAGGGAACACGTAGGGGCAGAATGCAAGGAGGTGAAATCCGTCTTTCAAAGAGTTTACCGATGTATTTTGTCTAGAGTCATAGTTATTCTGTTGATTCCAAACTATAAGGCTGGAAACTGAGGACCATGGAGAACAGTTTCACTTTGGAGAACAGTCAGTGGGTGGGGGGGTGTTGGTGTCAGGCCTGTCGGGGCTTGGCCGGCACTATGCCATCTTATCTGCTTCCACAGCAAGCGTCCAGGCAGGGAAGGTGAGGGTGTGAATCATGTCTCTTCTTTGAGCCACAGGAAATGACCGAACACCCCCCCTTTTCCCACTGTGCAGCGCCTTTGGTGGGGGGAAAGTCCAAGTCATTCCTTGGCAGGGACGTGACTGTTCTGATAATGAGGACAGAATCATGTAATAATCAGTTACTGCAGACTTGGCCTCTCTTCTGAGGGCCCAAATTAAAAATAATTCTGGACACGCAGCTCTGAAGGAATGGGCTATAGCTGAAGAAGCCAGTTAGTGAACATTGTGCAAAGCTGTTGGGTCAGTTCTCGGGTCCCCCAAAAAACGACGTACAGGCAAAAGGAACATCTTGAAAGGATAAGGCGAATTAATACACCCTGAGTTGGCAGGACACTCCTTTGAATTGGGGAAACATTAAAAACGTCCTTGTCAACAAGGAGGCATCTCGCAAACTCACTCTGATGGGAGACTGAAAAAGGCAGCATGCGTGAAGCAGAAAGAAAACATGTGTAATCTGATGGAAAGGACAGCCAGGTACTCAGTGTTCAACCTGGAATGCCAGGTTTAACCAGCAAGTTTGACTCCAGCTGTATTCTTTGGCATCTCACCAGCTGTCCATGGGACAGAGCTATAATCGTCGGTTGAACTGGCGCATTTGATAATTACAGTGTGGCTGCTTGTAAGCCTGCCAGGTAACACAGACATAGATGGGGTTAGGGTTAACCAAACCCTAACCAAAACCTAACCCAGCACGTTTTTGTTCCCTGTTGTATTGAGGCCAGTAAATGTCTTTGTCTCTCCAGACTGCTAGAACTACCAACAGGAGGCTGATTCCGTTTGGCCTAAAGCATGTTATCATCTCTCCCTCTTTCTCATGCTGCTATAGCTAGATCTGCCGGAGCCTAGATGGATATTGCACTCGATCACTTTGATTGCACTGCCTCTAGTTTCTTCAACTCTGGCTAATTCACTATTTTC